>CM053743.1:44077190-44104347 GCA_028658305.1 Pachyuromys duprasi
GTCCTAAGAAATTGTTAGATGGGATAATGACACAGGGCTTATCTTCGAGACCTGTGAGCAAACAACAAAATTTTAACGTGACACCTATGAGGTCACTTTGTTCTTGTTCCTTCTTTTCTCAGGCAGTTACTGTGCTTGATTAAGGCAGGGATGGACCCTCTTCCTGACAGTAGATCTACTTCCAGGCCTTGCTTAGCTACTAGGGGGTTTCTATCTAGGACAGCTTGGGGGTGACCAGAAATCCCAGAAGTCCTTGGTGAACCTGGATGGGCCAAAACATACATTTTTTTTCTGATCTTGTTTTTCACCTTCCAAAAAGAACGTTTCACATTTTCCCTTTGGGTCTTGGCATCTTGCGGTGCATATATTTCTTGGCCTCCAGGTGCATCATGGGAAAGGTCAGCTAAACTGACACATTGACTTTGACATACTTTCTCTTTCTCTTTCTGTCCTTCCTTTCCTTTTTCTTTTTCTTTTGAGACAGGGTTTCTTCATATAACCCCCCCCCCCCCCCGCTGTCCTGGAACTCTGTTTGTAGATCAGGCTGGCTTTGGACTCACAGAGACCTGACTGCCTCTGCCTCCCTAGTGCTAGGATTAAAAGCCTGTGCCACACCTGCTTTTTAGTTCAAGGTTCTGAGGAGAACTTGTCGCATGGATTCACAGCAGATACAACAGGCAAGGGCTTCCTCTCATAGTTACCCTGAGGAGGCCGTGGGGATTCTCCAAGCAGCATTTATCATCACCTCAACGCCTGGTGGAAGCAGGGGTCCAATTCATCCTTCAGAACTCCTCCGCTATATTGCTGAAGTTAATATCTGTGTAATGATGGAGCAGAGCCTGCTGTATCTATCTCCCTGACAGCCCTCTCTCTCCTGCTAACCGTAGCACCCTCCTTGGGGCGGGCAAGGGGATCTGTGTGCTGATCGCTGGGGTACAGCCTACATGCCCTCTTCTTAATCAATTAAGGGGAGGAAGAGCAGCTCAGGATTGTGGTTGGTTTACCCAAGAAGGTAGACTACTGTGGGAAGGAATAGCGACTGTTTCTCTAAAAGTCCACTCGGAATAATTAGTAATTGATGATAACAATTAAATACAACACTTTCCAGAGAAACCGCTGTCCCTGGGGATCCCCAGGGTCTGCTGAAGCTGTGGGTGGGGTGACCCGAAAGGAGGCATTGGCTCAATCAGAATTGCTGCTGTATGGCTCTGTGGTAAGCAGAGGCTGCAAGTAGGTGGGGGGAGGGGCTGTGGTACCTCTCCAGCATCTGCAAGGAGGAGGGGTGTGGTGGAGGCTGCAAGAGTGCAGATGACTCTTATGCCAGGTAAAGCATGAGTGGGTTTGAGCATCATTCTTCTGCACTCTAGAACCCCAGAAGCCTGAGCATAACCAGAAGGTAGGTGGGAATCTCATTTTGCAGTTTACTGAGTATCTGCGTGGAATAGGAGGAGTTCCGACCTGGACCCTTCTGGGCATGCCACATGCCCCAGATGCCACATGGTTCCCAAGCCTGTAGAGGGTGTTATCCTGAAAGCAAAGAGCAACAGAGGAAGAGTTGTAATGAAGAAGCACATTCAGATTTATATTGTAGACCAGGAATAGGGGTGTGTGTAGCTCAGTGGTAGAGCGCGTGCTTAGCCTATGTGAGGTTCTGGGTCTGACCAGCAACACCAAGACAGAAAGAAGAGCAAAGGGAAGAGACCATTGGGCATTTCTGTAGCAGTTGAGTGGTGTGTCTCCAGACATCAGGGTGGAGAGTGCACTTCACAAGGGGAGATGACAGCGGGTTACTGCAGCCTCCTCTACAAAACTGCCCTGTCTGTCTTTCTGCTTCTCTGTAGGGTCTATCTGCCTGTCCATTCTTCCACTAAGCTCTAGAGGCCACAGCGTGCCATGGGAAATATAAAGAGTAGTCTCACCTTGCTCAAGCTGCCCCTTTGGGGAGCCCTGTGGCCACCAGTCTCTCTGATGCCTCAGCTGCCTTCCACGTGTCTGCCTGCTGCAGGAGGAGACAGGGCACTAGGGCGCTAGCATGGTGAATGGTCCTGTCGGAAGCTTTTAAGGTAATTACTCCTGCTTGAGCTAGCTGGCTGGGCGACAGGCTGCCCGTTCCCCCTGAGTTGGAAATTCTGAATTGTTTCATGACAATTGAAAGCGTGGTTGGAGACCTACCAGAGGGAGCTGCCCATGAAATATTTATGTTTCCTCAGTGTCACGGGGTGGGGAAGGGGGGTTGTTCTCCTTCATCGTGGGAACCCTGTCTGTTCAGGGCTGGTGGCTTCCTAGTGATTGCTCTTATTTGGGGCCATGTTCCCTGCTGTTGCTTCACTCTCAGCCTGTGCCCATCAGAACTGCCAGATCCAAGTGGTCTAGAATGCGAGGGCCGAGACAGTTGGGGTCTATCTGTGCAGTGCAGAGTTTGCCTGGTGCCCAAGGCACATAGTGAGTCAGTCTGGGTGTGAATCTTAGCTCTGCCTTCTGAGCACTGTGAGCCGAGCCTTGTTTTCTTAGCTGTTTAGTGTAGGATGCAGAGCTCTTGCCTTGCAGGGTGACCATATGTGGGGGGCCTGGTGCAGAGCCACCGGCTTTCTCGTCCATCAGAGCAGCCCTTGGAAGGTCCTAGGATCACCCAGAGGCTGGCTTCAGGAGTCTATAGCAGATCCCTAGAGTGCTGTGGTTCCTTTCACTCTGTAGAGTGCTTTGAAGTATTCTGCATTTTCTCCTTCTTTCTAAATCCTAAATAAATACTCATGTTGGGGTAGTGCATGCTGGCCTAGCAGGCAGCTCCGATGGGTGAGGTGTCCTGGGCTCTTGGTGAGGAGCCCACATGCCTAGCCCAGGATTCAGCATAGAAGTGGGGCCTGGCCAGAGGCAAGGAGCTGTTGGGAACCTCCCCCTGGCTGCCTGACCTGGCAGTCTGCTGCTGCTCAGGGCAGCAGGAGCCTCTTGTTCCTTGTTCTGTTTTAATTTCCTCTTAGCCACTTGTGATTCAAGCGAGCCTGTCCCTGTTGACTGCCTACAGGCTGAGCCAAAGTATAGAGAGGCTAGCAGGTTTTGAGCACCATTGTGCGAGGTCTGTGTTGGGTTCTTTCTCTGGGGCTGTTTTCTCACCACAGCCAATTGTCAGCAGGTTTTCAGATGAGGAAGTCAAGCTGGGAGAGGCTACTGGCCCCAGATTTCAGCTAACAGTGATAGCACAGCCCTCGGATTAAGCACCCAGATGTGGGTCAGCCTCTGCTGGTGTCTTCCTGGGCAGGAGGCTTCTTCAGCTTTCACAGTGGATGAGGGCAACAAGGAGCTGCTTTGCTGTCTCAGAACTGAGATGTTGAGACACCGGAGGGGACAGAGCTCAGTCTGGGCTCCCAGGCTCTGCCTGTCTTCCCCTCAAGGAAGCCACATCAGCCTGAAGGCTAATGTGCTCCTCTTTGTGTTCCTGGGGAACTTACAAAGGGAAACCAAGGTCAGGGATTTGCCCCCACATCATCTGTATATCCTGGGGCCTCCTTGTCGCCTCCCTGGTGATGACTGTGGGATCCAGGTTGGCCCCTCCCTAGAGGATCTGCCTTTCTGGGGGGCTGACTCCTGTCTAGCATCATCTGTCTGGGTACATTGACCTGACTGGCTGGGAAGGGGTCCTGAGGAGCCCATGCCACAGGGTTAGGGTCCGGATCTCTGTCAAAGTGGTTAGGCCTGAGGTAACTCAGCCTCTTCTTCTAGTTCCTCTAGTTGAGGTCCAGCTTACATTCAGACCTCCCAGGCCAAGCCTGGAGTCCTCATAGGCCCCTCTTTCTCCCCGTCCTAAATCATATTCAAACTCAGGCTAGATGCTTTTTTTAAATTTATATTTTAATTAATTAATTAATTAATTTTTTGCCCCAGGGGGAATGTCTGGTCCTTAGGAGCTGTGGTGGTATTTCAAGGCGGGTGGAGGGATGCTGGACTTCCAGAATACTGATGAGTCCCATTTTGGTGCACCAGTAGGTGGGGCCTGGGCCACACAGGGAAAGGGGCACCCGCTGGACCTTGGGAACTAAGCTCATCTATGCAAAGAGGCAAGATTCCTGCTGCATAGTGCATGGTAAGGGGGCTTTGTCGCGCTGGCCAAGTTCTGGTTGAATTGGGAGTCTGGAGCAAGTTTGGCAGAACAAACCTGGGGCGGCCTTCCAGGGGCTCTAAGTGTGGAGGAAGGAGTGCCTGGGGCCTAGAGGCTCTGTGGGGTGACCCTGGCTTTGCCTCTGGACCCAGGCCAGAGCCTGGGCCATATGGTGGTAATTTCCCCCATCCCTTCTGGCCAAAGCTGAGCCACATTCTTGGGAGGTCCTGGGTGCTGTATGGCCAGAGAGGGCCGGGGTAGGATGCCCTATGACCCATACATCCCACAATTCCTCTTCCTCTAGAATCGAGGAAGTTGTGTTACAGCCAACAGAGCTGGTCTGGCACTGGGGCCTGAGGGCTGGCAACCATGGGCTCTAGCCAGGCTGGGAGGGGCCCAGCACACCCATCCAAACAGGGCAGTGAAGCTGACCTCTCCGACTGTGTTTTACATCTACCCACTTCTTCGAAGGAGGATAGGGCAGACAAAGGGGGGGTGTCAAGGCAGGTACGTTCCCTGCCGTGGTCTCTGTTTCCTCACTTGTAATGTGGGCTCCTTAAGCTTTGGCCAGTAAGTATCAATCCCGGGGAACGGGTCACTATGGACCTCCAGAGAGGTGAGGTGAAGTATGGTGGATCTGGGGGCTCCATTGAAGAGGTGTCTTCTGTGCTGAGTCCCAAGACACTGGCAAGCTTTCCTCAGAGCCAAGGAGGGCACGGGTATGCTGGTGGAGTGCAGGGGCACCGGGGAGCTGGGAGCCCACTTTAGTTCATGTTGCAGAACTCTGAGGGCTCATGGGTGGGGTGGGGGAGCTGAAGGTCCAAGTGCCAGGCCAAGGGATCCTGGAGACTACAGGGAGCCACTGGAGGTGACTGGTTGGGAAAGTGGGGAGGGTCAGAGGTAGGTCTAGGCCAGAGCCAGTGATGAACTCATGAGGGCCCCCAGCTTTCTCCTCTGGGCTGATAAAGGCCAAACCCCTAACTTTACAGTCATTTTCCATTTCAGGGCTGATTCCTGTCTTTTGGGAAGAGACATCCATTCTGCAGCCTTTTGGGGGCCCCTCTGGTCCAGGAGTCCATCTGGGCCTCTGGTGTGGCAATGTGGACATCTGCTGTGCTGTCCATATCTTAGCCTATAGGGAGGGGAAAAAGCAAGTTTTGGTAGGTCAGCTGGGTTATGAGTGTGTGGGCACTCTCTCGTGGAAGGACTAGTGAGTTGCTCTCCCTTCTGAAGGACGGAGGAGTAAGGCCTTTGGGGGGCTCTCTGCCAGGATCCTGCTCTCCTGACATTTCTCCTCCTTTTCTCCTGTCTGGGGGTGGCGCTTTGTGCTGAGCCGGGGGTTGGAGAGCAGAAGGAGGAAGCAGCATTCTTCCTACTCATTGCTTACCTCCTCCAAGTCATTCCTCAGGTCTGTACTTCCGAGTTCAGTCTATCCTGAGAGGGTTTAAAAAAAGAATTATTGTATATACTTTCTTTTTTTATTATTGTATTTTATGTTCATGGATGTTTGTTCTATGCGCCATGTGTGTGACTTGTGTCCATGGAGGCCAGATGAGGGCAACACATCTCCTGGAACTGGACGTCTGTGAACCATGGTGTAGTTGCTGGGGATTCAACTTGGGTCCTCTGGAACCACAGTCAGTGTTCTTAAAGGCTGAGTCATCTCTCCAGCCCTGTATATATCTTAAAAAAGGCTTTTGGGGAGGAGGTGAGTATGTGTGATCTCACACACATACACACACACACACACACACACACAGTTACATCATGAACACAATGACTGTATCACAAACTACTTTTAAAAGTGGTGTTTTAGGGGACTGAAGAGGTGACTCATCAGTTAAGAGCACTTACTGGTCCTTCAGAGGACCTGAGTTTGGTCCTCAGCGTCCATATGCAGGCTCAAAGCCCCCTGTAATTCTAGTTCTAGGACGTCCAGTGCCCTCTTCTGGCCTCCCCAGGTACTGCATGCACATGCTGTACATAAACTTGGGTAGGCTCACACATATATACACATAAATAAATAAATAAAACATCTGTTTATTTATTTTTCTTAAGCAGCATTGCCAGGGCCTGAAGATGTAGCTCAGAGGGTAGAGGACTTGCCAGCATTTGACAAGGTGCTATTCTAGATTCCTAGCCCCAATCCTGGCGTGGTGGCCATACCTGTAATCCTCAGAAGGCCAGTGTTCAAAGCCATATTCAACTACCTAATGAGTTCGAGGCCAGCCTTGGTTACAAGAGACCCTATCTTAAAAAATGGTGATATTTTGAAGAAGTATGTTGAATGGCTTAAAAATCTGGTGAGAACTTGGCTTCTTGACATCTATGTGAGTTGGTAGCAAAATTCCTTACAGTGGCTGAGAACAGAAAGCAGTGAATTGACAAATGGTTAAATGGACACACCATGCCACGTGATATCAGCAGCCAAATGGGGCGAGCCACGGAATCATTTCTCCTCAGTCTCAACGGGGTTTTGAGGAATGAAGGGGGGGCCAATCTCAAAGGGTTACCACTGTGTGACACTATTTGCATAACATCTTCAAATGACAAAGAAGTCTTTCGAGCACTGTGCCATTGAGCTCCATCTTCAGAAAAATGGCAGACTTCCCAGCATGGGAATAGGCTAGTAGTTACCACTAAGCAATCCATGGCGTGGCTAGGTGGGAAAGAAGGGCTGACTGTAGGCTGGTAGTGGGAGATGTCGATGCTGGTATGTCAGGATTATCAGCTTCTTGACTTCAGGGAGTACTTCATAAATGTATACTTGTGGGGTGTTGTGAAGCTGAGGAAATGTAGGAGGCTCAGGTGTTACGAGACTGGCAAGCCCTCTCCGGGGTTACACAAATGTCAGGCAGCTGCTGGGAGGGACGGGTCTCTTAGGTGGAGCGGCCTGCAAGTTGGGCAGGGTGCAGCTGGCTTGAGTCAGTGCCCACTTGGGGTGCTATTTTCTGTGGCACAGCTGCCTTTGAGTCACCCACGCTCCTGGAAGTGACCCCCTCACCCATGGCCTTGTAAAGTAACTCAGTGAGCTCACTGGTTCACCAAGCTAGAATTAGGTGGGATTTTTTTTTTTTTCCGCTGTCTGCCCTTGAGACACTGCTTGGGGCACAAATAGATATTTGTTCGTGTCTCCCTGGGGAAATCGCAGACGCTAGGAATCACACAGAGCTCTGCACACATCTTATATGTCCTGGTCTTGATAGCGTATTGGTAACATGTAGTCACTGGGAAACTGGGTGAAAGGTACACAGCAGGACAATCTCTGTTCTCTTGGCAAATTTTATTTTATTATTTTTTAACTAAAGTGAGCGAAAGACCAGGTTGACATTCTGTTTAGGGGCCAAGGACATACCTGAACAGCACATAAGAGGGGCCGGAGGGATCCTTGGAAAGGCAGGAGGACTGGGGACCAGAGTGTGGAGGGCAGAGGTGTGGGGTTGAGGCATAGCCGTGAGTCCCTTTGAGCCCATTCAGTGCTGCATCTGGCAGACTGGATGGGTTGATGTGGGATGTGAGTCCAGGCTGTGCGGGTGAGCACAGGAACTCTGGGAGAACTGCTCAGGAAGGAGCTTGAAGCATGGGAGCTGGACCACGCTAGGAGGGGACAGCTGGGTCTGAAGGCTCCACTCTCCTGGAGAGGCCATGCCTACAGTGCTCAGGGACAGATGTCTGCATGGAGGTCTAGGCAGCCCGTAGAACTGCCAGCTTGTCTGCCCCTGACCTCGTGGTTGCTCTCAGAAGCATCCCTGTGGGTAGTTCATACAGGCAGTGTATAGTCTGTAATGATCCAGCCTTGCAGTGGCTTGGTAGGAGTACCTCAGAAGGAGGAATCCCTGGCCATGGAAACTGAGAAAACTGAGGCCCTTGGCTGCAGCCTCCTCACTGGCTTCCTTTGTCTTTAGCAGTGTCCCCTGACATCCAACAGGAGTTCCCCCAAAGCAAGCTAAACCAGCATCCCTGCCTCAGCCTCCACCTTCAGGCTGGGCTGCCATAGATCCTTGCTAATATCTAATCTGCATCCTTGCTCTCCTGCTGCTGCTCTGTCCAGCCTTCTCTGCCTCCCTCTCTCTGTTCACCAAGGACCTGATGCCAGGCTGCAGTGAACAGTTGGCCACCTTCTAGCAAACTCCTGCTCTTCTTCCAAGCCCAGCACAGACTGTCTGCTGAGGACCCTTTTCCAACCTCCCTTCCCTGACCCTGAATGTCCACTTTTCCTCTTCCCTGAGCCCATTGCCAGGTTCGCCTGAGCGTGCCCGGTATTTGTAGGCTTGGTTACAGTGGTGAACTGGGCTTCCTGGGGACCAAGACTTTCTCTGAGTCTAAAGTACTCCCTTCTCCCAGCACAGTGGTCCATGTTAGAAGCCACTCCCTAAAGGCAGGATTTAGGGCAACCATGGTTCAGGTGCGGCTGATATGAAAACTTGGGGCTTTAAGGATACAGCCAGTCTGGGAAGATGAGCTGTGAATTCTGGCACCATCCAATATGAAGGTGTACCTGTTTATTGCGTTCCCCCGTGGCCCATTCCTCAAGGTAGGGGCCATTTCACAGGTGAGAAAACCAAAGCCAGAGAGAAGAGGGAAGGTCTGGATCTGAGGCTTGGATTGCCCCATGTGAGAGACCCCTTTCCCATGTTTTTAACCATGATACAATCCTGGTGAGCTAAAGGTTGTTGGCAACAAAGTGTCAGGTCCAACCTGAGCAGTAAGCTATGCTGGGGTGGAGGTCCCTGGGACACCCTGCCTGCCTTTAGTGGCTCTGGGACAAGGCGTCCATGTCCTGGTGGAATGGACCTGGTCTCGGGATAACCTGGTACAGCCTCAACCCTGCTTTTGATTTCACATGGCTTCAGTCCCGTTAAGGTTTCCAAGAAGGCCTGGGTCTGCGTCTTTCCTGCCACGCTGAGGAATGTCTGTCTGCCCTAGAGGGACACGGGTTATCTTGATCTCCAGATGAGGTAGTATCTGCTAGACGAGTTGCTGGAGAAGGCTTCTTGCCTCGCATCTTGTTCACTCTCCCCTTCCGGCCCCTGATAAAGAGTCCCAAACACAGGGCTGTAAAATCGGCCATAAAAATGGAGAAGAAATGCTGGCACAGCTGTCTTATCAAAGCGCATCGCAGACTCCCGCCAGGCCCTCCCTACTTCAAGTTTATTTCTCCTCCCCTGCTTTCTTTCAGAAGGTGTCTTGTAAACAGCTAAGAGGGTCATTTATAAATGTCTGCCGTCTCTCCTGCTCAGCACAGGCGCTACCACTGCTCTCCGTCGCTTCCTTTAGGTGCAGAGAGATGCTCCAGGCATCGAACCCAGCGACCTTTGTCTCCCTTCTCCCAGGTGCTAGCGGAGATGAAAAGTGGAGGTCAGAGGTTTCCCACATCCCAAGTAGGGGTGAGTCTCCTCAAGGTGAGTGACAGCTTATGGCCTCCCCCAACTCCCACGGGTACTGAGGGGGGTGGAGGGTGGAGCCGGCCCCAGTGGTCGGCTCACAGCCCAAGGTATCAACGTGGGCTACGGTAGCATTGCTTTTTGTAAGGCTCTTATTCCAATGAGGCCAGTCGACAGGGTCCTACAAGGAAGCAGATGTAGAATCTGGATGGCTCTCAGCTCCCTCTCTTCCTTGCTGGATGAAAGACACCCCAGCCCCCCCCCCCCGGTCTGAACGGACAGCAGTCCCTTCTGCTGGCAAACACTCTCTGGCATCTCACTGCAGCTCTAGGCCAAGCAAATGATTCTTATTTTACCGATAGGAGAGATGGGTGCCCGTGACTGCCGGAGGGCACACAGCTGGTCAGCCGGCCTCTGTCGACTGTGACACAGCTGTATTCACTCTTTTGCCCCTCCCATTTTTCACGGGGTGTTCTTTGCTGAGTTTCAAAGAGGCTCATGGGACATAATCTAAACACAGCCCTGGACACCCTGATCCCCCGCCCTCACCTCCTGACCTGTCAAGCCTGCAGCTTCATATCCATGAGATGAAGCAGAGCAAGGTACTTCCCTGGCCTCAATTCCACTTCCAGTTGGGTGGGAAGGAGGGGTTGGGTTCCTGCCAGGTGGGAGGCTTGTGGCTGCGTTGGACAAGAGACCCCAAACGGTGAGCAGTACTAGGGAGTCCAAGTTGTGGCTGAGAGGACCCCAGATTGGGAAGACAAGTGGGCAAAGCTTTGAGAATGGCTGACGGAGGAGCCTCGCCTGAATTCTGCTTCCTTGGCCTCAGCCCAGAGCCAGTTCTGCAGCAGGCACAGAGTGCAATCCAGCCAGCCTTCCCGGGCAGTGGTAACTGCAGCTGGCTTGACCAGCATGTTCTCTGTTGTCTGGCTTTTGTTCAGCGTGCTTGTTTGCCCTGTCCTCGTCTGAAAGCGTTGTTCACTTCTCTTTCTAGTCCGTCAGGACCTGGAGGTTTTCCTCCACACAGGGCAGAGGCTGGATTTCTATGCCTTCAAGGTTTCCATTCGCAAAGCTGATTCCATTCTAGGGTCTGATTGTGGATGGATCTCTCTGAGCATGGATTCCCCACGTTCCAGGAAGACAGTCCTACGCCAGAAACAGGCTCTGTGTGGGGATGACGGAGCAGCAGAAGGACCCCTGTTCTCAGCCAGGCCCCAGCCTCCCTTCTTGCCCTGCTGACTTGCTGACTGGGGAGGGGACGTGCAGGCTGCTGTGGCAGAAGACGCAGGCTGAAGCCATGTGGGGGAGGGCCTCATGTCTGCCTGGTGCCTGTAATATATTTGAATTATCTCCACAGATGAGCCCTGATTTAGCAAACAGTCTAGAGTAAACTTCAGCTCAAAGACAAACACAATTGACACTGGGCTTGAGTGGTTCAAAGGTTATTGGCACAAGGCTGTCGGCTTTGTTTAACCGAGGGGCTGTATTTATGACAGCGATTCCGTAGTGCCATCCATAACTTGCCAGCGAGTGAGGTGACGTAGTGGGCCCAGAGACAGCCTATTTACACTGAGCTGTGAGTTGAGCTGCTCTGCTGGGAAGTGCAGAGGCAATTCCATTCGGGGCAAGTTGCTTTATGGGACGCTAGCTTAGGGCTGGTGTCGTAATTTGGGTCATCCGTTAACCTTGCTGGGGATGGCTAGTACCTTGGAGGGGATTGCTTCCCGGGTGTGTGTGTAATAGAGTGATCTGGAGGAGGGGAGGGAGGGAGGGCAGGAGCAGAAAAGAGAGGGAGAGAAGAGGGGAGAGGTCCTCTGGGGGACGTTTTGCAAATGCTGATCAGTGTCTTTTGCTTTGACCCTCAGTTAAGGCCATTTATCCTGGAGGGGGAGCGCTCCGAGTCCCTGGGTCCTGGGGCGTGAGCATCGCTTGTGTTTCCTGTGGAGAAGAGACCATGGCTCACTCTTGCATTGGAGAGAGACATGGGCCTGCAGTGCCTGGCAGGCAACCTCTCTCTATATTAAGTTCTTTGGAGAGAGCTTGTCCCAGGAGTGAACGAGCAAACTGGCTGTAAGGAGCCATGGACAGTTGACAGGGAGAGGCAAGCAGGGTGGCTGCAAAGTCTAGCTCCTTGGAGAGGGTAGGCAATCCACACCAAGCGCCTTGACGTGAGCTTCTCTTAGCAAAGCATGCCCGGTGGTGCCTGGAACCTCACTGAGGAGGCCATCAGGGATGTGGACCACGTCTTTTCCAGTAGATGCTCACTGATTACTTAAATAGTACAAAAGAGACTAGCGCTCAAGGGCTCAACCACGAGGAATTTTTTTACATTAATTACGGCACGGTGATAAAATAGAACATTATGTATTGCTTCCAATTGCTGTATATGATGAATCCTTACAGATCTACCAACGTGATGTCAAGTAGCACAAGGAACGCTTTGTAAACTGTCTCTGCAGCGCGTTTCCTTCTTTTTGAGAAATATTTGCTTTTGTGTATGTGTGTGCACACACGTGTGCCAGAGGGCAACCGGTGGGAGTCGGTTCTCTTCTTCCATCATGTGGGCTCTAGGGACTGGAGTTAGGTTGCCCGGCTTGGTAGGAAGCGCTTTTACAGGTTCAGCCATCTTTCCTCTCCAACAATGTCCTTCCTCACATTCAAAACCATCCACAGAAAAAGGAAAAGAACTTGTGGAATATAGTTGAAAGATACACAGTGCTTTTTATCTCCAGGGATAATTTTCAAGTGAAACAAACGAAAGTCAAAGTTCTTCTGGAGAAAGGCAGATGCTTGGCTGACCAGTTTTCTTGGTCTTAAGGCTTGGGGGAGTGACGCTTTGGGCGGTCAGCCGCCTGCCAATGATCTCCATGTCCTGGGTCTACTGGGTCACCTAATTTTAGTGCCTGCTTGGGCAGCTGCTGAAGCGTCACCCCAGCTGCCGGGTAGACAGTTGGGGGGGGGGAGGGTGATGGTGGCAGTGTCTCTGCCAGGACGTGAGGTCAGAGCACAGCTTGGGACCTGGCTGGCTAAGTCACAGAGGCCCCGGGGAGTCTCAAGTGTCTGCCACACAGAACATCACAACACGCATTCAGAAAGGAATGGACTAGCCAGGATCCCTGGGCTCAGCTGAGGCGAAGGGACATGCTTCAGGAGCAGGGGGGAGGAGAGAGCCGCAGGCTGGAGCCTCCTGATGCCAACATGCCAACAGGGGTTTTCAGCTTACGGCTTGAGCTTGTCACTCAGGCCAGCCCCATCTGTCAGCGGGGACTCGCACGGAGACATGGGAATTTCCCCAAAGGTCTTGGGGGAGGGCCCCTTCTGATCACATGCAGCTGTGGACACCACAGCCTTAAGCAGAATAGGTACAAATACGGGGTCTCCAGGGGTGTGAACTTGAGAACACCTCTACTGGGAAGAGAATTCAAGACCAATGGCAAGCAGGGTTTAGGTGGAGAGGGATCTCGGGCCTCCTGAAGCCTCCAACTCTAATTATCATGCCCTCTACCATTGCCCCTCAAGGCTCATCTGAGCTCGGTGTTCAGAACCTCTCTGAATTTGGCTTTGGCCTACCTTTCTGCTTTTCTGCTCATATACTCCCCACTCAACTCTATATTCTGTTCCCTTAGGCTTGAAGGTTGCTCTTCTGTCTCACTTACACTCTAGTTATTTACAGACTATCTGCTACAGACTGGGCCAGAGTCTCCTGGTAAACTCCTATTCAACCCTCAAAACCTAAATGCCTTGTTTGACATGCCTTCAGCAGCATGATATCCCAGGTACTTCTCTACCAATGAGGACCTCTTATGTGTCATGCTCTCCAAGTACTGTGTCTGCTTTCCCACTGGGTCTTTGTAATTTTGCTCTGTGTTTTCTGTGATTGGCTGTTGGGTGTCACACAGGGAAGAGAGCCCTTAGTGAATTCTGGGAGGACCCATACCCTAGAGTTGTGTGGACACAGAAAAACAATGACAAACAATGTCGACTTACCCTCAGAAGTGTGCATCACTGCCAGGCCCAGGGCTGAGGGTTTTCCATGTGGTAACCTATTGAACTGCTCCCCCACATCCCAGAAGCAGGTGCCGCTCCCATCTCTTCTAAGGACCAGGAAACTGAGGCACAGGAATGGGTGAGTCCCATGCAGCCAGGGAGCCGGCAAGCTGTTCAGGTCACACTCTTACTGTGTGCGGCATGTGTTGGGGTGGTGTGGGAAGCTTAGGGGAAGGGGGGGGAAGGGCAGGACTGGTCCGGGGAGCCCTGGGAACTATGGATGTTGGCAGAGGACTGGGATTTCCTAGAAGAAAGCATCTTCTTGCTGCTCCTCTAGCACCACGCAACCATTCACACATGCGTACCAAGCACTGTCCCTTGCTGGCTCCTCGCTAGGCTCTGCAGATCTAGAGTGGCGTATGGCTTGGCTGGCCAATGTAGTTTCTCATGAGTAGTCAACAGGATAAGCCTGGCTGGGATCCCAGATGGTGCCTCCCTCTGCTTACATTTTTCTTGGGCCCTGAGGTGGTGGGGCCATTTCTGAGGCCTCATACCTTTCCCTACTTTCTCTCTGCCATGGCCTTACTGTCTGACATCAGGTAGACCAGGAAGCCAGTCTTCTGACTTAGTGTAACAGGCAACATTGAACAGGCCTGGATACATACATACATACATACATACATACATACATACATACATACACACACACACACACACATATATGTCCGTATCTCCATATGTTTATGGATTAGCAGGAGGGGGTCAGATGAAGTGAAAGCAGATACATGGTGTGGATCTTCTGGGCTTTGTTGTAACATCTATTTTCCTACTTGGGTCAGAGGAAAGATGGCTAGACTGGTGGTTCTCAACCTGTAGGTCTCGACCCCTTTGGGAACCCTCTGTCTCTTAAGTATTTATATTAGAACTCACAACAGTACCAGAATGAGTTATGGAGCAGCGACAGAAGTAGCTTTGTGGTTGGGGGTCACTACAGCATGAGGAACTACTAAAGGGTTGCAGCGTTGGGAAGGCTGAGAACTGCTGCCTTAGCCAGAGGGTTGGGGCGGCCATGGCTGCATGCTCCTTGGCCAGGACTCCTGCAGTACAAATGAGTTCTGAAAGCAGCAGAGATCTGGGCCTCTCATAGTTCTGGGAGCCAAGTTCGAAACCAGAGTATGAGCAGTCATCTCCTTTTAGGCCGAAGGGACAGGGTCCATATTTCTGGCTTCCAGTCATGGTTGGCAGCTCCTGCCATCTCTTGGCTTACAGAGCCATGGCCTCTTCAATTTCACCTGGCATGTTCATATCTGTGTCCAAATGCCCCTTTTCTCATAGGGACACCAGCTGTCTTGGTTGAAGGCCCCTCCCTGCTCTGATACGACCTCCTTTTAAATGAGTTCCATCCCAGAGACTTAGGGCTTCGGCACTCTTGAGGGACACACTTAATTGTGGAACAGGCTGGCTGTGGGCAGTGCCTGTGGCTTTTGGAATGACTGGTCTTGGGTCGCTGTTGCCCTTTCTCTAGAAAAGCTGCTTCCCAGCCTGGCTTGGAGGGAGTGAGGTTGGCTGAGGGGCTGGAGGGGGTGGGGCAGCCAGTCTCTGAGTTTCTTCCGCTGTAGAGATGCAAATGGCATCTGGGGAGGAGTCCCCTGGAAAGATGAAAGCAGTTTTTAAAAAGACATTAATCTCTTCACTCACTTCCTTCTGATGGCTGGAGATGAGTGACAAGCCTCGTAATTGAAGATGGCGGTGCTGATAAATCCACAGTAGCCTGGGGAAGGATGTCTTGGGCTGTGAATCACTGTGTGCTACACAGACTGCAGTGTCTCCCCGATGGCAACTCCTGGGCCAGTGGAGTCTTCTGCTGGCACTCAGACAGAGTTGCATGTGTGTGGAGGCTTGAGGGAGCTGGCTGTCAGCTGCGTGCAGCACCCCGACTCCTTGGGAGCAGCAGCTGTGTTTGGCGGCTGCAGCGGCAGGAGAACCTACTGTGTGCAGTGTCCGCTGGGCTGACAGTGCCTGGGACACCGTAGGTGTGCCACCACATAGTGCTATGCAGGCAAAGGAGGCTCAAGGCAGACGTCTTAGAACTTGGGCTGGGCCCCATGAGCCCCTTTCCCCCAACATTGTCCTCACCCTCACTTGTAGCAATAATCTGCAGTAAGGGTGCATAATCTGTCAGGGTGCATAATCTCAGAGTACACTTTATTTATGTATTTATTTAGACAGTATCTTGCTGCATACCTCTGGCTGTCCTAGAATTCACTCTGTGAACCAGGCTGGCCCTGAACTTGCCTCCTGGCAGCTGGGAATAAAGGTGTGCGCCAATACCCCTGGCTTGAAAAAGTGCATATGGGCATGTGTGCACAGTACCCCTGTGGAGGTCTGAGGAGTCTGTGGGAGCTGAATTTCTCCTTCCACCATGGAAGTCCTATCAGATCCTCAGGCTTGGCAGCAAATGCCTTTCCCTGCTGAACCCTTCTTGCGCCTTTCGATGTACAAACCTGTGATTGTCAGACTTGGACAGAGGAGGTCCTCCTCTGCCAAACCTGCGGGCTGTGTGAAGACTCACACAATAGCCAGCAGAGTAAGCCAAGGCTCAGTGACCCCCACAGCCTTCCCGGGGCGTTGCCAGCACTGGGGGTCTGAAGGAGAGAGGAACCCTCTTTGCTTCACCTTTCCTTTCCAGTGTGGAATCTAACCAACGCCGGGAAGCATTCTCGACTGAGGAATGTCCTGTAGGCAGCCTGCTGCGGACCTGGGAGGGGCTTGGGGCCTCACTTCTGTAAGTGTTCAGGCAGATGAAAGGTGACGTTATCTCCCCCAACCTTCTGCTCTCTCATCTACTGATTCATCCGAAAGTGCAAGCTGTAATGTTCATCCCAGGGCTCTAAGGTGGGAGAAAACTAACCTCGCCCCGCCTTCAGGGAGCAAGTGTCTGTGTGCACAGAGGTGGTGCTGCTGAGCGAGGCCTGAGGAGCAGAGCTCTGTGGTGGGGCCTGTGCTCTCAGCCTAGCTGGAGCTCCCCCCGCCCCATGTGTTGGCCTGTACTCTTTGGGGGTGGTGCTCTAGATGCCCCTGTACTTGTCCCTCAGGCTGTTTCCCAAGTCCCCAGTGGCCCCAGGGCTCTGGGGAACACATGGGGGAGGGGAGGGAGCTGAGATGATAATAGAAATACAACTGTCTGCAGCAGTGGCTCCAAGTCACCAGGCTGGAGATTCTTTTCTGCATGAGGAGGGGGCAGCTTCCCCTGAGGTGCTTGCTCCTTCTTCTATATACTACAGGCTCCGATGGCCTCTGTGGGCTCATTTCCTGGGAGGACCCCTCAGGACAGCCAGGGACCTCCTCTGGAAGGCCTCATGCAGGGCGTAGGTGGTGTTGTCCCATGCCATTGATATGGGGGCACAGAGGACTGGAGGGGAGGGCCTGGCTCAGGTGGCTTTCTCTGAAGCGCCAATTTGAGCCATATGTAACAAATTGGCAACACTGATTCCATCTTTGACATTTTGTTATTTTTTTTAAACATGAATTTTTGCCATTAAAAAAAAAAAACAAAAACCTCCCATGGAAAGAGCGTTTTGCGATGATGGAGGTTTGGCTGCCCATCATCTTCCCAGGACAGACCCAGAGGGTTCTCCGTGTCTGCGCGCTTCCTCCCATGTTAGTGTTCTGGGGGAAAAGGCAAGAGAAAGTTGGCTTCCCTGGAAAAGACTGCTGGCATTTCCAGGGCCCGCACAGCTGCCTGCAAGCCTGAGCTGAGAGGATTCCTCCTACAGCCATCCAAACGTGCCCTGAGCGTTCCACTCTGTCCAGGGTCAGAGGCCCTGCACCGAAACTGCCTGGGCTTAGGACAACCTCTCAGGTCAGGAAGAGGCCAAGAGCCATGGACTGCTGGGACTGAGGCTAGGAGGAAAGGGCTTGGAAGCCGGGGCCTCAGCAGCCAGCTCCAGCAGCTGGGTTTGTGTTGGACTCACAGGGGAGCCGTGTCGTGCTGGCTGACTGCAAGCCATGTTGGCAGGGCCTAGACTCCTGGGCCTGACGCTCAGTATGCTGTCAGCACTCAGCAAATAATAAATAATAATAATATCTCCAGCATGTTTGGGGAGCCCACGAGGGGAAGCAACACAGAAAACATGTGTTTCATCTCACAGCGGGTACTGGGAAGCTGAGGTCTGCTCAGCATCTCTCTTCAGATGGATTTGGGGAAGTGGGAGGTTCCTCGCCAGCAGCATCTGCAGCTTGGAGTAGGACAGCCAGCAAGGTGCACAGCCTGTGCTGGGAGCAGGGAGGCTTGATGCAGGGTCTCTAACCCACCCTCTATAACAAGCCCAGGCCATCCTTAAATGTCCCGGGACTCGGAAGATGGTCAGGCCTGCTCTGACTTCAGACGAGTTGTTGAGCCGACCACCACTTCAGCTTTCCTGACTTATAAAAGGAGAGGATGCAGTCACTGTTGAGTGGGTACAGTGATCGTTCTGGCTCTGTTCACCATTGGTCCTCAGGGGGATGCCCACATTTGGTCTTGTGGAGAAAGATCAGAAGGAGCAAGACAGTAAGAAGCTGGCATTCGTGCTGGGCCCAAGAAGGGTTCTGCAGAACCCTGGTCTGCTACTGGCTTTGTAGTGCAGCGAGCACCCACCACAGGGTGTTCATTTTCATGGGACTTGGGGGCTTCCATGGAGCAAGGATTGGAGGCTCAGCGCTTGGGGCTGAAGCTCCCTGGGGACTCAGGGGCATGGCTGTTTTCCCCTTGGTGCCTTGAGGGCTTGACATTGACCTTTTGGTTTGGGGTGCAGTTCTCGAGGATGTAGTGCTCAGTGGGGAAACTGGGTCAAACAGAGATTAGTAGGGCCTTGGGAAGATCTCTGGCACAGTTCCTCATGATTTCCACCATGAGGATAGGGAGGGATTGGAACCCCTGTATGCAAAGCAGGGGGAGTGGGAACCCCTTTTCCCAGAGAGGCTGGATTCCCTTTTCTCAGCTGGGGAAGTAGGGCCGGAATGCCAGGGCACCTTAATGCCCTTGAATCTAGGCCTGTGCTGTGGCTCTTAGAATGAGTGATTCCTGGGAAGAGGTATCTCCCATGTAGAAGCCACAGATCAGCCTTCCTAAGAGGAAACATGTTTCTGGTGCCTTCCTTCCTAAAGCCTTGTGCTCACCCTCTCTTCACTCCTGCTTTCTTCAAGAGGACTCTTGTTATTACCATGGGCTTCCTGGCTGCTTTGAGATAGCTGCACCTCCTGGGTGGGCCAGGCAGCCTAGACCCTGTCCCCTATGGCCTGGCTCAGTACGGTGCCACAGGGGATGAGCCACTTGTGAGATGCTATTGTTTAATTTTCTTCGCTTAAACTCTGCTTGTTCCAACACCCTGCAATGACACGGGTGTTAGCTGAGCACCAGGGACTGTAATTATCTGGGGGGTTGAGAGACAAGAATCTCCTGGTGCTGAAGCAGCCGCAGCAGGAGCTGCGGGGCTGATCTAGCCCCAGAGAGGGGCCGTCCCTGTCAGCTTTGCATCTGAGAGCCTTGGGGCTCAGGCCCACCATTCCTGCGTTTGCCTGACTGCAGCCCTCTGGATAGCGGTGTTTCCACCTTCCACCCCGGCTATTGCTTGCAGGGGGAGGGGTGTGCTGAGAGGAAGGTCAAGCACCTGTGTGGTCCTGTGGACTTGTCAGCTCAGCTGTGTAGCCCTGACTGCTTGGGTGCTGGGGTGAGCGGAGGGGGGCAGGGGCAGCTGCAGCGATGGTCACAGCTGGGGAGGGCCTTTACTCAGGACAAGCCCCGGGTGTTCTGGGAATGGGCCCGGAGCTGTTGAGGGGCTGGTACATGTGGGAGGCGCTCTGTCGTCTGGTCTGCGGTTGGTCTGGGGAGTGACACTTGTAGGCAGGTATGAGAAAGAAGCAGGAGATGGCTGGACTCAACTCCAGGTTTGGTCTCAGCGCCTAGTGTGTGACCTGGAATGGACAGAGTTGGCGTGTGAGGGATTGCACCCTGGTCACATGGAGCTCTGGCAGGCAGAGGTAGGCCATTGCCATTGACACATGGGGAGATGGTTCCTGCCTAGGGTGTGGCTCAGGCTAGACTTCTCCCCTAAGCACGGGTTGCAGTCCTGCCTGCCTCTCTTTGTGAGTCTAGGCTTCTTCCTGTGACAGGACCTAAGGTTCTGCTTGTCTTGGAGTTTTGTGGATGCTCGAGAGGAAACCCGGGCTGTGAAGCAAAGAAGGGGCCTCCAGCGTCCTTTGTGGGTACAGGATGTAGGTGCATTGAGCAGGGCTCTGCAGCAGCCCATAGAGGTTACACGTTTATGGAGGAAGACTTTCTCCTAAGACTTCCGGTTCCTCAGTGGAATCCTGTGGCCATAGAAATGTGACTATGTAGTACATGTCTGCTATAGTTGGGGGCTGGTATTAGCTCCTAGGGAGGAGAGAACTATCTGAACTTGTAGGACTGGGAAACATGGAAGCACTCATGAAGGTCTTCTGGCCCAACTCATGTGCTCCAGTATTGGCTGAGCACACAGTAGGCCTTTTCTTGGTCAGCACATTTGGTGGGTTCATCTGATGACACAGATAGTTGGCAATTGGGTGACCTTCATTTTTGGGAGCCAGTATCAGGCTTCCTGAGGGTCCCTGGCCTCTGGGCTTCCTCTGGGGCAAAAGGATGGGGTCTGGGGAGGAAGGAGAAGCTGGGGCTCACGGGGAGCATCAAAGGGCTGGTGCGAGGTTTATTGGGGCCTTTACTGCCCTAGTTTTCATTATTTACACCCTGTTGGTTCTAGGAGCTCCCGTTAAACGTGTAATAAATATAAAAATATTTTACAGGCCAGTGAAAATTCCACAGCAAAAATAACTCTATAAAGAGGGATTTCACCCTGCCCTGCCCGCTGCTGAGTTCTGTGTGGCATTGCTTTGAGCCTGCTGGCTGGCGGCAGGACAGTGCAGTAGTGGCTCCCCAGGCATGGCAGGGGGCACAGCCACTGCTCCATCAGCCCCTCTGCGGCCTGTGTGTCGCTTTGCTCCTCCAAGGCTGAGGTTGCCAGCTGTCCAGGCAGCGTGGCGAGAATGCCTGGAACAGGGCCTGCGCCCTGAGCTGGGTGTGGAGGGCTGGAGACCCGTGGGAGAGAGGGAGAGGAAGGCAAGCGCTGACCTGGCACCTCCTATGCTTGCTGGGAAGTTTTAGGTGCAGCGTGGGGTTAGGGAAAGGAAGGAGAAAAGCTCTGGGGTCAGACTGCCTGGGCACCAACCATACTTCTAGCGCTTCGCTGTGTCTTTTGTGCTCCATTCCTCTCTGTAAACCCCATCTCATGGGATTGCTGCGAAGCTGTGCCAACTCAGGATGCCCGTGCCCAACCTGCCTTCTTCACCTGCTCTGATAGAATTCTCCAGACTCCTGACCCTGTCACCAAATTGGAGTGGGACAATTCTAGGGTTCTCTATCCCTGCTTCACCTGACTTCCCTGACTCAAAACGGATCCCACTGGGTCCAGGTGAGGAGGAGAGCATGGTGGGCAGATGCAGAGGCAGCATCTTGGGTCCCTGCTGTGGTCTAGAGTCAGATGGTGGGTCCTGCAGATTGCCAGACTCCCTGAAGCTACCTCTCGGAAAGGGGCAGATGCTAGGCCACAGGCCCCCATATGAAAATGGGATGGCAGGTAGCTGATAGACACCTGGCATTCACCTGTCTGCCCAGGCTACACTCTGTGCTGTGGGCTTTCCCAGCGGCTGCAGGAGTTATTACCCATGACTCCAGGGAGATCTAGTGACTTTCCCACCATGATGTCCTGGGACAGGAATCAGCAGGCACATGCTCTCAGCACAGACTAGGAAGGCCCTGTGTACCCTGCCTGCCTCTGTGGGCTGCAGGCTGTCCTGTGTCAAGATGCCATCTTCCTCAGGGATGGGGCAACCTTCCTCTCCCTGCTCCTTGGATACTCTGCCTATTCCCTAACCCTAAGGAAAGCAAACTGGAGAGCTGGTCCTAGAACAGGAACAGTGGCTTCTCCAAACCTTCTCTATGGAACTTGCTAAAGAGTCTTCAATCTTGGAATGTAGTTTTGGCCAGAACCTGGTTCTATATTCTACAATCAGTCTGGAAAGTCTGACTAAGGGTCCTTACCAGGCTCCACCATAGCAGCCATTGTAAGTGTGGTTCTGGGACTCAGCAGGCTTGGGAATGCAGAGGGCCTCATGCTGTGTGTGTGTGTGTGTGTGTGTGTGTGTGTGTGTGTGTGCTTAATACCCCAAAGGCAGCTTTGTTGAAGGCTTGGGTGTAGGGTCTGAAGGGGATGATCTCCCTTGCTGGGGGTCCTCGCTTCTCTCAGGACCCTCTGGTTGAGGCTCAGATTTGTAGTCCAGTCCCACTGCTGTCACTTTCTGAGGTGACAGATGTGTATCATGCCATGTTTGTAGTCAGCATGGATGGGTAAATGGCTGACCCCATGCATCTTCTTAGCCTCTTGGCCAAACTAATTCTCCTGTTGGCGTTGGGGCAAAGCTGGCAGGTCCTTATGCTCTGTATCTCCTTTCAACATACGGCTTTGGAGCCAGTGTCCCGGGATTGAGAAATTGCGCTTCCATTGCTATGAATAACGGGTGTACCCTCAGCAGAAAGCTCAGTCCACAGCAGCAATAACCTTCGCCTGCTGCCTCCACATAGGGGCCTGCACAACTCGTTCGAGGTCTCCGGATCTCTGCGGGTCTCAGGGCCCAACATCTTTAGGAATGGATTGCCGGGTTTTCCAGATGAAGCGCAGGAGGCCAGTGACTCAGGAGGGGCATGGAATGCAGCACAGGCAACCATCAGGAATCAGGGGCTTTCTACCTCAGCTTGGTCCGAATGCCCAGACAGGGAGGTGTTAGCACATCCAGACTGGGTCTTGGCAGGTTGGGAAGGACTTCAGCTTGTTGAGAGGGCACTCTTGTGGCTGGGTTCTCTTGGCCAGTGGACGGAGTAATGCTACTTTCTTCCCAAACAATGCGATCTTCTACTGCGTGCCTCTAGGACAAGGATTTTCACACTCATCCCAGAGGGGGGGGGGTATTGGGTGAAGCGATGACCCTACAGAGTGCAGACAGCAGATCAGTGGTAGTTAGCTCTCCCCAGGTAGCGTGGCCACATGCATGGTAGTGTGAGCCGTAGTGACCACCTGCTCGAGCCACAGCCAGCGTGCAGAGGCTTCCTTTCTGTCTTGTGGTGGTGGTGGGGTTGTCATGGCGGGTGTCATAGAAGTTGACCTAGAATGGATGGATGAAAGTCCCGGCTGTTGAATGCCTGCCCACCTGCCCTGTCTCTGTGAGCCACAGGAGGGTTGCTCCTCATTCTCGGGGTGTTGCTTGAAGCAGGTCTGGCCTCAGTAATTCACCAGCTCTGGGCAGGCCGTCTCTAATCCCTCTTTTGTGTGAGGGGTGAGAGTTCAGGGGAGAAGCAAGTTCCTGGAATATGTAATTAAGTTATACGCTTGGCACAGAGACTGGTTATCACGCATGGATTCCATTTGCTGGCTTTTACAGGCCATTGTCCTTTGCCTGGGCCCATGGACTAATTATAAGGTGTAGGGCTTTGTGGTGCTTTGGGGGGGCCTGGCTAGTCCTGCTGAGCGGTGTCTGCTTCTGGGTTCTGTTTGGACTACAC
Source organism: Pachyuromys duprasi (assembly GCA_028658305.1). Taxonomy (NCBI): domain Eukaryota; kingdom Metazoa; phylum Chordata; class Mammalia; order Rodentia; family Muridae; genus Pachyuromys; species Pachyuromys duprasi. Next base: position 44,100,286 of record CM053743.1, read on the forward strand.
TGGGAGGGATGTAGCTTGCCTGCTGCCTGTTCCACAGCAAAATGGAGGTCCCTTGGGGCTTGCTTTGGAGTGAGGGCTTGGGAGCTCAGGGCAGGGTTTGGGGGTTATCATTAGAAGGCTGTTTATGTTCTCAGAGATCCTGTCAGGTTGGGCTTGCCTCTGCAAACAACTCTGGGAAAAGAAGGATGGTTCTGGTGCACGTGTGGGGGACATGCACGCTGGTGGTGTGGGCTCTTTTCGTGGATTGCTGCATGGTTGCTGGTCCTGGCTATGAATCTGCCTGGGCACACTCACATGAGCCCCCTGGGCCTTTGTGGTCCAGGTTCCCCCTCTTTGAGTCCACGCCATCATTCCGAGGGGCAAATGTAGAGATGGCGGAACATGAACTTTGCCTTCATCATGTAGGCGGAGAGACCTGACCAGCCCCATCACAGTGAGTTAAGCAGAGCGAGGTGGAGCCTGGATTCATGGCTGGGGGAGGATGTGCCCACACTCATTACCTTGGGGAACCCCTATGGCATGAGTGTGTGCAGAGCACCAAGAACCACTCTGCTGGGCCCAGAGTTCGTTGCCACTTCTTACCTGCTTTAGATCTCCTGGCTCAAGTCTCTTTAAACAAGTATCCACACAAGTGTGATTGAGTTTTTCTTTCTTTCCTTTTTTTTTTTTTTCAGAGTTGTCCCCAGTAAACAGGAAGTCCTCAGAGCTATTTCTGTTTGACTAGAGTGGTGGCTGGGAAGGATCTGGGGATGCCAACAACAGCTTTTCTTTTGCCATTTGCTCTTGAGAAAAGAATTTGAGTAAATATTGAATAGTGCTGTAAGCCAGACTGTGCCCGGCTCTCCTGCGAGCCCTCCATGTACATCACCTTAGTCCTCAGACAACCTCTAGAGGCAAGGGCTGCTAAAAACGTTATTTGTGGGTGAGAAAATGGAGAAATGGAGGTGCAGAGCAGGTAAGTGATGGACCTTACCTGGCAAGCAGGGCTGGGGAGGGGTGAGCTGCCCTCAGCTACTCTCTGGCAGAAGGGCTGACCAGCATCTTGACTAGATTTTTCTTGGTTGCCACGGTGACAGACAAGGAGTGACTAAGGGGCAGATTTGGGCCACTCTTGCCAGCATGGGTGTCAGGGGCCCCAAAGAGAAAGCACAGCAGACCCTTGTTCCTACCTCGACCTTATAGTCCATCTGCCCACCAGGCCCCCCACAGCCAGCCCCTCCTGATGAGCCCCGTGAGCCTTCTGGATGCACTGTGGGCTGCTGTGCACTCACAGGGCACCTGTGAGTACCAGGTCTCGGAGTCATGAACACTATGGCTGAAGTGCATGAGCTCTGGGCTCTGATGGGGACCATGAGCCTCTCCTCCCAAACCATGCTTAGTAGCTTATTCAGGTCATCTGCCCTGAGGTACCCAGCCTGGGGTAATTGGAGCTTGCCCGAGGCTTTCTCCGAGCAGGGAGAATTGAGACAGGGTCTTCTTTCTCTGCAGCCTTGATGGGCATAGAATTTGCTTTACAGGCCACCCACCCAGCCTTTGGCTTTCCACAGGTTTGTTCTTGTGGCTTGTTCTGAAACTCACCAAGACTGGGAAAGGGTCCCTCCTGGACTCTTAAGGAACCAACAACTTTACTGTTGCAAAGTAATTAAATGTCACTTCTGTCTCCTAGCTACAGGACTGTCATGTCATGTGGTAATGATAATAAATGACCACAGGATGACAAACATCCAATCAACACTGGCCCATGCCAGGCGCTGCTCTGAGCATTGGAGAAGTGCTCACCTGTTTTCTTCCCGTGCCGGCCTGTGGAATAGCTGCTGTTTTCTTCTTCTCTGTGGTGCTTGACCCCAGAGCTTCACACCGTGTTAGAAGAACAGCTTCACCATTAAGCTCCCATTCCCAGCTCTGCCCAGGCCCAGCTCCTCTCTGGCTATTTGCAAGTGGTGAGGGGAGGAGCTAGGACCCAGACCCAAGAGGCCTGCCACAAGGTTGATTGTAACCGCTAGTCAGACCACCTGTCACAGGGGCCTTTGGAAACACTTGATCAACACCCAGTAATTCACAAGTGTTTTTGACCTTCTCTTCTAATGCTGAAGCGTGAGGGGGCTCAGATAGTTATGGTCACGTGATCGGCATGAACAGTGTGTGTGAGTGTGTGTGGGCATCTCCCAGTGGGCAGTGTCTTTCTCACATGCCACCTGTGTTTGTCTTGGAGCCTGGGGCATGGCGGATTGTCATTTGTGAATGATAGCCCATGAGTCCCCATTGCCTTTGAGTGACATCTTCAATCCCAGCAGTGGGATGTGGCCATGATTGAGTTGGTGGGTGTGGAGGAAGCCCTGGCAGGCGGGGCAGGGGCAGGGGCAGGGGAAGCAGCTAAAGCAGAGGAGAGCCAGTGGCCTGTCATGCCTGTGGAGACGCAGGGAGGTGCTGGCTTGGTCTCTGACAGCACTCAGGCTTCATCTGGGAGTGGTGCTAGCCAGGATCTTGCAAGGATGTGCAGCTGCAGGCCTCCGTGCACACATTGTCTCCGGAAGGAAGGCTTGTTTTCCCTGCAGCTCAGAGGGAGCCCCGAGCACTGTGCTACCTTGGCCAGGGATGGTGTGTGTGTGTATGTGTGTGTGTGTGTGTGTGTGTGTGTGTGAGAGAGAGAGAGAGAGAGAGAGAGAGAGAGCCCTGGGCTGAGCAAACATGGGCTCTGTAGGTGGTAGTGTGGTGTTATGGCCTTTTGTTGGACACACCTGGCTCAAACATCCCATGAATGGGAGTGACTCGCCAGTCTCCCTTCTTCCAAAGAGGAGCTCAGAGTTGTTCGGAACATTCTCCTTTGACTTGTGCCGCCTGCCTCTGCCTTCGGAGTGCTGGGCTGTCAGGGCTGGCCTCAGCCAGAGGCACGTCGAATGTAGGACTGAGGCTGGCTGCTTGCTGCCTTCTCGCCCAGTGCTACCCCTCTGCCTGTCTGACCACAGTGCATCTGCCCTCCCCCCTCATGGTGCCAACTTCCCAGACCAGACACCACAGGCGTCAGGACCCTCCCAGATACAGTAGGCTTCCCTGCCTGGTGTGCTGACCTTCAGAGGGGTGCAGAGCGCTCTCAGTAGGACTAACCAAGGTTAGCACGTGCTCCCAAAGACCTGCAGGAGACACTGACCACAGCCGGTTTGCGTGTGCTCATCTCTGCCAAGGTCACAGCAAGCCAGAGAAAGGGCAGATCAAAGGTTGCTGTCATTGGTCCTTAATCCCAGAATGGAGAAATCTGTAATTAAGCTATCCAATAAAATGATTTCCAACACTTCTCTTTCATGCCAATAGGCTCCATCACCTGAAACACAGCTTTGCTTACCTGTCATTAAAATCACAACTAGGGGCATCTCTTCTGGTGTCCCAACAGCACAAGGGCTGTTCAGTAGAAAGGGAGCTATAATTTATTTTAAGATTCAGGGATTTTGGATTTGCAAACAGTCAGCAATTATGAAATAAATACTGTAATTATAAACTCTGGACAGATGAACGAGGTGGGGACATACTGAGCTGAGATGTGTTTTCTAGTGAGGAAATACGTGATCCCATTTCTGCGCACACTTGATGAGACCGCCTGACTCTGGGTTCACGGGAGCCTAACAGGAGAGTGACTAAAAACCACAGGGGAACACAGGCTCCTCCTGATTTGCCGAGAGAGCACTGAGGCTTGCCTGCCCTCAGGTGAGCAGGGCACCCACCCCTCCCCCACAAGCCAGGCAGCTAAAGGCTCAGGGTGGAGGGCTTGAGCCCAAAGCAGAGAGCAGTTGCTGGTCTGCTCTGCTTCTTCTCTTCCTCCTCCTCCCCCATCTTTGGTGGGCATGTATGTGTGTGTGTGCACATGTTCATATGTATGTGCACATGTATGCATGCATATTGGGCCAGAGGACCACCTTAGATACCGTTCCTTAAACACTATTTCACTTATTATTTTTTGAGACAGGGTTTCTCTGTATAGCCCTTGCTGTCCTGGAATTCACTCTGTAGACCAGACTACACTCACAGAGATCCGCCTGCCTCTGCCTTCGGAGTGCTGGGATTACAGGC
>CM053743.1:44104847-44126301 GCA_028658305.1 Pachyuromys duprasi
GAGGTGGTCAGGAGGCTTTCCACACAAAAACACACTCGGTAGACTGTGGGCCAATCTGAGGTGTCAGAAAGAACGTCAGAATCAGGACATTTATTCCCAGAGGTTTGTGATGAGAAGATGGGCAGGGAGGAGCATCCCATGTGGGGGAGACTGGGCAGATGTCAGAGGACTTTGCCTACAGGTTATGGCTGTGGGCGGGATCTCTGTAGAAGGATCAGAACACTTTGGGAGTCATCCTGGTGGAAGCAGAGGACAGGACAGGCAGAACTTCCCGTACAGACGCTGAGTGAAAGAGAGCCCGGGCTCTGGTGGAGGAGTCACCCCGGAGCTGGGGGAGACTGGAAAAGAATCAGACCAGATGGGTGGGCTTTGTTCTAATGAGCCGGCTGGAGCGTCTGAGGGCCACATAGCAGGAGGACTGAGGCATAAGACCTGTATGTGTCTTTCTTTCTCTAACTCTTTCCCCCAAAGCTGTTGTTTCCAAGTTAAGCTGGGCCTGCCCGGTGTAGGCAGAGGGTGGTGCAGACCAGGAGGCAGCCATAGCTTGCTTCTACATACACCTGTGTGTGCAGACATGTGCGTATGTGTATGTGTGCATGTGTTTGTATAGTGTGGGATTTTGCTTTTTTTTTTTTTTTGGCCCAAAGTTAGGCTAAAAGGGTTTGGAAGTAGAGAAGAGATATAGCATTATGTGAAGATGGGACCCACTCCAGAAGAGTGAATTTTGAAGAGAACTCTCTGATCCTGGTCATGATATGAGAAGAGCTGTCATCTGTGGGGTACTTAATTACACCATGGGAGAGCCACGGTTCAGTCCATGATGAGTCTAGCTTACCTAGTTCAGGGTGGCTAGTGTCTAGGACCTCACAGTGGGCGTGCCAGCTTGAGGGCCTCCCTCCAGCCAGTCTATGCAGTCTGTGAGTTGGTACCAGCCGGCGCAGGCTGAGACTCGACACATGGCCAGGCTAAGGCATGTGACATCCTGCCTTGGGAGTCTGGTTAAGATTTTAGGTGTGTTCTCCTCCTCCCCCAGGAGAGATTGGCTGGGAGAGTCCACTCCGGTAGCTGCAGAAGGGTCAGGGGCCTCAGGCAGCAAGCTTGTTCTGGGGTACTAGGTGTGGCTTGGTCAGGGCCAGGGTGGGGCCAAATGACAGAGCCTCACCCCCAGAGCCAGGCTTGCTTAGATGCTTGCTTCCCTCCGTGCACCTGGCATCTCCTCTGTAGGTTCTGCTCCATGCTCGCTCCCACAGGAGTCCATTTCCCTGCACAGAACCATAGCTACTGCCTAGTTTATGGTGCGTGGCTCAGTCCCATGTGGCGTCCTTGGCACTCAGGGCAGCCAGCATGGAATCCTCACCTTTGCTTTCTGTGTAGATTCTGGTCCTTCCTTCCTTCCTTCCTTCCTTCCTTCCTTCCTTCCTTCCTTCCTTCCTTCCTTCCTTCCTTGCTTGCTTTCTTCCTTCCTTCCTTGCTTCCTTTCTCTCTGTAACTTAGAATGTTGTGGTAGTTTGAATGAGAATGGCCCCCATAGGCTCATATATCTGAACACATGGTCCACAGTTGGTAGAACCGTTTGGAAAGGATTAGGAGTGTGGCCTTGGTGGAGGAGGTGTAACTGTGTGGCCTGTGAGGTTTCAAAAGCCCACGCCATCCTCATTTAGTTCTTCCCCCCGCCCCGCCTTGTGGAGCAGATGTAAGCTCTCAGCTACTACTCTGATGCCATGCTTGCCTGCCTTCCGCTGTGGTTCCCACCACATTCGGCCAATGTCTAAGCGTTCAGTGCTCTGCACACAGTAGGTCTTCATGCAGATTTCAGATAAGCAAACATAAATAATGTTGAAAAATCCTATTTTCGCTGTTATCTTTTCTTATTTTACATGGCCCGTGTGTTCTGTTGCTAAGTGTCATGTCTATATGTGTTCATGTGACAAGACTTTGTGTTTCCAGTTGTTGGGGACCATCTATCACATGCTGTTTGTCAGGAAATAATGCCCAACAGAACTGAGTAAGTGACCTTTCTGCACTGAGAGAACAAGGTGAAATCTGTTGAAACCATCTTGCCAGTCATTTTTCAAAGAGTTTAATTTCTGAGCTTTGACATCTCACTTGTTCATCACTGGCTTCATGGAGCAGATGGCGTTTTGCCCGAACCTCGGAGGACAGGAACCATGGTTCCTGTGGAGGTAAAGGAGGAGTTCACCTCAAGCACAGGTCTGTGCTACTGTGAGACGGGTTAAGACCCCATTTGGTTTGGTTGAGAAGTCAGATTGGTGGATCTGCACATCAGTAGTTTCCAACTCCTCTGAACCGAGCCTGCCTGGTTACCAGGTCTCATTTCTATTACTTCTGGCCTCCAAGGCTTTGCTTGAGTTCTGGCCCTTTCCTGAGATACCAGGGGACAGGCCTTGCCAAGCCTGGCTTGTCTCTTTTCGTCGAGATCATGATTGTTGGCATTTTTAATCTTTTGTAATGGTCCTTAACTGTGTAGTTTTGCAGTGACTTCATGCTCTGTTTATTCACACACCGGTCATGAATGGTTTATATGTCTACGACATATTCCTTCCATAGCTGGGGCTATGGAAGGGTTAAGTACATGAGATTTAGTCTCTGCCTCATGGAGCTCATGGTCTACTCAATGGGTCAGACACGGGGTAAGTGGCTCCTCATGTTACATTATAGGTAGAAGAGGGAGCTGCTAACCCTTGATTCTGACAGGGGTCATCAGGGAGGGCTGTATGGAGGAGGCAGCCTTGGTGCTGTCAGCTTGTGCGAGAGGGATTGGTTCCTGCAAAGTAAAGATGGGGAAGCTTCCAGTAGGGACAGTCTGTGTAGCTGTAGGAAGACAGGAAACTGAGGGCTTGTGGGAAGGCCAGCGGGAGGTTCCTAGGACGCTCATGTCTAAGCCCTATAGCGAATCGAGCACTAGTGTGAGATCCAGAGGGGCTTGAGACATACCTTCCAACTGCCTCAGCTCACAGAGGAGTAAACTAAGTCCAGAGGGGAAAGGGGCTCGTGGGAAGTGGATGGCGGTCCACAGAGCATCCTTGATCTTCCTAAGCCTGCGGTCAGAAATGGACCTCTCCACCTCTACCCTCCCAGCTGGATGACCTTGAACCTCGAGCAGTGTGCCTCTGTGTCTATCTTGTGTCTGCCTTAGACAGGGGGAACCCACCTTGTTGTTTTAGGATGCCACGGAAATGTTCTCAGAGCCTGGACCAGCAGCCTGTTTGCTCCCAGTGCTCAGGGTCCCCACCGGGTACCTATGCACCGTGTGGCAGCACCCCAGTCCCCACTTGGTGCCCTGGGCCGTGCCTCGCTGCAATGCCTTGCATCCCGGTCAGGCTCCTGCTCCAGCTGTGGCCACTGGGCTTGGGACACAGGGCAGGGAGCAGACTCTGTTTGCTAACTTTGTATATTGCTTAATAAGGAAAACATGGCCTGCCCTGGCAAACAGTGGATCTGGCCATATATGGGGAAAAGGAGTAACTTGGATACAGTCGAGGATGCGATTCGGAGCTCTTATTTAAAACAGAATCAAAGACAATATGGAGTGGCCACTTTTCTTCTGTCCGGTTTGATTCTGGGGGAATTTGCGGTTATAAATAGGCAACATCTTGCAGTCCGTACTTTAGACATAGCTGAGAGCTGTTTGGGAAGCAAATCCTCTCAGCGCTCTGGAGAACTTGGCAGAAAGGAGGAGGCAGCGGATGGAGAGAAAGCGGCTGTTTTGAAGCCCAGTGGACTGGGAGGAGGCCTTTCTTACCCAGCAGGCCCGTCCCGGATTGAGTACTGGGGTCCAGTGTTCTGGGACAGGCTGGGTCTGGAAATGTGAGGCAGGCCCAGCTGAGCACGTGCCGTTCTGCGCCCATCTCTCTGTGGTGATGCCACCACGCGACCTTCGGTTCACTGAGCCAAGCACACACTGAGCATATGCTGTGGGCAGTGCAGGCTCCCAATGTCCTGATCCTATTTCCTCTCTTTCTTGGGTTGGCCTCAATGGTCAGCTGCTCTTGGCAGTTGCCCTGGTCTCTGTCCTTGGTGCTTTCCTTTCTCTTGGCTTTGGTCTCTGTAGCTTTATAGTTGAAAGTGACCAATCTGCTCAGACCCAGTACTGGCTCTACCATGTTCTAACTATGTGACTGCAGGCAAGTAACCTAACCCCTTTGTCGCTCAGTTTCCTCTCTCATAAACCGGGATGATTACAGGGCTTATTTCTGGGCATGTGGGATGGCCGCAAAGATCTGCGTCGACCCAGCAGTTCCTCTGCACTTGGGAAGCAAGGCTAGCTGTTAGCTTTGCCACTAACTCTAGGTCCTCTTGATGGATTGTTGCTTTCTCCTCTGCTCAGGAGATAAGATCTCTGGTTGCCCAATGGTCAGCTATCCTCACAGTGGTCAGTCGAGGCTGAGTGCTCACTGGGAATTGCTGTGCACGTGCCACTCAGCTTGGAGACATCCTGCCGAGGAGACACAGTCTAGGTGATGTATGTAAGAATGTGTGCACAGCACAGCAGTGTGTGTCCTGCTCCTTTGTGGGTATGCCTTGGGCCGGATGTTCTCCAAGGAAAGCTTCTTAGGGCCATGTAGACTAAGGGCATGGGTGAGACAAGAAAGACCTGGTTTCCTGCTTCTACATAATCCTTTTCTCCCATTCATTTACTTATTATTATTATTATTATTATTATTATTAGTGTGTGCGTGTGCACGTGTGCTCACGTGTATAGATTAAAGGACAACTTGGAAGAGTCGGTTTTCTTTTTTACTGTGTGGGTCCTGGGGATCAACCCCAGGTTGTTATGCTTGGTGACAGGCACCATAATCCTTTGATCCATCTCACGGGCCCCAACTGTTCTTGATGGTTGATATGGCCTCTGTCTGGGTCTGGCACCGACTGCCTCCCTGCCCCTGAACTCCATGAACTCCACAGAGGTGACTGGCATCTGTCCCTAGGGGCTAGTGTGTAATGGTGTTCTACAGCCCGGACCCCCTTTATAGGCTTGGGAAGAGTCTTGTCCTGGGCATGAGGCATTGGGAGCCCCCAAGGGGTCTGTACTTGACTGTCCTATGTTGTGTGTCCCCAGACACCAGGCCTGTGGGTGTTGGTTCAACTTCTGTCCTGTTTGCCCGCTCTGGCACTCATTTCCCCTGGAGGCGGAATCAGCAAGCAGTCACGTGCATGCACTCTCAGTGGTTCTCAAAGTCAGCCTGCTACCCCTCACATGGTCATGTGATTACTGCTTCTGCTGAAGCCATAATGGACCCCACTAGTTCTGGGCAAGGACCTTATCTGAGTCTTGTCCTGTGGTGATTTCTTCCCTGAGTTCCTGAACTGACTCTGACTGTTTCCTACATTTGACCTTCAGAACACTCGGGCCTAGGAGGCCCCCTAAATTCCAGCCGCCCAAGCCTAGAGTGAGCCCTGACCCTCCACTACTCTCCACAGGGCTCCTTCCTCCGCTGATGGGGCCTTCTCTTCCCAGGGAGCATGCTCAGAACCAGCACACAGCAGGCCCTCTGCACCCGACCCCTCTTGCCTGGGTACACTGAAATCTCCAGTTTCAGAGCCTTTGCTTGAACGTAGGTCTCTGCTGCTCAGAACCTAGAGATGGTCTGGGGCATGCCTTGGGTACTCAGTCTAATCTCCTAAATGCCTTTCTAGATTCTTCTGTGGGCAGGTTCCTTCTTATCGTCTTCCTGACCAGCTGTAGGCCTGGAGACCTGCATGCCCTGCTCATCAGTGGTAGAGTCCAAGCAGAGGCTTAGGCTCAGGGGGCCCAGAGACCTTAGGTATGGCGGAACAGGGAATGCACTTGGGCATATCTGAGCCATACTGTGGAATCTCGACCCAGGACAAGACCAGGGGTAACATAGCTCTGAGTCACTTACCTTTACCTATATGCTAAGACCCTCCATACTGGCCTGTTAGCCTGGCATGGAGGGACAGGCTTGTGGACTAAGATGGTGAGAAAGCACAGTACACCTTTGGCCCTTCCCCACTGGGGCAGATGGGCGATCACGGTGTGATTCATAAGCTCACCATCCTTCCGATCAGAAAGGAGGTCATCCTTCCTGGACATAGGCTTTTTCTCTAGAGTGGTCCCCAGGGGCCAGAGGAATCCACTCTCTGTCACGCCCCGCCCCATGTCCAGTGAGCAAAATAGAACATTTTCATTTCTTGTCTGAGGGTTGTGCTCAAACATGCCCTCACCTCCCAGATTCCATCTTGCTGCTGCTCTTGTGGCATTTGCTGATAGGGCCATAACTTCTAGCACTTTGCCCTCTCTTGGAAAGTAATACTCAAGAGCATAGACTTGGGAATTGCAGAGAGTGGATTTGAATCCCAGCTTGCCAGTTGTGTGGCTTTTCGTGGGTCACTGTTTCCTTACAGCCAGTTCCCTCATCCATTCAATAAACAATGACTGATGTCCCACGCATGAAAAATGTATGCTCTGGTGCTCAGGGATGGGTGTCTAGGAGGATGATCAGATTGGGGATCCCTGGGCCTCATTCTATCTCTCCTTTAATGCTTTCTATGTTCCAAGAAGCTGGTGAGAGATGTCAGTCTGTCCTGGGAGTTAAAAACCACAAAGAAGTCTCAGTGTGAGGTGGCGGGGAAAGGCGGAGGGGCTGTTGAAGGTGCCCAGGCAAATGAGAAGCTGCTGTCTGGGCACATGTGGGTAGCTCAGACATTTCTAGTTTCAGCTGGCAGAACTGTTGAGGTGGGTAGGAGTCTCCCTAAACATATGAGAACCAGGGTTGTCCTTTATGGCTTTTAGTTATTAAAACCAAAAACTAAAAACCCCAAACCAAAAAACCCTTATGTGCTTTGGACCTACTGTGTGCATGCCACTGTTAGAGCTCTGAGGATGTGATGTTAGACCGAAGAGTCGCAGCCATAGTGTCTTATAGATTTTTGCTTGGTTTGGGGCAATGCCACGAGAAGCTCTTGAAAATAAAAATAACACATGTTCACATGGTTTGCTCAGACAAAGTAACAAGGAAGTGAAAAAAAGAAGTTAAGCAAAATGAAAATCGAACCACTTAGGAATGTGGCCATTTTGATGACTTTCCTATGAATACATACCCCTAGGGACGTGTACCATGGTGTTTATAATTTGCTTCCTCTGCAAAACCCTGTGTGATGAATTGCCATATTCATTAAGACCACGATATTAAGGTATTTTACACTGTGTATATCTTCCTGCTGGCAGAAGCTGAAGCTGCCCACTAAATGTTCAGCCACAGATATGGGTATGTAGTGAGAGCCAGTGAGCATCTCCATCGCCTCAGCCTCAGAAACTCCACGGCTTCTTGACAGGACTCTAGTGTTCTGTGAATACCAGAGCCATTCTAGGCAGCCTTCTCTTCATGCACATTTAGGTTTCTTTGTTGTGAACAATCTTCAGCAAACATCTTTGCAGACACATCTCTTTTGCAAGGCTTTGTATATTTGTCATTTGAAAAGAATACCAAATTGCCCCCAGCATAGGCCACAGGCATTGAAGGAGGATTCTTGCAATCCCTACTAACCTAACTTTGTTAGTTTTTATCTTTGCCAAACTGGGATCATAGTTCCCTTACCATTAAGAAAAATAGGTTCTGAGCTACCCACTGAATGCCTAAGACTGTGGATCGCACTACATCCATTATATATATGAACTTGGATAAAGTTTAACTTATTTTATTATTTTTAATTATGTATATATGTGTGAGGATGTGCATGTGAGTGTAGGTGCCCGTGGAGGCCAGAAGATGGAGTCAAATCCCCCCAGAGCTGGAGTTATAGGCAATTGTGGGCTGGCCAAGATTAATTCTGGGGCTCAAATTAGGGTTCTCTGTGAGAGCAATGATTGGTCTTAACTGTTAAACCAGCTCAAAATTTAATGTATAAATTAGGTGTGTGGGCCCCCTAGCAAGTGGATCAGGGGCTGTCTCTGACATGGACTCTGTCACCCGCTCTTGGACCCCAGCTTGGCTGCCTTGTCTGGTCTTAGCGGAAGAGGATGCTCTTAGTCATGATGCATCTTGATGTGCTGGGGTGGGTTGCTGGGTGGGGGAGGTTCCTCTTTTCTGAAGGGAGGGCATGGGGAACGGGAAAAGAGGGTGGATGGATGGGACCCAGAGGAGAGGAGGGAGGGGCTTCAATAGGGATGTAAAGTGAATAAAATAAATTGAAAAAATAAATTAGGTGTGGTTAGATATTAGCCACAATAACTAATAATAAAACAGAATGACACCATATTAAAGATCATGGGATGTGGTCTTCTTCACTCTCAAACAAACTTTTAGTACCTTTACCTTTTTTAAAAAAAATCCTGGATTTCCTTTTTTTCTTATTGCTATCATTTATTATAATTTATTCAATTTGTATCCTGGCTGTGGCCCCCTCCATTGTCTCCTCCTAATCCTGCCCTCCCTCCTTCTTCTCCCCCTATGCCCCTCCCCTAGTGCTCTTCCCCTTCTTTCTGAATCAGGACTGGTTGCATTGTCTTCCTCTGTGGCCTGACAAAGCTGCACTCCGCCCCCCCACCCCCAGGGAGAGGACAGAGAGCCTACCACTGAGTTCATGCCAGAGAAAGTCTGTGCTCCCCTTACTAGGAACCCCACTTAGAGACCGAGTCTATGGGCTACATCTGAGCCGGGGTTTTAAGTTCTCTCCATGCATTGTTCTTGGTTGAGGTATCATTCTCTTCAGGGCCTCCAGAGCTCAGTTTTTATGGCTCTGTTGTTCTCCTTTTGGAGCTCCTGTCCCCTCCAGGTCTTTCTATCTCCCCCTTCTTTCATAAAATTCCATGCATTCTGCCCAAAGTTTGGCTGTGAGTCTCAGCCTTTGCTTCAATACCTTGATCAGTAGAGTCTTTCAGAGGCTGTCTGTGGTAGGTTCCTGACCTGTTCCCTGTCTTTTCCTGCTTCTGATGTCTATCATGTTTGCCCTTCTAACCTAAAAGAATTTCTTCCACGCCATTTGGAAGCATGATTTCCAGAATCGTTACTCTTACATTTGAGGTAGGGCACCATGAGAGATGGCCTGACGCCTATGATGGCTACTTAAGGTAACCATGAGTGAGTAGCATATACTCTGTGGACACAATGGACAAAAGGTGATTCGTGCACCAGGTGAGAGAGCGCAACATGGCAGTGGATTTCTTCCTGATACCTACAGTGAAGTGGTACACAATTTAAGACATTTGGAATTGCTTATTTCTGGAATTTTCCATTTAATATTTCCAGACTTTGGTTGACCATGAGTCACTGAAACTATGGAAACTGTGGACTAGGAGGGCTGCTGTGGTAAAAGATCATAGGCTATTGGGCCTGTTTACACTTAGTTGATTACTAGTGGCTATTTTGTATTTCTTACTTTATGAATGACTTATACCCTTTGCCGAGCTACGAGCCTTACTCAGCTCCCAGAAATTCCTCTCTTTGCCTTCTGGAGCACAGAGGTGAGGGAGCTTTGAGAATGTCAGCAGAATGTTAGCTGGTCTTCTGGTCCCACTGTTGGACTCTTAAGTTGGGAGTCACAGAGACTTTTGATAGTCCACAGGCATGGCTGGAGGAGGCCTGAGTCTGGGATGTGGCCGTTTGACCTTGCTTCTCAAGTTGGCTTTAAAACAGAGCCCACCTGTCGGCATGTGTGCTAGTCACTGAACTGTTAACAAAGATGAGTCCCTCTGCAGATGCAGCTGGCTGGCCAGCCTTCGTGGAAAGAAGCAGGTTACACTGGGGCCCAGGTGAACTCTGGCAACGTTGCTGGATCTTTGGGAGTGCTGATTCCCTTGGCTCTTAAGGTTGTAAAGAATGTTGGTCCTAAAGATCACAGAACTCAACATGTCATGCTTAGATGATCAAGTTGACTCCTAGAGAAGGGAAAGAAAGTCCCCCAAAGTCCTCTGCTCTGAGGACAGCAGTGTCAGCTTTTCTTGATGCTGTGGTGAGCTTGGGCATGCTCTAAAGCCTACAGCTTGTAATGAGGCCATTGAGTAAGTACTGCTGTTGGACCAGCTCCTGGCTGTCAGAGGGCTGGAGGTGTTAGGTAGAGCTACAGCCTAATCTTCTGGAACATGGGCATGGCTCTGAGTGCCGACCTTGCTAAACAATGCTCAGAAAGTGTCGGTAGAATGGTGTGATGAGGCTTCATATCTGGCCCTTCTCCTTCCTATGGTCTTTGTGGCTGACTCCAATTGGCATTTGCCAAGAACAAGATAATCATCGATGTTGAGATTGGCACCTCCTAGCTGCACTTTGAGAACCTTAAGTGTTGCCTGCTAGCTAGTTCCCATGGGAGAAAAGGGCCAGCCTCAGATTTACATAATCCTCTTGGCCAGTGGTACAGCACATAAGCATGTGTGTTTTATGTGTATGTGCGTGCACACAGACACACAGACACACACACACACACACACATGACCTGTGAATCTTTGGGGCACACAGTGATGTCTGGGCCCATCACAGATCTATCTGGCTGTGGTCTGTAGGTGCAGTTTTCTGGCCTCACCCTTCCTTCACCATGGTCTTTTCTCCTGTGTTAACGGTAGCTCTTCTGGCTAGCTGCTTTGGCACCCCCCTTGTCCACACATTGCCACCTGGGTGGGTTTCTGGCTCTGCTAAGAAGTCTCTTCCTCCAGCTCCAATACAGCCTGGCCCTCCGCTCTCCCGAAGGCTAAGAGCTCTCCTCTGCCTTGTCCAGGTGGTGCCCCAGATCCTGCTGTCCTCCAACACCCTTCCCTCTGCTACGTAATTCTATTTATGTTGCTATGATTCTTTATGAGGAGAAGTCTGGTTGACCCAATTAGGTGAGGGGCTCCATATCCCGCCATCTTGTGTTCCTCAGTGTCTGGTGCACAGTAGGCCCCAAGGCAAGGTTGGTTGCTGTTGTTGTGGAATTAGCTAATACTTCACCAGAACCCAAAAGGCTTTCAGGCCTTAGTGGGCATAGATGCCTGCCTGTGCATGCTCGCCGCCACCCCAAGGGGTGAAGTGGGCCTGCCTCAGCCCTTTTAGGAGATTATGAGCCTGGAGAATCTGCAGTGTCCATGGGCCAGTGGGAAGTGCTGAGGCTGGGGATTAGCAGGGTGGCTTGGAACTATTAAGATCTGGCTGTGCTCTCTATGCTGTGATTTGGGAAAGGGGTGTATGGGCAGTGGGTGAGAGGAGAATGTGTGGGAGGGGCACCTTTGGGCTGCATGGCCAGGGAACTCAACCGCTCTTAAACTCTGGAAGGCTTCCTGGAGGAAGGCCGAGGATTGGGGATAAAATAATGGGCGAGGTTCAATTTCAAGGGTTCCCTTTTGGGCCGTCATCTTCCTTTCAAGCCTTCATGGGACTGATGGTGCTAGAAGCCAGATATTATATCCCCCTTAGGTGGTAAAGAGATAGGACTTGCTAATACTAACTCAGACTCTGTTTTCCAGATACGCGTCCTGGGTGTGCCCTACATTCCCTGCTTGTTTGTTCGATCCAGGCCGGCTGGTGATTTGTGAGGCTCTGCTACAAGGTCTAAACAGGCTGCAGCTGTTACATGACAAAGCAGCTGGTGACTGTCTCTGGCATGGAGGGCAGGCTTAAGTTCATGCCTTGCTGTCATCCGGGGTAATGCGTAGGCTCCAAGGCTGGCATGCAGTGATGCCATGGCCCCCAAGGGAGCTCTAAATCCTTGGTCTCTGTCCTCAGAGCCTTCTGCCAGCCCGTGGAGTGTTCGCCTTTCCTGTACTTGCTGGTGGCCTGAAATAGACACACTTCTGCCCATGCTGGGTCCTCAGCTTGGACCCTCCTGCCTCCTTTCCCTGTCAGTATGACTAGGCCCCAGCTGTCCACTGAGGTTCCTCAAGACTTGAGAAAAAGCATGGGCTTCGGGACCAACAAAATGTGGGCCTGAGGTTTGACCTTGCTACCAATTCACAATGCACTTATAAGGGGCTGCGCCCAGGACTGTTGGGGAAGGCTGCACAGAGGGAGACATGGGTACAAGGTGCCCAGGGCATGCCTGCTGTTCCTTCACTGGGTGCTGGACCCTGGGCAGGATATGGCCTTGGAATCTGCTTCCAAAGAGTAGTGGGAGATGCTTCTGCAAGAGAGCTTGGCTGGTTTGGGATCAGGATGCTGGTGGGAAGTGACCCTGGACCTGAGATCTGGGGGACTAGGGGATGGTGTCTTGGAAAGACAGGGGGTAAGAGAGTACCTGAAAGGGTTCTGAGCCCTTGTAAGCAAAATCACATTTACCTTTCAAACAATGGACAATGAAGGGGCGCCTCTCCCAGGCAGACGCTTACGTGTGGCTCTGGAGCATACCCTGTGGTATCTTGGGTGATGTCGAGGAGGCTGAGGTGACTAGTGGGTGACACACAGTGAGAGAAAATGAGGCAAACAAACAGCTCTTATATCAAGGAAGGTGGGGAGCTGAGGGAGGACCAGGTCTGTAGATACTGACTTTAAACTCTTGACCCAAGGGAGGTGGGGGAGGGGACAGAGAGAGGGAGAGGGAAAGGGAGAGAAAATAAATGAACAAGGCCAGACCTCCTAATCCTCCCCCAAACAGTTCCTCAGCTTGGGACTAAGCATGCAGACATATGCGCCTCTGGGAGCTGTTCTCATAGTAACCTCTATAGCCCCTGGGTATCCAGGAAGATCTTGGAAGACTTGCTCCTGGTTAAGTTTGTAAAATTAGACCCAATCTCATATCATTAGGCTGATCTGACCATGGATGAGTCTCCTTGGACTCCGAGCCTCTCTGTGTTGGGTAGTCATCCTTACTGTAACTCCAGGAAGAGGTGTGGCTTCTTGCAGGCACCCACAGTTGGGCTGTTGGGCTGGCCAGCTGGGTGTGGAGCTCCTCTATCTCGCCGAAGCAAGAGTGGGGCTGACATCCCAAGTGGCCTTGTTGCATCCAGGGGGGTCATTTGGAACATGTGTGCAATGGCTGCCGGAGAGTAGCTGCTGTTTCTTCCATGACTGGGGAAGAGTTAGGTGGCCAGAGGCTACCGGGGGCATTGTGACATACAACATACGCTTTATGGCAAATGAAAATGTGTATAAAGTCTACTCGGCTCCCTGCTCACTTGCAAAGGAATGGGTCCTTCTTTTCCTTCTTGCCTTTTCCAGATTTTAGGTAAGAATTCCCTTCCGAGCAATGAACTTATCTGCCAAGCTGGGGCCCTTGTGGGGGACTCGTAAACCTGGTCTTTTGAGGAAATCTTGGGGCAAGGCCACATTCAACCCCATGTGTTTACACAATAGTTTCTCTCAGCTCTGAGGGGCCATTAGAGTTAATTGGGTGAATAATCTGTGTTTAAAAAGTCCCTAAATACGTATTTACATAATCCCAAACCTGCTCTACACTGTTTGTGGGATTTAGAGTGGATCCCAGCTTACAGTCTCCATCCCTGTACCTCCACTCCGTGGCCTCCTTTGGTGGGATTGTCTCTCATCCAGAGGAGGGGCTTGTTAGCTGTGTGAGCTTCCCAAAGTCAGTCATACTTTGTAGACTTTTGCCTTGGAGATACTGCGAGCAAATGGCCCCTTGGTCTAGTGAGTTTGGGAGGCACTGCATCTTCTGCTCTGGAAGATTCTCCATGCCACAGTATCATTTCAGTGGCTCCTAGAGGTCCTATAGCAACTGAGTTGATTCACTGTCATCCTTCCAGGTATTGGAATGGAAGTTGGCCCCTCCCCTACCCCCTATGGACATCCTACGGAACTAGCAGCCTGTAGAAGACATGTTGAGAGTCAGGCGTCTACTCCATTTTATATGCTTTGGATTTCAGGCTTGTCCCTCATCTCCTCTGCTTGTGCACAGTTGAAACATTGATTTGAGCAACTTTGTGCATGTGTGTGGTGTGGACTGTGCGTGAAGAAGCCCCAGGGTGCTGTGCAAAGTCCTCTTGGGACAGGAGGGTGTAGGCACTGACGGTAGCTCCCAGGAACTGGATAAGCCTCAGCATTCTTGAGCAGGACCCCCTTCTGGACAGTCTTGGGCTCCTTGGGTTGGCAGGGACAGGGCAGGGGGGGGGGTCATCTCCACAGTATCACTGCTATGGATCACTCCAGCTCCAGAGGCTTGCTGGCCTGGGACGTGGGGCAGCATGATATGTGCTAAAGACCCCCTGGCAGCAAATTTCTGGTCACACACATGCCCTCAGTCTTCAAGAGATTCTCAGACTTGGTTGTACATTAGAAAAATCTGGGGAGATTAAAAACAAACAAACAAAACTAACACTTCTGCACTGGTGAGATCCTAGACCCATTAAACGAAGATGGAGCACCTGGGCAAGACACAGTTGTCAAAAGTCTCCTCAGGTGATTCCAGCACAGGGCTGCATCAGCAGAGCTGGCACTGCAGGCAGGGCAGAATTCACGGCTCTGTCTTGGCTCTACCACAGTGCATCTATACCACCCTGAGCAGCAAACAAGCCCGTGGTCCTGTCCAATGGCTCTCAGCGAAGCGGCAAGATCCCTGGGCAGGGAAGCGGCAGCCTCCTGGTAGAAGGTGCCATGGTCAGGGGAGTTTTGAGGAGGAAGCGTGCTGGTGTTACTCCCCATCTCCTGTGCACACCAGGTGTTGCACAATACGTCACCCCATTCAGTCGCCACCTTCCTTCATGAGCTAGGATGGCCACTTACAGAGGTGGAAATGAAAACAGAGAACATTCCTGGAATGCAGCCCCAGTCACTGAGGGCTTCTTATAATTCAGAGGCCTGAATTCATACACCTTCACCTAGGTGTATGAGGCAAAGAGCCTCGTGGATAGAGGTGTGTAGAGCATGTCGGCCAGGGGACAGAGTTTGTGTGTTTGTATGTGTTCAGTGATCCCAGGTTTTTCCATGGGTAAAGGAGAATGGGAAGGATGCAAGAAGGAATAGAATCAGGAGGGATCTGGAGCCGGCTTGTCCTAGAGGTTACACATATTCCTTTCCCGTTTGGAGGTCAAGAGCATCTCATGGGAAACTTGAGATCAGCCCTTGTCGGGAGTATTTACACCACAGGAATCAGCAGGCATCATGTCAGAAGTTTGTTTTCCCTGAGATCTGGTTGTTAAACAGACTAGCACATAGTTACACAGAACCCATCACACTTCTCTGGACTAAAGAAAGAGGAGAAGAGAGAGCCCGGGAAGAAATATCTTACGGGAAGCTGTGCAGTGGCAGAGGCAACCAGAGGGGAATGAGCTACTAGGACTAGGAGCAGTACGTTGGCTGTACATGGTCAATATTGAGTAAATGCTTTCCTTATAATCGGGCTTATGGGGAGAAAAGTAGCAGATTCAGCATCAGAAGAAACGGCCAAGGATGAGGCAAGGGCAGGGACCCATATTCAGAGATCTTCAAACTGACTTGGAAGTTTCACCGCACCATGGCAGGCGATGAGCTTAGAGAATCAAGTTGCGGCCTGCAATGCCCGGGCCGGAAAGCAGTGTGTGAGTCCATTTCCGGAGTCTGCCGGGTGGGGTTGTGGGTACACAATGTCACCAGCAGGGAGATGGTTAAACCAGAATAACAAGGGGTGATTTGTCTCCCGGCTCCAACCTTCCATTGCCCGCTGCTCTGGCTGGCCCTGTTAATGCTCCAGGGTTGCAAATCTACCTATTTGTCAAGTCCCTCTCCACAGCTTGGCTCTCCTTTGCTGCTCGTGTGGTTTATTAAAGAGGCGCCTGCTACCTGTCATCTCAAACAGCCTCTTTTATCCAAAACAGAATAATAGAGATATCTCCCTCCAGGGACATGGGATGCAAATGCCGGAGGACAGGTTGCCAATTTGCCGCATGTATTAGGGGAAGGAAGCTGTCAAGGGAGACGGCTGGGATCCAGCGCCTTCTAACAAGCTCATCTCTGGGCTGAGGGGAGACCTGGGCAGTGTGAGTTTAGATTACGTGGGCACGTGCCTCCGCTTTCCTATGGACAGCTGTCAGCAATCGTTTCTCCCTGGAAAACAAAATTGGCTTTTTCTCCCTTCCCCCTCCCCCCCGCTCATTGCTGGTAGTGAGGCCCTGCCAATAACTGTCAAGAAGCCACTGGGCTGCGGAGGCCACTGGGCCTGCACACGGTACGGGGAGAATGGCCCCGCTGCACCTGCCAGATGATCCTTCATCTCTGCATCTCACACAACCCTTCCCCCCACCCCCCTCAGTTTCAGTTGAGGATGCTGTGGCCTAAGAGGTCACCGGAAACTGGTTAAAGCCTGACTAACAACTTGAACCCAGTGCAGAGCTGGCATGGAGAACTGACATTTTCTCTGTGGCTCCTACCGTAGCTTTTGTCAGCTTGACACAAACCTAGACCCACCTGGGAGAGGGAACGTTAACTGAGGAATTGCCTCCAGCAGATCAGCCTGTGAAGGCATTTTCCTGATTGCGGAGCCACGCGGGAAGGTCCAGCCCACTGTGGGTGGTACCATTCCTGTGAAGGTGGGCCCGGGCAATATAAGAGAGGTGGCTGAGCAGGCCAGGCGGAGCTAGCCAGTAATCAGTGTGTCTGTCTCTGCTTCAGTTTCTGCCTCCAGTGCCTGCCCTGGCTTCCTTTGATGATGGACTCTAACCTGTAAGATGAGGTAATCCCTTTCTTTCCCTAGGTTGCTTTTGGTCAGTGTGGGGTATTTTTGTTTTTGTTTTGTTGTTGTTGTTGTTGTTTGTTTGTTTTAATCACAGTAACAGAGACATAAACCAGGGGTTGATAAGAGAGAGAGCTGGTTTTAACCTCTGAAACAGTCACAATGTTATGTCTCTGCAGGCTCAAGGCCTGTCTGACCACTCTAGAGAGGCCTACGGTAGTATTGTTGGGCGGACGTGTGGAATCTCCTGGGTCCCTGAGTTCTAAAGGTTAGCTAGTCCCCATTCCTCAGCACATCTACGCTTCTGTTCAAGTCTCCTTCCACATGCCGCCTCATGACAGACATTCCAAGCGAGGGCCTGGAGTGCTGGGAGGGTGAAAGGGTTATGCTGGAACTGGGCAGAGATGAGCACAGGACATGGGTCTGTGGTCAGGGTTGGGACAAGGAGGACACAGTCATGTGAGGGTTGGGTCTTGTTCAGAGTTGCCCTCATGTATGAGCCAAACATTGTCTGGAGCCTTGGAAAGGAACCTCCAAGGGGATTAAGGCCCGGGGAGCAGGCTGGCTACCTGCCTGTGATAGGGAGGCCTGCTGAGCCCGGCACCGAACAAGCTGCTTGCTTCCCTCTGGTCTCAGCGCATCATACTTCCAGCGGGCGCTTAGTCCCTGTTCAGTGTTTGAGTACCCCGTGCCTATTTCTTTCCTGGTGTCATTCTCATCTCCCCTACACCTCCCCATTGTGAATCATCTGCCAAAGCTGATGTGGTACAAGGGGATTCTGGGTAATGCGCCTCATTTGGCAATTCAATTCATCCCATGTCTAGTGTCTATTGCCTTCACAGGTGTCTAAGTTTCCTTCCTCTTCAGTTCCCATCTGTTCAAGTGACTCTGTTTGAGGCCAGCTACCAAATTCTCCACCTCGCCTCCCTTGCTAGCATCCTGCTCTGCAGCCTCCGCCCCCCCCCCCTTTGGCACCCTGCTCTGCAGGAGATAACACTGATCCTCAGACAGGCTCGGGTCAGAGCAGGATTGGAACCAGGTGATCTGGCCTCAAGGCCTGTGGGTTTTTCGATGGCAGGGCTTCTTTTTGGTAGCAGCAGAGGTTGGGGTTTAGGGATGAGGACCCTGGGAACTTGAAGGTCTGGCTGACCTTGAGAGGCATATATATCACTCGGCCATTCTCGGTGTTGACTGCTTGAAGAGGATTTGAGGGGCCCACAACTCAAGGCTGTGTGGAGGAGAGCCCCATTAGAACATGTGTGTGTATGGAGGGTCTCATGGGGCTGCCTTGCTGCTCTGGCCTGGAACTACAGGAATGTTGGTTTGAACTTGTCCGCTATGGAGACCCAGGCTGTGGCCATGAACTGATCTTGGGGGCTACCAGCTGCTTCTGCGAGATGCCTTGTAGGGGTTCTGCTGTATCAGAGCTGGCCAGCTAGCGACTAGACAAACCTGACACAACTCATCAGCACTCCATGGTAGGAGAGCTATCTATCCTGCCATAGTTCTGTCATAGACAGCTGATGCCAGCCCAGATACAAGTGACTAGGCAGTCAAAGTCCATTCCTAGAATTTATGTTTGGCATGTGAAATGTTCTCCACAGCTTCATGTGCCAGGGGCATGGCTGTGAGGGTTTTTGGGAAGTGATGGATCTATGACCTAATGAAAGGATAAACCTCATACTGCATCCATAACAGGACTTTGGGAAAGTGGAAAAAAAAGGGGCTGGGATTTAAAGGAAGCAACTCATTGGGCACATGCCCTTTGTTGTATCATGCCCTTGCCCCTTCCTGAGTTCCCATCCTCTGCTCCCTGGCTGCCACAATGTGAGCAGTTCTGGTTTTCCACACTCTCCTACCATGTTGGATTGACACCTCTGGAACCAGGATGTGTCCCTTCCACCCCCTAAAGTTGTTTCTTTGATTGTTTGGGCCACAGATGCATTAGTAACACACCAGAGATGCTTGCAGACAGCTTGTGTGTTCATGCACAGTGTGTCAGGAGGCCTCTAGTGGAAGGGATAGGCCCAGGAGGGAAAAAGCAGAATCTTTGTGGGACCTCATGATATTCACGTGCTTGGAGTTGTACTTGAACTTGAAGTAAAGCTTTGGCTAAGTCATGGATTCTGAACCTCAGTTTGTTTGTTTGTTTGTTTCATCCAGTGGGTAGAACATCAAAATAATCACATTTCCAGAGTGAAGAAGAAAAGAATCTATAAAATGAGTTGTATAATTCAGGTTAGCTATTCCCTGTCCAAAATATTTGGGACCAGAAATATACCGGATTCCAGTGATTTCTCTTTTGAATATTTGAAATGTTATGAGATCTTGGGATCGTGACACAGTTTCAACGTGACATTCGCTGTTGCACGTGCATTATCAGCACACGCACCTGTGTTTGGCCATGACCCACCACATGTATCAGGTGTAGACGTCTGTCATTCCTTGGGGTTCAGGTTTGTGGGTTAGGGACGGCCCCGATGCAGCTTCACTCTTGAGTGGTCCTTGGCAGTTGAATGACAAGATGGTGGAAAATACCCAGTAACTGCTAGCACTCTTTCCTGTAGATGGGGCTGGGAAGCAAGGCCTTGGCCTTCTCAAAGATGGCCCCTGCTCTTCCGGTCCCCTTTATCTCACCAGACTTCCTCTACCCTGGGCCTCTGAGGACGACGGCACAACACAGGTGCTGTGATTACTCTAGGGAGGATCCCCAGGCACAGACACTGAAGTCATCTTGGAACTGATGAATGGATGCCAGAGGTGGAACGGGCCCCAAGGGGCAGTGTGGAAGCAGGCACAGGCACCTCGCAAGGAGTCTTGCGCTAGTGCTGTGGCCAGTTGTGGGATCCTGGGAAGCTCACCTCCCTTCTTTAAACAGGGTCCTCCATAGTCTACCCTTTGGGGGGGGTTGTGAGGCTAACATGAAGAGTCTTGGTAAAATCAAAAGCTAGGCACACATTTGTCTATATATGAAGGGGTGAAAAAGCTGCCTCATTTATTATTTTTCTCATCGTCTTGTGCTGTGGGGGAACCCAGGGCTCAGGTAAGGGACAGGACTGGCCTGGCACACAGTGAGGGTGGGAGGCTGGGCCTAAGAGGGTGGGCCTCCTGCTCTCCATCAGGCGCTCTCCCAACCTCTACTCTTTGGAGGTGCCATGAGGTAGAAGGCAAAGTTGTCCACCCAGCTTTAATTGGTACCCCAAAGTTCTGCTGTCCTGGGGCAGCTGTCTCCCCTGTCTGAGGGACCGACCTTCTTTGTCTGAGCCAGGGCTCATGTGGACAGCCCCTCTGCAGCCTTGTAGATACCCTACAGGGAAATTTGTAGCTACCACTCTTGGCACCTGTGTCTGATGTGGCTGGGGGAGAAGGCACTCTAGAAGGGCTTATGTGTTTGCTAAAGGGAGCCCCAAATAACTCCCCCACACCGGCCTGAGGTGTGCAAGGAAAACAGGTAGAAGACGGTGGGCACCTTTGAAGCTTTCTCTCTTAGGGACTTGATTAAAGCAAGGGCATGTTAGAGCCAGGGGAAGGGCATGTTCAGTTGGTTTTAATTCGAGGGCACACGGGGGGGGGTAAGAGGGAAGTCTCAGCTTCCATTTAGCAGTTTCGCTCGGCTTCTATCCCCCACTTCCACTTTGTCCCTGCTGGAGTCTGTGGATTTCAAGGTCAGCTTAAAGTCAGACTTTACTGTGATAGTGATGAAATGCAAGCAGAGGAGGCTGCTTTGGCTGGGGGTGAGTGGCCGCACCCTGGCAGCCGTACTCAGTCCCGTGGGTGATGCCTGACAACAGTAAGAGTCTGAATCCTGACAACCCTGGGTTTTTTCTCTCGATCTGGATTTCAAAGTGAGTACCGTCCAGCATGGGGACTTAGGGAGGGTGTGGCTCTCTCAGCAGGCTGCCCTTGCTTGGCTTTTGCCTCTGTCATGGTGATGGCTTCATGAGATACTGTCTGCGGGTTCCCCTTACTGGGGAGGACAGGTGGGTTTTCTGATGCTGCTCCTGACACACAGGACCTGTTGTTTTCTCCCCTCTCGACAGTAGATTAAGCCATTGGTCAATGCAAGCCACATGACCAGGGCTGGGTCCCAGTGACATCAGAGAGGAGGTCAATTTTCAGCTCCACTTCCTGGCGTCACCCACACCCCTCTGTTGACTCACGGAGTGGCCTAGCCTGCTGTCTTCAGTAGACACTGTTCGGTGGAACAGAGGAAACAGCTTTCTGATGTCCCAGCGGTTTCTGGCACTGAGCCAGGCTCCATGGGGGTCTTGTACTGCCATCCAACTTGGGCTCTGTGGAAACACACATGGCAATCAGTCCTCCCAGCAACATGCTGGGACTGGTCGACTAGGGGTAGCCACTGCCTTAGCTTCCTGCTCTGTGCTCCCATCTTTTCTAGCCGGGTCACCATCCCATAGCCCAGCCAGGGTGTGGAAAAGACACATGTGCGAGAGAGACAGGCCAACAGGATGGCAATAGCCTCTGGGAACTCATCCTGCACTGGGAAGCCAGCTCCAGTCAGTGGTCAGCTGTGGGACCTTGGCCAACTTTCTCAGCTCTTTTAAGCCTCAGTTTCTTTGTCTGTGAGAAGGGATCATGGTGCCCACCTTACAGAGTTGCTGTGAGGATTAGATGAAATGGTGCATGTAAAGTGCCTGGCGCAGTGCCTGGTGTATGGTGCTCGGTAATGGCTGCTATTACAGCTATTGTCTAAACCCCAGGAGGGCAGTTCTAGAAGGCAGCGTGGGGAGGGACCTGCCCTGGCTCCCCTGTGGCCCTTGGGTTTTCCTGGCTGCACAGCCCAATTATCAGGCTGTTCCTCAGCTGGGGGTTGGGTGGGGTGGGCTCAGTTCCTTTCCCAGGGTGCTTTTCTAACTCACAGGAGAGCAGAGGCAGATGCAGGGTGGGGAGG
>CM053743.1:44126401-44187905 GCA_028658305.1 Pachyuromys duprasi
CCCAGGCCTGCCTGCATTTTTACTTTCCTGGCTGCACGTTTCTTGCTGATCTTCCCCCTGACACACCCAGGGGATTTTTCTCCACACAATGGGGGCCACTCCCATTGCTAAAGTGATGGAGTGCTTTTTCTTTGCTTTGGCAGGAAAAAGAAAATATAGTAACTTCTGTTGGGAACACAGAGAAACAGAGACATGGTCAGGACACTCCGTGCTCCCCTGGGCATTTGAAGTGCTCCTGATGGTCCCTCGGGTGACTGGCTGGACTTCTCAAGGGCTGTTTCTGTTCCTTTTCTTCCTTGCTGTGTGGTGGCTTCTGAGAGCCAAGGAACAGCAGAGCTGCCGCTCTGGGCTCTGAGCGCCAAGGTCTTCTTACCACTCAGCCCCATGCTGCTCTCAGGACTGCTGGCTTTGTGCAGTGCATCGTCCCATGGCACAGGCTAGTTCTAGCTACAGGACCAGCCCACTACCCCTGGTCTGGATTTGTGGGCTCTGCTGAGCATGTTCCGGATGGTGTATCAAGGCTTCATCTAGAAAGGTCTCATGCCTCTCTTCTGTGACTCTGAATCTCTACACTCCCAGCAAGCCTGGCTGGCCCCTGGCCTGAGCTCTGGAGCCCGAGCCCTTTTGCATTGCTGAGTCCGCTCTAGCTTTGGCTGCTCATTATTTCTCTGCTGGCAGGGCGAGTACAAGGGCCAATTATGAGGGCCTCGCCACCTCACACTGCTTTCGGATGCGCTTTCTCAAATGCTGAAGCCCTCTTTGGGGACAGGCAATTTGTAGGGAGCTCAGGGCAACATAATTTATGGGCCCC
Source organism: Pachyuromys duprasi (assembly GCA_028658305.1). Classification (NCBI taxonomy): domain Eukaryota; kingdom Metazoa; phylum Chordata; class Mammalia; order Rodentia; family Muridae; genus Pachyuromys; species Pachyuromys duprasi. The sequence goes on from CM053743.1 coordinate 44,127,213, forward strand.
CCTCTTCACCCATTTAGGAGGGAGGTGGCAGTGACTTAATTTAATTAGCTGGGTTTAGGCTGACAGATCTGCAGAAAGGGCCCTGGGTCCTGGGGAACCAGGCACATTTCTCTGAGTGAAACACTGCGGAAGAGGAAAAGGTCTAAAGTTACTTCATCCGTCTGGATCCAATGGTTAGAGATGTCTTCCAACTTGAAATAGAAACCCATTTATTTAGCTTAACAAGAATCCAACCCACCAGCTATGTGTTTCGCTCATGCATTTAATAGGAGTAATTGAACAGAGCTCAAATGATCATACCCTAATGCTCTCCAAGTGCACTGCTTTTCCTACAGGGAAGCGAGCGTGCTCTGCAGGATGGAGAAAGGCTGCCGGCCCCAGGCACCACAGTCTCCGTGTCCAGTTCTAGGGGTGCAGGCCATGAGACAGGACATGGAGGGGCTGTGAGAGGGCGGTGGCCATGGCAGCAGGTGCTCCCTGGTTTGTGGCTTTCAGCTGGGCATAACCCTTTGTGTTTGAAAAGGCTGCTGAGGTTAAACGCTGAGCCGGCAGGGATCGTGATAGTCTAATACCTTGAGAGCAGTTACAACTGTGATGATAATTAGGGCAATCCCTTATTTTGCAGTGGAGGGCTGAAGTTCTGAGAAGCTTTGTGGTAGGTTACTTGTGACAGCCTGGGTCCCTCTTTTCATACCTCATGGAGACCAGAAGGAAGGCTCTGGTGATGCAACTCATAGCCAAGCTTTGGAAGGGGCTGTGAGGAGACCGCTGATGCCAATATAAACCTCAGTTTCCACACCTGTAAAATGGGGCTTCTCATACACCCCACAGTTTCCTCACATGCTTGGAATGGGGGGGCCAGAAAAAATTAACCCAAGGAAAAGGTTCTTGCCATCACCCCAGAGTCCGTCATTGGCAAGGGGAGGTCCCCAGGCTCATCCTGGAAGCACACACAAAGCTTCTAAAAATGGCTGGGAGGCTAGGCATCACCAAACGGGGCAGGCTGATGACTGCATGGCCTCAGTTGCGTGTTCTCCTCAGACCCAGAACCACTGATTGCACGATGTGTGGCAGAGAGGGTGTGCTGACCGACTGTGTGGTTCTTGAGCTCTGCAGCAGGCGTTGAGCCCCCGAGGGGGCACACAGGCACGTGCAGGAGTGTATCAGCCCCTTCCTCGAAGAGCAGGAAGCACCTCCACAGAGGGAAGGAAGAGAATATTTCTTCCCTTTTCTCTCTTCCATTTTCTTTCTAGAGTTCCACGAAGAATTATGGAGAGTTCCTATTGGCTTCGGTGCTGGGCCTCTATGCGTACCTCGTTGGGGATAGTGGTGGCAGGTGGTTGGCATGCACAGTGGACACTGCCATTCTCCTAGGGCCAGGCTCGGAGGCTCAGGGAGTCTCTGTTGCCATCAAAGAATCAGTGTGTAGCGTTTCATCGTTACAGGTCCTGACGAAGCAGGGAAAGAGGCCCGGGAAGCCACTCTTTTGTTTCTTAACAAAGCAAACGGTACTCTAGCTCTTCAACTGCTGAGCACTTCACAAAAGCAGAGTGAATATTATTCCAGTATTTATCTTACCACAAAACTAACATTTCAGGGCCCGTGCCCATAATTCAAATGTTGATGGGGGACACATTGTGTGAATGTGGTTCAAATATATACAAGGGGAAGTTGCTTATATTTAATAGGGAAACATGAAGTAAACATTTTTGAATAAAATGGCAAAGACTTGGGTTCCACTAGTTGCAACTTCTCAGTCAACATATTTAACTGGCACTTCTTAGGCGGTGTCATGTGGTCAAGAGTTCAGCAAGGTTCGGCTCCATCAAAGACCCTGTGCTCTCGAAGCCTGGGCCCATTTTCCCCCTGGCACGCGGGGCTCACTCTTCTGGAAGCCGTGGCTCAGGGGAGGTGAGGGCAGTGGCTGCTGCTTCCTCCGTGTACTAGTTACCGCTTGGATGTTCAGCAGCAGCAGGAGCCCTTATCAAGGCACAAGGGGAGGGCAAGAGCCCTTTGGCTGATTTCTAAGAGGCTCACCCAGCTCTGAAGGCTCGCAGCTCTCTAGAGCATCCCTGTTGAGAAGAAAGGCATGGGCTTTGTGGTCTAGCCCTAGGAATTTCTATGCAGCGGAAACCCCACGGCCTCACATCTTACATCATGCTTGCAAGGCCTTATGTAAACACTCATGTGCCTGTCTGTGCAGATGTGGGGCCTCCGAGCTGACAGGCTCTGTTACCACAGTAGGACGAGGACATGTGGGCACTCGCAGCTCCGTCTGCTGTTCTCCAACAGAAGTGTATTTGGTTGAGGTAGCAGCTCTGGGGGGCGGCACCCGCGCAGTCCACAGCCCCATGCCCCTGGCGTGATCTGTCGGGTGACAGGCCAGGGACAGGGAGGGGCTACGGCGCTGCAGGTAGGTTTCTGGGGCTTTGATTTTACTTCCCAAATACGTTTCTGGTTCATGAAAGACTGACTGACTTCTAAGAGAAGAAAAGACAATTTGGATATGTCCCCAGGGCTTTGTTCATGATTCTCGTTTCCCAGAGATTGACTATTCCATTGGCTTTGTTTAGCATTTTTAAGCACTTCCTGAGATGGGAACCATCTAAACCTTGGTGCCCTATTTTCTGGGGGACAGAGAGAAAGCAACATATACTTAAAGGAAGTTCAGGGACTTAGGGATGGGGGTGGGAGTTATCTGGAATTTTAATGGTTCAATTCAGCAAACACTGACCAGGCACCAGGTGTGTTCCCAGAACTGCATGAAGCACAGCGCTGGGTCAGGAGGCAGAAGATGGTAGTGAGCAGGGTAGAGAAACCGAGAGTCTGAACAACTATGGTTGCTGGTATACTGCAGACGGATCAAAGAAGTTAGGGGTTTATGCCAAAACTCGAGGCTGTTGGTATCAGGAGCACTAGGCACCAGGATGAGTAATAATTGAAGGAAAATGAAGTTGTAAAGCTACCATGTTTATTGAATGTGCTGGCGAGCCTGCAGTATTAACTCGTTAACCCTCACAGTGTGTGAGGTCGAGGCCATCGCTTGTGCTTCACAGGCGTGGGTTCACGACTTACCTGGGCCCACACGGGCAGGGTGGTGAAGCTGTTTCTGATTTCAGGGACTCCAGGCTCAGGGTTCAGGTCTTTAGCCACTGTGTTAGTGCAGAGAAGTGGGCACTGGTGCTAGACCTAGTTCCTCTGTAGCCTTGACCCTGGGTGCTTGGGGCAGGGTGGCGGCTGGTGCGGAGAGCAGGTTGGGATGCGACCTTCCATAGTCTAGCTCCATGGTCACAGACACTTTCCTTGCAGGCAGAGCCTGGGACCCAGTAGCCAAGAAGAAATTGTGGCATTGACTGTCTCCTGAAGAGAGGGGCCTCATCCCAAGGTGGGAAGTAGAGCTGGGACTAAATTGAGGTCATTCGGAGTCCTTTCTCTTGGCCTTGTGAGGGCCGTTGGATAGGAAGAAGGCAGTGCAGGACGTTCTCCACAGCCTGCTCTCTCAGCGAGGCACTCACATGTGCCAGGTTCTTATTGGGCCTGGTGGCACAGTGCACCTTTGATTCTAGCACTGGGCAGGGACAGGGGAGGGAATCAGAGGCAGGTGGATCTCTAGGAGTCTGAGGGCCATCCTAGTTTACATAGTGAGGTCTTATCTCAAACCAAACCAAACCCAAACTACTACCACAACACTCCCCCTCCGCCAAAGCCAAAAAAGTGACAGACCCTTAAACTGGACCCAGCTCTGACCAACACGACTTACTCCTGTGTTCAATGCAGGAAACGCTTTCGCTGCCTGGCACCTGGAAATGGTTGGAAGTTCTGTGGTGATCTGGGGTTGGCCCTCCACGTTTGACATGTTACAGTGGAGAGCAGGGGATGGCAGTGTGGGGCAGGGAGGAGCAGAGAGGCCCCTGAGATGTTTAAGGAGAAACATGTAGCATGGGTGAGGCTAGAGTGTGACGCCATCTCCTAACGTGAGGTGTCACGTGGACTGTCTCCAGGTCGTTACAAAGCACCGCTCAGTGTTTGCCGGAAGCAGATGGATCTTTCCGCTGGGTGAGTAGTTAGGAAAATGTTCAGTGTGGAGGCTGCTGGAAGTTACTGGCCAAAGCGGCGTTTTCATGGGAAGTGCCGTATGGAATGCTGGGGATAGAAGGTCTTTCCAACACAGAGAGAGAGCAGTTGCATCTCAATAGTAAAGCAACACATCCGGGAATGTGAAGAGATGCAGAGCCTCCTGTGTAGTACCCCCTGCCCCTAAAGCCTCCCTCTTCTTCCAATTCAAGTGTGTTGAGTGCAGTAGGGGCAGCTGGTGAAGCCGCCTGTGTCTAGAAGTAATGATGTGAAGGACCCAGGAAGACTAGGGAGCCAGAGAACAGTGAAGGAGGGTGCCTGGCAGTGTCTGTGAAATGGACCTCCTGGTGTCACCACATTGGAGTAGATAAAGGAGGGGATGCAGGTGGAGCTTCTTGAGTGTGAGGTGACGCCCATATCTCTGCTGACGCGGAAGTCGTCTTGGATCGGGATGTGGTGACTGGCCTTCAAGTACCTGAACAAAGGACAGGTGGGAGGTGCTCATTTTAAGTGACCTTTGAGAGAGAGAAAACAATTTTTATTTATGGGTAGAATCCTCTTCTGTTGCTATGGAAACTGCCAGAGGAAAGAGGAAAATGACAGGAAGGGGAGGTATGGATGTGGTCATAGGATGTCCTGTAGAGGAGGGAAGGTGGGGCTGGTCCTATGGCCTCTGTCCATTATCTGATTCTAGACCTGGCCTCCACAAGTCCACTGACTCACTCAAGGCCTCACACGGGGCAGAATAGATACACAAGTGGAGTCTTGGCACCCAGAGCCGCACCTTCCGAGCTGACAGGACACACCAATTATTTCTGGTTTGCTGTTTGCCCTCTTCCAGGCGGTGTTAAGGTTTGCTAGAATGATGGAGGCCATCCAGTCTCCTCAGGGCCCATGTTGATTAGTGATTTTTTTTTTTTTTTGTCAATGTGACACAAGCTAAAGTTATCTGAGAGGAGGGAACCTTTCGTGTGGAAGTGTCCAGCTTACTGGGCAGCGACACCTTGGCAGGTGCTCCTGGGGTATGTAAGAAAATAAACTGAGCAAGCCATGGGGAGGAAGCCGGTAAGCAGTGATCTTCCGTGGTCTCTGCTCCGGGTCCTGCCCTGGCTTCCCTTCTTGATGGATGACAACCATGATCTAAAACAGACCATTTCCTTTCAAGGTTGCTTTTAGAGATTTTTTTTTAAAAATCATAATAATAGAAGGCTAATTAAGACAGGGATTCTTTTCTATATCTGAGCTTCTCCTTCCCAAACTAGAGTTACCCGGAGTACTGTCTGTTCTAGACCAGGGGTACTCATGATGACCTTGGGGAGCCTCTTTGGGAACTTTGAATTCAACAGTAAAGGTGTGTTGACTCTGTTATGAGTTGACAGACAAGGAAGCCCCCTGTGTCTTTTTAGGTATTAGGACCATTAGGAGACCCTGACTCTGATGCTGCAGAGTCTGCTGCTAAGGGCAGGACCCTAAGCCGGACAGCCTGCTTTGAAACCTGGCCCTGTTGCTTATGGGCCTAGACTGAGCTTGCTGTCTGACTTGGGGATAATAAAGTCAACCCCCGAGAGTTTGTATGGAAGTGACAGTGTGCAGAGAACATTTCAGGCATGCTCGGCATGTGATGAGTACCTCAATGGCATTAGGCTCTACGCTGATAGTTGCTGAAGACTCGTAAGGAAAATTGCTGAATAAATATCAGTGCAAAGAACCAAGCCTAATGTCAATGGTTCTTAGACCATCATAGATCCCCATGTCTGCTCTGCCCTTGGGTTGGTCTTAGTTTCTCTCCCTCCTTATTGGCTTGTGTGATGGGAATGTAATGTGTGCCTGGTAGAGTTGCAAAGCTGTGAAGAGACCCAGGTGACAAAATACGGTGACCCCGATTGTATCCCCAGCACCCACATAAAGCTGGAAGGAGAGAACTGACTCCACGAAGCCATCCTCTGGCTCCCGAACTCGTGTGTGAATCCACACACACGTATCACATTCTCAGACCCCTGGGAGCCACACTGCATGGTAACGAGTCCAGAGATCTAGGGGGGTGGCTACCATGATGCTATTGGTTTTGCCAGTACCGTCACACACATCAGCTGAGCTCCTGGGAGATGTCACGTGACGCTGTCTGGCGCTTGATGTTCAGAGCAGGGTGAGCGTGCTAAACAAATCAAAGAAACCCAGCCGCTTGTTCCGGGGAGAGCGTGAGAATGGGAGGGTAAGGTGGGCAGCAGAGGCTGGATGTTCTGTTCTGCTCTGTCTGTGACATGGAGTTTGTTGAGTAGGAAGGAAGCAGCGTGGGCGTGGCCCTGAGGACTCTGTCCCTTGTGTCTCCTGGACTTGGTCTCCACATAGCTAACCTACTCAAGGCCAGACATAAGGCAGAACACATGTGCATGTAGAGTCTTCATACCCCGAGCCTCGTCCTCTGAGGTTAATGCCTATGGGGTCTGTGTGAGTCCGCTGGTCGAGAGCTCCTCATTCCCAGGGGAGTTGGGATGACTCCAGTTCTCTCCATTCCAGCTAGTAGAGCTGTTCTCAGGAGGGTGCCATGATTAGCCAGGCCTACTTCTGAGGAGACAGAGATGAGAGAGGGGTGAGGCAAAAGCCTTGTGTGGGAAACCCTGTGCTGTGACCCCACCCTGATAGCTGAGGGAATGTAGGGGCTGCAGAGAGAATGGCGCTTGATGAGGCAGCTATTCCACAGTGTCCTGTGACTAGCAGAGGAGGGCAGCCCAGCTCCAGAGGCTTGAGTGCTGGAGACCCCCCTCCCCGTCAGAAGCAGAGAAAATGAGTTCTAGGCTCCGCCTGTCTCCTGGTGGGCGTGGTCCTCAGTGTCGGGGGGGGGGGGGACTACTAGGGCAGGGGGTGAGGTCACAGCTTTGTTGGTTCTGGAGGCGTGAGGGGCTTGAGCTGCTTTCGTGAGATTATCCATCATGCCCTCATTTTGGTTTCATGGGAAAACGTCCCTGGGCTGTGTTTTCTCTCTTGCCTGAGCGTGTCCTCAGTTTTCTTCTGTAGGGAGGTGTGGAAATGGACAGCAAGCACACATGGAAATTGTAGGATCAATCAAAGGTGTTGCCATTTAGGTAACATCGCTGCTGCTGCTGCTGTTTGCACCTCTTGGTATTCTGTCCAAGCCCTAGAGGGCAGGAATCATCTCTGCTTTGCTGATGTGGAACTGGGTCTTAGAAGCTCCGTGCTATCCGCAGTTCCCTTTGTTGACAGTATTTAAAGGCACATATTAACACAGCTTAGTAAGCACACTCTGGCTTGGGGCTGCCTGGGTCTAAACTCTTGATCCCTTAAAGTCACTTTTATTTCCTCTGGTTTGTGACCACATCATTGTTCCTAAGTACAAGGGAGGATGCCATCTAGCCATCTGCTACACCTCCTTGTCCTGGAATGAAGACTGGGAGCCAGGTGCTTCCTATGGTCCCCTCCCCTCTGGGTGATTCATCAAGGATCTGGTGGTGCTGCGCGTGGAACGTTTGTGTCCTTTTCTGCCAGTGGGACCCCAGCAGTGATGAATCCTCCCTAGAACCATGATCTGGGTTTGCATAGTCACAGTGGGGACCCTGTATCTAGCCTACATACATCCATATATACATCCATATATATACACATATGTACATATATATATACACATCTATACACACATATGTACATATATATATACACACACATATATGTATATTTTGCGTGTGTCAGCCTCCCTGTCTTATATTTCTGAGGGACTATAGGCACCTGGGGCAGCTGATTGATCTTAAGCCTCTTGATGCCACAGTTGGAGTTCTGGAGGATCATTGAATCAAATGGGTATTGTAATGAAATGGGATAGGATATCACTTGTAAGATTTGGCTCTTCCTCCTTGCTTAGCACCATCCTGCCATGTGAATGTGCCTCTTCCTCTGCTGAGTGGGCATGGTGCGCAGAGAGCTGCTGTGGGGACCACTAAGATGTGAGGGAGGTGTGTTGCTTTAGGTGTAAGAGAGTATCAGATACTTTTCAATGGCTCTTGGGAGATGTCTTTCAGTCTCTTCCTCTCCAGGGTGGGGCTGTGTCTATATCTCCACATGTAATGAGAGTTGTTGAGAGCAAACCTGAGCTGTTGCCTCATTTGAGAGTCTTGAGGGTCACGACTATTCCTTGGATCTCACTGGTGGCAGAAATGGGAAACTCCGTGTTTGTTGCATCACTATGTGATTGGATCAATCCATTTCTGGTCCCAAAACTTGGTTGTATGTGTGGGTCAATGCTGACCTGTCAGTCACAGAAGACTCCTTCAGAGGAGCTCAGGAACCTAGGGAATCAGCGTGATGCTCTCTTAACGTCCTTTATTTCAATAGTCTATAGGTAGATGAGTGTGCAAGACACAGCGCCCAAACTTTCTTTAATTGCTTAGGTGCTTTACACAGAGTTGCTTCTGTTTTCAGTCTCACAGTTTTAAGCTGTGGTTAAAAGACAGCTTCAGCCGCCAGTCCTACTCAGCTCTTGTGCCTACGAACCACACCGACAACCAGCATGGCACTTCCACCAGTAACCAACAGCTCTGATTGGACTTAAAACCTGCTCAACAAGCTAGATCCCATGCCTGGTATGGGGCACCTAGCTCACTGCTCGGTGATAGTGAAATCATGGTTCTTGTGGGAGGGGCTAGACTCTACAACCACTAATTTACTAACCCACCATAATCCCTAACAGCAATCTAGAAACACTTGTCCCTTATACTAGCAGATAAGTGTTGTCTTCACACCTCATCAAGGAAAACATTTCTCAACAGACGGAGACCAGGACAGGAAACCACAACCAATCAAAATGCAGAGTTGTGGAGTCCAGCCCCACTGGACACATCTACAAACACTCTTGCACTAGGGAACATCGTGGAAGATTGTGCGAGCCAGAGGATTAGGGGTTGGCTGTGAGATTGTGTCTCAAACTCACATCAGAGGCTATGCCTGTAGAGTCTTGCCAACATGGCCGCCCAAACATGAGCTGAACAAGGAGGACACCAGTGAACATGCTAAACCAGATGGGGTTCGGGGGAGAACCTCAGGAGACCTCAACCCTACACAAAGAACCACAGGCACCTGAGTAAATCTGGGAGAGGAGAGGCAGCTTTGCCCAGGGAAGAGCCTGTCCAGTGCTTGTCCAGTACCACATGGTCAGCCTTGAAGACAGGCATACAAGTCACATTGTATGGACTCAACATGTTGTATTTGAGGATATGTATGTATATAAGTATGGGTGTGCAATAACAGTGAAAAAAGAGGCCATGGATTTAAAAGCGTGGGGAAGGTCGTATGGGAGTGTTTGGAGGGAGGACGGGAAGAGAGAAACATACTTGAATTTCTGTCTAAAGATGGCGTCAGCAGCCTCATCACTCTCTCACTGGGCCCAGTGGTGCTGGTTGAGAATCTCTGCTCCTGCATCCCCAGCAGAGCTTCCTGCCTTACTGGAGTGGCTTTGGACCTATGACCTCTGAACTAATTTGGGTAGAGGCAACGGTACCATGTACAGAATAGGTGGCGCATCCCTCAAGGCAACTCACAGTCTACTATGTGTTGCTGCAGGTTGAAGAGATGTTTCCCTCTTCTGTTCTATGAGTTGCTGCACTGTTTGTGGCTTCTTACACTCTGTGTGTGTGTGTGTGTGTGTGTGTGTGTGTGTGCCACGCAGATGCCAGTGCCTGGCCTGCCTAGGGATTGGCTTGTTGGCTCTGTAGTGCTACCTGATGTAAATATCTTTGAATCTGCATGTGACATTCATGGCACATCAGCTGGCTGGGTGCATGGAGAGCATTTGTCCAGACGGGATGAGAAAGCTAAAGCCCAGAGACACAGAGGCTCTTCCCTGAAGCCACAGTCATTGAGTGTCAGCTCTGGGGTCAGAAACAGATGCCCCCAGCTGGAGCGTTCTTCCTTACACCCTACCCCACTCTTCAATGCCACCTCTGCCTTAGAAGAGATTGAGAGCTGCCAAGACAGGAGGTCCAGGCAGGAGGATGGAGGACTCATCCCAGGAGCCCAAGGAGCAGAATGATACCCTGTTCAGTTTCTAGACATACCTTAATCCATATTGCCTTGAGATGCCCCACCTGGAGTCTGTGGTGGGCTTCTGGCTTGCAGAGAACTCTTGGTTGTGTTGAGCCGCCTCTACATTTCTCCTCTCTGAGCTGAGTGATTAGTTTCTCCACAAGAAGCCATTATCTGCACGTCTTGGGAATGCCTGTTTCTCACACAGGCAGCCCTTCCAGGAAGCTCAAGCCTGCGGATGAAGCAGCTCGTCCGTCTCTCCACTGAGGGCAGATACCAATCATTTTTACAATTGTTTGCAGCAGAAGAGGAAACATGAGCTTAACGGTTCTGTTGTGGATGGATTTGAGGGAGAAGCTCGAATGAATTGTCAGCAGGATGGTCTCTGCTTTTATCCTGGGATTTGCTGCCGGCCCCTGAGATCTGGCTTCCCCGCGCACGCAGAGCCCTGGGATTTATACACATTCTTTGCAGGTGGGGGCAGAGCAGCCTGGGGCTGGAAGAGGACCTGGCAGGTGTGGTTAGAAGGGGGGGATCTTACAGCTCTAAGCTTCCTTCGGTTGAGGAGGCCCTGAGAGAGGGGGTCTCTGACCCTAGTGGACACCTAGGACCTCCTGGGTGGGTCTAAGCCTCCCTGATGTTTTCAAAAGCCTAAGACAGCAGTTACCAAGAGCAGACGTCTTTTTAGCCTCCCACCAGGAAAAAAAAAAGACGGAGCTCAGAAATCCATTTGTGGGAAGTTTGAAGGCCTCCAGCTGCATGCTGGCGGCCTGGGTGGTCGGGTGGGTGGGGCAGGTGTCCCTGAGTGGAAGGAGAGGAGCATGGGGCAGTGGGTGGGGGTGTGTACTTAGCAGCGGCAGTGGAGGGGGCATCTGATGGACCTGTGTCCCAGTCTTGCCCCTACCCCAAACCAACTGTAGGATCTTCGGTGATTTCTTAGCCTTTCTGCAGACCTCAGTTTACTCATCTGTAAAATGAGCTAATACTTCCCTTGGTTAGTCAAAGAATTAAATGAAATTGTTTGTAAAGCCCTTGGTGGAGTAGTCGCTCGTTATTATCCCACAGATAGGCCCCGAATGCCTGCCCAGGCCAATGTACACGCTATGCAAATACAGTTCCAGACCAATTCCTAGCTCCCCCCACCCCATTTTTCCTGGTACCTGTTGATTTTTAGTGGACATGTAGCATTTGCATATGTTTATGGGGACATCGTATGATAATGAAATGTGTTTATAACATGTAATGATCAAGTTAGGGTAATTAGCGTTTCCATTTCCTCCGCTCATTATTTCTCTGTGTTGGATAGCCTCAGAGTCATCCTGTTACTTCGAAACACATCACAAATACCCATGAACTGTATTTTCCCTACTGTGTTTAGATGGACCACCCTGGCTCCTCCTGCTGAACTGCACAGGGCACCTGTGATCTTACCTGCCTCCATCCTTCCCTGCATCTCTCCCTCCATCTCTCCTAGCCTCTACCCTTCCCAGTCTTAGAGACTGCTGTTTTACTGCACAGAGATCAACATTTCAGCCTCCACAGAAGGATGAGAATATACGTAATTTATCTTTCTGTGTCTTCAGTTAATGCAAAGCCTTCTTGCTCCATTCACAAATGGCATGGGTTTCAGGGTTTCATCTTCTTCTCACGGTGGAATGATGTTTGCATGTACACACCCATTTTCTTCACCCATCTGCAGATGGACACATTGGCTGACAACTGCCCTCTCAGCTTCACCTCTAAGCAGGTGTCTGGCTTCAAGTCTGTTAGCAGAACTCTGGATCCATTGTTAATATCAGTGCAGACAATAACACTTCAAAACAGTTTCCCACAGTGTAAGTGTCAGACACCTCTGGGTGAGAAAGGCCCCTACACGCTGGGTGTAATCCTGGGTCATATGGGAGATGGTGACTATTTACCTCACACACTACCTGGGCTGTAAAAGGAGGTACAGGTGGGAAGGAGAAGCAGAAATTGTGTGGCTCAGGATGGTTTCCCACCCCGACACCAATACCAACTGGTAAGAAAAATGAAAGGAACCAAGCTCACCAGTGGGCAGCTTTGGATGTGCATGTGGTCTTAATGTTTTTGTATATGTGACATGGCCATCACTCCTTAGTTGGCGATATATTCTATCTTGGAGAAAATTGCCAGTTGCTTTTGGAAAACCAATCTAACCAGCCTCCTACGGTGAGAACATCGCTACAGGACTGAGACTCAAGTACAGACCTGTGTCTCAACCCTCCCCATGTATGACCTTCTCCAGATCTACAGACTCTGCTGTAGATGGAGCCTGGGTGTTGAAAAAAAGCACCTGGTGGTAGATTGTGGTTCCACATGGCCTAGGCATTTCCATCCCACTGTCCCTTAAAGCTGTGGCCTCATAGCACCTGGGCAGGCCCTGAAGGCTCAAAAATTTCAGGAGATGTCCCTGCCTTTTCCTGTCATGTCTACTCTTACCCTTCCTGGGCCCCACCCTGCCCCACCCTGCTTGGTGGAGAACTTGAGGGTACGAGGTTAGCCTGGTGATGAGCCTGGGTTTGTGGGCTGTCACCGTTATCACTCTCACCTGGTGGGTCTCCTCTTTGGTGGCTCTTACGGTTGTAGTATTGATTTAATTGGCTAGCTGGTGCATAGCCGTGCCTTACATGAATGTGTCATCAGGCAAGGCTAGCGCAGGGTTTGTGGAACACAGTGTCCTCAGAGCTTTTCTTTACTTACTGTGTGCACAGGTTGAGAACCTTCTTTTGCCGGGTGTGGGTACTCTCTTGGGCCTAGGTGCAGTAGGAAGCCTTGCAATGGTACATCATTGCCCTCCTGGAGCGTTTACAGTAGACTGGCATGTTCTGCCAGCTGCACAAAGGCTGGCTTGATGAGTGATGGTGACTGAGCATGGACAGAGAGGTCTTGTGGTGAGGACGTGGGCACTGGCCCTTGATATATGAGGGCTCTCCTAGGTGCATGGCAGCAGGATTCCTATGCTCCCATCCTGAAGGAGGTCAGGACCAGAGCTCTGCTCTCTGCTGAAAAGGGCTGGCGGGGAGCCCAGGGCTCACTCACCCAACCTGTTGGGGTTTCAGATTTGTTCCATCTGAGCAGTCAATTAATTAGTAACCGGAGCTACCCATCATCCCTGGCTCTGGCAGGGACTGCCAGGTTGCCCCTCCTTCCTCCTTTCCATTCGCTCAAACTGAGCAGCCCGCTTCTGTGATATCATTTGAAATATGGCCAAGATGCAATTAATGTGCTGTTTGCTGACAAGGGTATGCTGCCGTTGCAGAGGGAGGGCGGGCTATGGGAAGGCAGGCAGCGTGGAGAGAGGAGAGGAGAGAGCAAACAGTGGTGCTGGTGGAAGTGATGCTACTGGGCTTTGCAAGTGCCAAGGCTTGGCAGAAGCGCTCTCTCTCTCTGACCTTCTCCTCCCCTCCCTGACCTGACCCCAGTGCCATGAGGAAGGCTCTGCGGGTGGGATGGAATAGGTTTCCTTTGGCCCTAAGGATCTGGCGACCTCTGCCATTTGCCAAGCCCTCACAGTGTGCCCAGTGTGCTGGGTTCATGACTTTCATGGACCCATTTGACAGATGCGTAGGCTGAGGTTCTAGAAATGCCAGCCTTAGTGTGGTGACGGAGGTTGCACATGCAGGTGTGATGGGAGCTTCTGGAAAGCCTGCCTGTTCAGACAGGTGCTCAGCAGGGAAGGGAAGGGTCAGCCCCTGGGCCCATGGCCAGGTCACAGTGACTTGTGTGGGGAAGCAGGGCTTGATAAATTGTAGCACTGTGTCATTGTGGATGCCTGAGGGTGGGTAGAAGGCATCAGGTAGGGTGGGCTGACCCAGCCCAGCTAGGGGAGCAGAGACTCTTGGTGGAGTGAGGGGTTACCAAGGGGATACCAAGGAGCAAGTGTCCTTATCCATTTGACAAAGTTGGTTTCACAGGGTCTGGGGATTCCCATAGAAACTCTCACAGATGGATGTGGCCTGACCAAGAGAGCTCACACAGGCCCTGCTCTCTGTACCTGGGAGTTCTGTATCCTGCTCTCTCAGCCTTCCCAACAGCTTTTGGGGCCATTCTGGGGAGTCCTGTCTGCCCTGCTGTCGATCCACACTGGGTGTAACTATGAACAGATGTGTCAACAGAGACCATGCCTAGGACCACTGGCCACTCGTTGCAGGTACCATTCTGGGCTGGGCATCTTCAGACATGAAGCAGTGGCCTTTACAGACACGTACCTGCTCACTGCACAGCACTGTCGTGGGGCTGGCGGCCTAGCCTGCCGTCGAGCCACCTGCTCGAAGGAAAGTTAGCTGTGGCCTCCATCCAGCCTGCCAGGAAGATCCTTGACGTGGAAGTGCCAGCCTCTCCCCCACAGGCACAGTGCTGGGCCCAGGTCATTTGGGAAGAAGAGCAGTGTGCGTGGCTAGTGAGGGTACGCTGGGGAGAATCTAACAACAACGGATGTGCATAAGAGAAACACCATTCTGAAACAGGTTTGCTGGTTGGTTTCTTTCTGGTAATACAGATGATGATGATGATGATGATGATGATGATGATACAAGTCGAATGTGCCATAGGGTGCATAGTACCAAGGGTTAGGCCCTGACAACTGGGTCCCCCTACCTGTTTGTTGCCAGTGCATGCTTTGTGCCCTCCCAGAGACGTGCTATCCAAGTGAAGAGGACTCCACACTTGTTCACGATTTCATGTAAACCTTTGTAACACTGGGCACATGTTGGCACCCTTTCTATATCAGCTTTCTTGCAGCCATGCCTTTCTTTTTCGGAGCTGACTAGGCTTCCATTATGCAGACAGACAGACATTTTCCTTTTCAATCAGTGCTCTTTTGGTGGGCAAGGCAGTCGCTTCTTGTCCTTCGCCGTAAGGAGACACTCTGGGCACACATGTCTTGCTGGACGTGTATGCTGGGGAAAAGTTCCTAGACGATGACACGCTGATGAAAGAGCACATGAGCTTTACGGTTTGACAGACAGGGTCATATTGCTCTGTCAAGGGGATTGAATTGTCACATTTCCCTGTCAGAAGGCTTGGAGCGTCTTCCCATCTTGGGGTCACGGGAAGCACCTATTTCCCCATCCCTTCACCTACACACATGGTATCGGACGTGCCCATCTTCTCCACTCTGATAGGGCAAGACTGGCCATCTCCCAGTGGTTCCGTTCTGCACTGATTGATTTGGTTACATGGGGCAAAGCCTGTCTCCGGTGGCATAGCCATGTGCAGCTCCCAAGGAGTGCTCAGATGGGTGCTGTGTGATTGGCTGGCACGGCCTCCCTTGAAAACAGGCTCTGACCTGGGCATCTCAGTTGCAGCTTCCAGGTGGGCAAGCAGGGCAAAAGAGGCCAAGAGCTTGTGAGTCGTAGACGGCTGTGATGTTACTTCTCCACAGTGATGGAGGAGAACAGCTCTCACACCAAGGGAAGGTAGGTGTGTGTGTGTGTGCGCGCGTGTGCGAGTGTGTTGTGTACATGTTTTTGTGTGTGTGTGTGCATACTCATTTTCGTGCCCACTTTGGTAGACAACTCAGTTGGAGGAGGGAGGTGCGAGGTCACGGTGTCCCTCCATGTTTTTCTGACCTTGGGACCTATACAGGGAGCTCTTCTGTGGAAATACTCCACGTTGAGTGTCTAGGCTCTAGGACATCCTTGTGGCCAGAGTTTCTTATGCTGCGATGCTCCAGGACATCTCTGGAGTTTCCCAGGCATCCCTGGCTGATGCTTGGACCTGCTTCCCTGCCCTGTGGGCCACCTCATTAAGGCATGTCTATTTTCTCCACTCCGCCTCTCTCCTCTCCATTCCCTCATCCATGAACCAGCTTGGGCCTGCCGCCCAAGACTTCCATCTGACCTCCCTCTCTGTTCTCTTCCAGCCTTGACCATCATGGCTGCCTCAGCTAACTTTGTCTCTTGGTGACATTTCTGGTTTGGGGTTTTCTATCTAGAGTCAAAGTGCAGTGGCAGTCAGCTCTATAGTCTCAGACTCCTGCTTCCTGCTCTGGTCTCCAAATTCAGTCTCCATTCACATCTTCTGGCCCAGCAGACTGTCCCTCATGGACAATGTGATCTTCATGATGCTCACTCTCCTGGCATTCCTTCCTTCTTTTCTCCGCTAACCACATACCTTGAGGAAACAGCCAAGGGGTACTGACAGGGAGCTAATCTCACATGGGTTACTCCAGGGTCAGTACCCTGCGTTCCAGAGACTAGCAGTGTTATTGTAGCAATAGTAGTCAACACAGCAGTTAGGGGCAACAATGGGATTGGAGCTGTGGTCTGAAAAATGGGATTGGAGCCGTGGTCTGATATATGGGATTGGAGCTGTGGTCTGATGCAGCAATGGGGTTGGAGCCATAGTCTGATGGCAGAGCTGGTGCTCTTGGGTACTGATTAGCAGCTTTCCTCCCTGCCCTTCTGGGATCTCTGTCCCTCTGGCCTCTCCTCCGAGCCATAGTTTTAGAAGTACTCTGCATGTAGTGGATACTCAGAGATGAGTGATAGGGTATGAGAGCCATTTAACGTTTCCAGCCAAGAAGGTGACATGCATCAGGAGTGACTGAGAGCGAAGAGAGCAGTTTAGAAGCTGTGAGAGCATCCAAGGGATGAGGCCTAAGTCAGGGAGGACATGGGGGTATTGAGGAGGGCCCATACTATCTAACGGTTCTAGGGGCTCTTGTTTGTGTACTGGGCACATATCTGTCCCCCAGGCTGGACACCCTGCTTCCTGTTGGCATTTCCCCTGCATGATTCCTCATTCAGGGCCAGCACACAGGTGCTCAGGGAGAGGCTGCCTCAGAACCGGAACGGTGCCCCTGAATCCTGATGCAGCTGTGTGGAAGATCCTGGGAGTACCTGGGTCTGAGCTTCACAGGAGTCAGACCAGAGAAATGAATGTCCTCAATCAACTGCCACACTTCCACTCCTCTGAGCACCTCTGGAGACAATCTAGGCACATTAGCCAAAGGCCAGCCCTGACAGTGTTCTATGGCTTCTTAGTGACCATCCTCCAGTACCTACCCTTCAGGCCTGTCCTGATGGCTTGCTGTCCTGGTTGTTGCTGGGGTGGGATGGGGAGCCAGTTCTAGACTGGCATGTGGGGGGTAGGGCTCTCGGCTGAAGCTGGGGCCTTGGGTGTGGAAGTCTTGGGAGCTGGTATTTGGCTGGCCCTACACTTTGAATGGTGCCAGGTTGATGTCACCTGGTGTGAGTCCCATCACCGGGCAAAGGGAAGTCTTGCAAGGCTAGGCAGCCATTGTTGGTTGGCTTATCTGGATTAGGCTTTTCTCACAAGGGGAAGAAAGGAATCTGCTTTGTTGCAGCTGAGCACCAGCCTGGAAATGTAGTTGGCGCTCCTGGCAATCCCCGGCACTCTCCAAAGCGTATTTGTTGCTCTTCAGAGAGGCGTCCAGGTGCTCTGTGTTATGATAGCGAGCAGTGACACAGAGTTAGCTTGAAATGGGATACACAAACAGGCTAAAAATAACTGGATTCGGGGCAACTTGGCATCAGCCAGCAAGCAGGCTGTCTGTTCAGCAAAGAGTGAGGGTAGGCACCATCAAAGGCCCTGCCTCAGCTGCAGGGGCTTGGCTGGGCGTGGTGGTGGCTCTGTTTCCCCATCCTGTTTCCCACTACTACGTAGCTATGGGCTGCCTAAGGGTGGAGATGCCAGATGGTGCCTGAAGCCCAGGGGAGGGGCTGTGGTGGGCCCGGATGTGATTGAGGCAGTTTATGTCTGTTTGCAAGAAGCTGGGCCAATGTTTGGACATCTTTATGGTTTGGGAAGTTTCTTGGCCTAATCCAGAGGAGCCATGGTTGCATCAGAGCCTGTGGTCCTCTCCTCCATGGCCCATGTGGAGGAAGAGACCAGAGGGAGCCGAGCTAGTCTTGAAGAACACTGACGAAATGGATACCACCTAATCTTGGCCGCTGCAGTTGAGAATTTCAACACACCTTTGGAGGTTCACCTAGGCAAGAGAGAAGGGCCGTGGGAATCGAGTCTGACATGAGGGGGTGCCCATCAGTGGGGTGTTGATGACTTGGGTGTATGTCAAAGCAGATGACTTAGCAAAGAACGCATTTGGTGGGAGGAGAGAAGGATGGGGGGGGGGAGAACATGACCTAGGGCTGTGCTCACATTGCCGAGCGGAGCCATTACTGAGTGCAGCACTTCCTGCAATGGAGAAGTCTCGCCATGTGTGCACCACTGCTCACCTCAAGAGGTATTTGGCCAACAAGCTCCTGCTGCATTGCTCCTAGGTCCTGCATCCTAATGTGTCTGGCTTCCTCCTGGCCACAGGGTAGGGATCTACTTCCCTGTCTCCTTATTCTTGATGGTGGCCAAGTGACTTGTTTGGGTCTGGGCCCCAGAGTTAGGACAGGGAGGGCAGATAGCCCAGTGAGGTTTAGAGTTTGATTGTTTCTGTCTCAGTGATGCTAGAAGCAGGGAGCACCAGGGGTGCCCCTTTCCTGCCATGAGGACTCAGAGGATCCTTGATGACTCATTCTTAAGTGTCTGTGCTACCCTCCCTCTGTTGAATCACAAGGTGTTGCTTCTATAGCACGAACTCTCTTGGGAGGGGTGGGGGGTTTCTTTAAAGTCCCTCTTTTCTGTATGAGGAGTCAGCTTGGTGACATTCCAGACTATTGTAGGCCAGTCTGTAAAGCCAGTGTGCACAGCAGGGCTGGCTGGCTGTCGGTAGAAGGCCCAGAAATACCCAGTGAACATATGGACTGGAAGACCTTTACAGCACTTACCTAAGAGTAGAAATTTTGAAATATGGTCATCTGTCAGTGCCGACAGTGGAGCGGGAACCTGATAAATATTTGAGTGAGCTCTGGTCCGGAGGGTGGTGAAGGTGCTGCTTCAGGATTTGGACGATGACTAGAATGTTCCCAAGGACTGGCACCGTGATGCCCGTCTTGTTGTTTGTTGTTGTTTTTCTCCGCTACCAGCCAGGTCTACATGTATCCAAAGTAGGGACTTTGCCATACAGTTTCTCAAGGGAAGAAGAGAGGAACCAGGATGCTGAGCTGGGACACACCCCCATGACTCCATACAGCACAACTGATGCCGGCCCAGATTGCTGAGAGAGGGCATGAGAGGAGACGAGAGCAGACGGAGAACCCCTAAGGCTGCTAAGCAGGGCCTGGGGGTGTTCTGGGAGATGAGAGAGATGGAGGTTGCATGGGGCGGGGGTGGGGGGTTGTGTAGATGCATGAATGAATGGTGGACGCCTCCAGGGCAGTTGGCAGACTACAATCCAGGAGAGTCCTGGGTGACAAGGAAGTTGGGAAGAGCCAGGAACCCTGGAGAGAGGTGAGGGAGCAGAGCCAGTGACTGCTCCTAGGTCCTGCATTCTAGATGTGTCTGGCTTCCTCCTGGCCACAGGGTAGGGATCTACTTCCCTGTCTCCTTATTCTTGATGGTGGCCAAGTCAAGTGACTTGTTTGGGTCTGGGCTCCAGAGTTAGGACAGGGAGGGCAGATAGCCCAGTGAGGTTTAGAGTTTGATTGTTTCTGTCTCAGTGATGTTAGAAGCGGGGAGCCCCAGGGGTGCCCTTTCCTGCTGGAGGTGGCAGTGGCCCCCGGGGAAGTGGCTCTCTGGCTGACCTTGCCTGGCTCTGGGCTTTGGCCTTCAGTTCCCTCCAGCGCTGGCCCTAACTATACTTCCTCTCCCCTCAGCCATGCGGTAGCTTTGTCCCAGTGTGGTCTCCTCTCTCAGCGGCTCCATCCTCTGCTCCTACAAGCCTCTGCTCAGTGCCTGTGGGAATTACGTATCTCACCAACCCCAGTGACTTTGTGCACAGCCTTGCCCCACTGGCTCACGGGAGCAGAGACCTATCTTCCTTCTCTCTGACTCCTTGCACACTGCCAGGGACATGATCTCTGTCCAATCAGTGATCATGGAGTGTGTACACATTGGGGGTGTGGGGGTGGGGTCAGAAAGCCGAAGGACTCTCAGCCGGAAAAGGAAGCCCTCCAATTATCTGACCTCAGGGGCAGAACTTAGACTGTGCCTTGGGGCTACCTCCCATTTCTTGCAATGTGTGAGCAGACGTGGTAGGTCTGTCCTCTTCTATTCCAGGACGGCTGAACACATTGTTTTTTGTTTTTTTTTTTTTTTTATATCATGGTAAGAGGTGTTTGTGTGTGTGTGTGTGTGTTTTCCTTAAAGATTGAAGTCTGAAGTAGTCGTGACACAGGGAAATTGCCAAAAGTTAAAATGTAGGGCTCCAGGTACTTGGCAGATGACAAAGCTGAGTTCCCAGGGTCCCGATCCTGATGGAACACCTTCCCTGTTCCTGTCCCAGCAGGCTCTACTTCATTGATGAGGCCAAGCATCTTTGTCAAAAAATGCCTGGAGCCCTGAGATTGATGAGAAAGGGTGCCGGACTTACGCTGGGTGTGAAAACACCTGTTGTATGCCTTCTGCAGCAGATTGGGCAATCTGGGCGAGGCTGTGCCACTCCCTAGCTCTGCAGCCTTTGGAATCTCCACTCTGAATTCTAGTATCCCCACAGTGCTTGGGGGATCCCTGGCAAATGGCTGGCCCTCTTTAGTTCTATCCCTGGTTCTGAGTGGTCCCTGGGCAGGAAGAAGAAGAGTCGTCTTAAGACCGTGGGTGTTGGTTTACTGTGTCCATATGCCCTGGGCTCCAGAAGCAGGCTGCTCTTCTCCTCCCGTGGGACACATAGCTCTAACCTGTGGCTTCAGGAAAGGCCTTGCTGTCTCACTGTGCTCTCTCTGCTGGCTCACTCTGGTTAGCTGTTAAATAGCTGCCTCCTAATCCTCTATTCCCAAGTGCAGCCCCTTCAGCATCACTGTGACCTAGCTGTAGGGTCTCCATCTCTTGATGGAATCCTTTGATGGTTTTCCCCTCCCTGTTCGCCATCTACTCTGGCCTCCTATCCCTTAAACAAAACCTCTCTCCTTCTAACCTGTGTGAGCTTGCTAGCTGCAATCCCACACCATTCATGACTCTCTGCAGAGGGAGTGCCCTATAATGCTGGTCTAGGGTGTGTGCTGTGGACACTGACAGACTTAAAGCATGAGCCCCCAACTCCCCCAGCAGGGTTGGTACCGCTTTATCTCCACACGGGCTGAGCTGCTCAGCCTTGGCCAGTCAACACACGCTGTCTCAAAGGGACCATCTGGCTCCTCGGAGTGAGATGCAGATGTGTCAGGGCTGGCCTTTGGAACAAGATGCACACAGGTGTACCTCATCAGTGACCTGGCTTGCCTTTGTCACATCAGGTGCTGGGAGAGTTAGATAGATAAAGATTGAAACAGAGATAGAGATAGAAAGATAGAGAGAGAGATAGAGATAGACAGAGACAGAGATAGAGAGACGAAAGAGATGAGAGAGATAGAGAGAGAGGAGAGATAGAGAGATAGATAGATAGAGCGATAGAGCACACTAGCCTTGTGGAAGGTGAGCTTGAAGAAGGTGTGACTTGGTTGAGTCATAAGCGCCATCGCTCTTACCCTATCGGGTCATCACTGTCAAGGTGGGGCTGGGAGCAGGAGACACAGCTGTAGGAGCAGCACAGTGTAACCTGTCTCTAGGCATCATCACAAAGCAGTAGTGGAGAGGTCCCAAGGCTTCCACCAGTTCCCACAGGGCAGATGAGCTTTTGGGTCTACATGAGTGAGGCTTACTGTGCTGTGGTTTGAGATGATCCAGCCACACAGAGCATGAGAGCAGTTATCGAGGGGTTCTCCTCTACAAGTGTGCCTTCCTATGGCCTCATCTGCCCTCCCTCCCAGCCCAGAATGGCTCCTGTCGCTCTGACATAGTACAATCTTCCTGGTCCAGAGTGTTAACTGTCTCCCTTGTCTCCTGTTTCTTATTTTCTCTCACGAGGATGGACACACTGAGACAGCATGGGCTTGCCAACCAAGCTTTCATTGGCCCGTGCTTCAGCTAAGGACCCAGCAGGCGTTTGTCCCGTCACTGAAAGAATGGATGCAACGCAAAGCGAGCTTCACACTACTAGTTTGGTGCTTGTGGTGTAGTTATGAAGTGTGCTCCAGGAGGGGGATCTCTCTCAGTGAGAAGATGTAGATGACGGGCCCAGATTAGTAAAAAGGTCTAATCTTAGTCCCAGGGCTCAGACTTCCCCCTCCCCAAGGCACACATTTCTAGCTAGGTGGGTGCAAGTATCACTGGTGGTGTGAACATGAGTGGACCCTGGCAGGCATGAGGGCTGTGTGCATGCGCCAGCATTTTACCACAAGTAGCATATTGAAATGCAAAACGCTTTGCAGGAATTTTGCTTTATAGGCACATAAAGGCCTTTATGACCCATAACGTGGACACGGGTCCAAAGAGGGTTGCATTCTGCCTCCTGCCAAGGGAAGTCCCCGTGGAAGCTGTACTTCTGGCCCCTCTCTGAGCAGGCTGCACCCGGGGGAGAAAGGAGAGCTGGTGTAGGCAAGGCCAGGAGCAGCTTGCCAAAAGGCAGGATGTAGTGTCGTTATCCTTGAGGTAGAGGCAGGTTTTGGTGGCTGCTGTGGGAACTGTGATGTTGCCTACCTCACTAAATCCCACCAAACCTGGGGCCAGAGATGCTGCTTCCAATCACCAGGATGAAAACAAACAGGTTAAAATCTCTAGCAGGGCAGCCGTCTGGAGCAGGGACAGCCAGGAAGCATTTGGAGGGCAATCAGACTACAAGGCTGGAGAGGTCAGATGGGTAGGTGAGGTAGGGAGGGCCTTAGTTGATTGCCACCTTTTCCTGGAGAGAGGAAAATGGCACCGAGCACAAGGAATGAAGCTTGGTTCTTAGAGACAGGAGGAGGGCCCCTTTAGCACCCTGGACAGCCTTCAGGTTGATGGAGACACTGGGCTTGGTCTCCTGTATAGGTGGCCATGGGGCTTGGACTGCTTGTGAACTTCAGACACTAGCAAGGCTGAGATGGGCTGGGGAGGTTCACTCTGCTGTTTGCCCGGAGACCTTGCCCTCAGGTGACCTGGTTCAGCCCTAGGACTTGACTCTTGTTTTTGCCTGGATTCTGTGGTCTCACACATCATAGCGATGCTTTATTTAGTCATCTGCCACTCGCTTCTGGCAAGGGGTAGTGGAGGCCTGGCTTGGGGGTGAGCCAGAGGCTCATTTGGGTGAATGCCTCTGGTTCATGCCTGCCTTCTCCCAGTCTGAGCACCATGTGCCACAAGCCAGCTGGTGTGCATGGTGGGAATGCATCGTTTGCCAGACAGGTGGTCCACACTCAGGAGCCTGAGTGTTCCTTAGACTAGGGAGTAACATACTCAGTACCCGTCCATGATTAGTAGCTAGAAGACTGATAATATAGCATCTCCATCAATTAAAGAATGTGAAGCTCAGAAAGGTGAGGCAGCTTGCTCAGGACACACAGGCAGACAGGCAGTAGCTGAAGGACCTGGCTTCCAAGCTGTTTCATATTTTTCCACTCCTGGGTGGAGAAAGAGGCTCTTTAGTTCTCCTACGCCTTTTCTTACACCATTCTTTAGAAGTGGGGAGGGCCAGACATTCTTTGTCACTTGGCCAGTGAGGGGCTAAAGGGCCAGGTTGGCACATATGACTCATATTGTACAAAATGGGTGCGTGTCTATGGAGCAGGGCCAAAGAACTATAGCCATGCCTTGGTCAGCAGTGACATATCACAGCTGCTTTTTGCTTGCTCCCAGGAGCAACGATGCTTAGGATCCAAGGAGACCTTAGTTTCTGGGGTTCATGACCAAGTACATACCCCCCCCCCCCGGGCATCACACTTGTTCATGGACACTCAGCATGTTAGAGGGCAAGGTTTTCATCCTCAAGCCTGCACACGGAGGGCAGTGGGTTGCTTGGGGTCTATTAGCCAAGCAACACTGTTAACTTGGATTGTTGTGCCGCAGTTTCCCGCCCATCCATGCTCTTCACTATTTCTACACCTCAATGATCCAATAAATCTGATACATCAGAGGTTACAGTAATTTAATGTCTTGGAAAGAAGTATAGCAAAGAAGTCTTGGGGCTATCTGCATAGTTAGAATCACACCCTCTGCTCTGAAGCTTACCCTTAAGAATACTACTTCTCTTCTGTAAGAGCCAGGAGGAACTTGGTGACATTAAGCAATCACTGGTGGCCTTTCTTGGTGGCTGGCTTTGCACACCCGTTGGTTGAAAGCCCGACTCTTCTCTATGTGGATGCTGGCATCATGGCTCTTCCATCTAAGGATCCCCGAGGAATAGTGGCTGATTCCATCAGTGACGTGCGAGGACCCCGGATGCCGGGGCAGGGGAATGCTGCAATCTAAACATTTACATTCTAAAAAATGGGAAATCATCTGCTTCCATATAAATTAGCCAGGGCCTGACGGGTTTATTACATCCTGGAATGCTTTCATGAGTCTTTCAGAGGTCCATGGTGCACGCCCGGGTCTCAAGCTAGGAAGGCCCGTGGCCTGCTCCCCCAAGACTACGTCTTATTCTCATGTACCTCAAAAAAAAAAGTGTTTGAAATGGGGCAAAACAAGTACAATTCCACCATTCCACTACCAGCCGTGCAGCACCTGACCTTCTGTGTGGGCAAGTTAACGGGAAGAGGCTGGTCTGGGAAAGAAGTGGGAGGAGCCAGATATGGAAGTCCAATCAGAGGCTGCAGATGGATGGGAGGCGGAGCCAAGCCTGGCTCCAGGATCTCACCAGGGACGTGGGAGTATGCCTGTCATTAAGGAGGAGGAGGCAAAAGGGGGAAGGGTTAGCAAGAGGTACCAGAAGTTAGAACTGTGCATCCTTCCATCCTCACGGATGGAATCCCAGGGTAGGGCCCGGGTCTGAGGTAAGCCAGAGTGGTGGCTGGCTCCGCTCCCATTAGCTTCAAATGGGCTGAATCTTCCTGCGGTAGCCAAGGGGGGCGGGGTGGGAGGTGGTGACTGGGTTTCTTGTTTAGGAAATTTGTAAGATCTGTGGGAGTAGGTGGGCAGTGAGCACACACATACCTGTAGAAAGTTGTGAACTATCCCCTGCAACCCCCACTGTGTGTTATCTATACTCATCTGATTAGGTCTGTGGAGAAAGTGGGGACACATGGATGTTGGAGGAATGTGATTTGTTGCTCGTGGGTGACCCATGAGGACTTTTTTTTTTTTTAAATTTTAATCTTTAAAGACAGGAACTTTGGAGAAATGTTACTTGGGGGCATTTATTCAGAGCAGTAGCTTTCAAACTAGCCTGCTTTGTGAAGAACCCATGGGGCTTCTTCAAGCAGATTCCTTCCCCAACTCCTATATACAGCTCCTGATTAATATGTCTGAGGAGTGTTCTGGAAACTTGAATTTCTCACACATACCCTGGTGACCCTGGTGCAATAGGTTCAGGGACTATAGTTTTGAAGACCATTGATCTAGAGGAGAGTGGTCTGGGCTGATGACCTGAACTTTTCTTAGCTTTGAAATTATCATTTATGTTTTTGGTTGAATGGGAGAAGTTTCCTGGGTGACTGTGGAACCATTTCCTTGTTCTGTGAAAGACGCCAGAGCCTCCAGTTTGGGGCAGAGCCAGATGCCAAATTATGGCAGTTGGCCTTGAGGGCCCACAGTCTCCCCCCATGCATCTACCAGCATCCACCAGCCCTGCCTTGGGTGTGACTTGAGAGCATCAGGCAAGACTTTCCAGCACAATGGTCCGGTAGCGTTTAATCTAACAAGTGATGGGGACAATCCCTGGTGTCCTATGGGCGTGAGAGTGGCTTGGAAAGGAGAACTGACTTAGTTCTTGCTGTGGGGTGCTGCTCATCTCTGCCTTCCTCAGCCCCTGGCCCCACCCAGGCCCCAGGAATGGCTTCCTTCAAAGGGGATTCACGGGGGACCCTGGAAGCTGAGTGAGGCAGCTGGATCCAGCTTTGCTCCCTGGGGACAGGTCTACTTGGTACCATTTTAACTGGAGAATGGACACGAAGCTTGCCTTTGGGAACCTGTGGGTAGTCATTCTTGCAAATAGGTCAACCCTAGAGCTTGGAGGAGGAAAAAAAAGTACCTGGATCTGGGATGTAACTGAAGTGATGCTGGAAGGTGCCTCGGGGCACAGGCTGCTGCTGTGGTTTCAGGCCTGTCCTTTCTGCTCTGTGGCCTCCCCTCTCAAGGGAAGGAAAGGCACAGCCATGATAGCTTGCTCCCTCTTCACAGGGAATTGGTCCTCCTGTCTGTGTAAGCATACATAAGTCATTGAAGTTATTTGGCAGGGGGGTGGGGGTGGTGAGGGTCATGGGGCAGAAGCCATAAAAACTGCTGTGGAAAGCAGGTATCTCATGCAGAGTCAGAGGGGAAAGGTGGCAACGCAGTTTGGAAGAGATAGGGCTGGTGTCTGAGCACAACGTGGATTTGCGAGGCAGAGCTCTGAAGTTCAAATCCCGACACTCAGTAGCCCTCTGCAGGAGGCCATACTTGCCATCTTGGAGAGCATGAGCTTTATGAGGAAGAAGATGATAAACAATGGCTCACTAGGTAACACCTCCTCCAAGGTACTTAGGGAAATCCCAACGTTAAGAGTGAGTACAGAGGACAGGAGGGCTTACTGGGGCAGCAACAGATGGCAGCCTGAGGAGACAGCATCTGGAAAGGGACCTGGACTTCCTGCCCTGGACCACAGTCATGCTGTGCTCTCACTCAGAATTGCATGACTCTGGAGCTGGAGAAGCAGCAAGCAAAAAAATCTAAGGAATGCTTGTTGGGCCAGGGCTTAGAGTAGTGAGGACTGCTCTTCGGCGCCTGGAGGTTTTAAATGTAGTTTTCAGCCTTAATAAGGAACACTTCCATACAAACCCCAGGCAGCGCCGTAGTGACATTTGCAGCCACCGCTACGTGCTTTCTCCTGGTTCCTGTCTCCAGAGGTAACCTCACCCTTCTGATGCTTCTTTTGCTATTTGCTGCATTTTAAACGTGCATCTCTCTTTAATTTTTAAATTGTACTCGTACGCTGACTTGCAGGTATGAAAGATGGGGAGGGGAATGAGTCTTTCCATCAGATGTATCTTCTCACGTGGCCATGTGTCTCAGGGAAACGTGGCGAGCAGCCTAGATGTAAGTGTGCAGATGCCCAGGGCAGAACTTTTGTCCTGGGAATCACATGTTTCCATATAGGTTTCTTTTTGTTTGTTTGTTTCCCTTGAATTATGTACACAGTACCTGATGTGCTGCTTTTAAAAAAACTTTTTGTGATCTTGGCTTAAAAAAAACCTTAACGGACATGTAATACTTGTCCATTTATGGTGGGCTTCATTTGAGGTTGCACACAATATGTAAGGATTTCATCAGGATGAGTAGCACTTCTGTCTTCTCAAGTATTACTTCTTCGTATTGGGAAGACTTGGCTTCTCATCTGCTCAGTTGAAGTATGCAGTTACGACTGTAGACTGTAGCTACCCTACTGTGCTGGGGACCACTGGAACCACTGTTTTTCTGCTTTTGGTACCTATTATTCATCCTTAACTGTTCTTTCCTCTAGTTTCTAGTGACCTTATCCTATGTCTGTTTCTATGTCATCTTCATTTTTCTGTCTATGTAAATGACAAAGTATTTGTCTTCCCATGCCTTCTCATTCTAAACATGTCGCTATAAGTGACAGAGGAAGATAGCACTGTGCATGTCTGCTCCATTTAGAAAAATCTTTTCACCTGCTAATAAATATATCAATCAGTTCTGTTTCTTGTCTGTCATGACTAGTGTTGCATCAAACATAATGTGCGGGTGTATTTTTCTTCTCTCTCTTGCCCAGTGTACCTGTGTGTGTGCTTCTTATTTTCTTCTTCTTTCATCTTCCTAAGTGTGGGGATTACTGGTGTGTGTTGTCACATCTGGCTTCTTCTAAGGTGTTTTGAGGAACCTCCATACTGTTTTCCATAGTAGTACTAATTTGCATTCTCACCAACAGTAGATAGGTGTTCCTGTTCTGGGTTGGGGGCAGAGAAATGGTTCAGTGGTTAGAGCTCTTGTTGCTCCTCCAAAGGACCTCAGTTCGGTTCCCAGCACCTACCCAGGGCAGCCCACCACCTCCTAGAGTTCCTCCTCCAGGGGACCAGTGGCCTCTTCTGGCCTCTCTGGACATTGCACACACACACACACACACACACACACACACACACACACACACACACACCTTTTTAAAAAACACAAAAAGTCCTGTTTTATGAATTTGTACATGTTGCTCTCCTTTTTGATAATAGTCATTCTGATTGGGGTGAGCCAAGACCTCAATGTAGTTTTGATTGACATTTTCCCCACAACCAGGGACTTGCCCCCAAATAATTCTTGCCCATTACATCTTCTTTGGGAAAAGACTATTCAAGTAATTTTCCTACTTTAACATTTGTTTCCCTCTTGGGTCTTTCAGTTCCTTGTACGTCCTGGAGTGTCCCCCTGTTAGCAGAATGGTGAAACAGGCTTTTTTCCAGTTCTGTGCTTTGTGTCTTCAACCTGGTAAGGGAGTCCCTTACTGCACAATAGCCTCCTGGTCTGACACACCTGCTTGTTTACTCCTGGTCTTGTTGCCTGGAATCCAAGGGTCTTATCCAAAAAGTTTCAGTCTATTGCAACTCCTTGAAGCATTGCCCCTGTTTTCTTAATAGTACCTTCATAAGTTGGGGTTTCACCTTTAGTCCTTAATTTTCAGTTTTTTAAAAAAGTTTTTGGTATGAGGTGAGAATGAAGATTCCACTTTTTCGTTTTGAAAAAGATCATGTTGCTTTGTACGTCATCTGTGCATCATTCACTCGGTTTTCTGTCACTTCTCTGTCCTCTGGTAATACAGCCCTGAAAGTCTTTTCTGAATATGTGCAACAGCCTCGGTGTTTGTTCCCGTTGCTCTTCTGCTAGGTGGTGGCTTCGCACAAAGGAGCTACGGAACCACGTCTTTCACTGCCACCTGCAGAACCTTGTTAGCACCCCTACTCCCCCAAGGCATCACTTTGCCTGATCGTGTCATTCAAAGAAGGGAGCATCATTTCTGAGGTCCCATAGGTTTGAAAGTGCTACCTCTATGCTTGATAGATCCTGTGCTGGAAGGCAGGACCCCTTTCAGCTTCCCATGTGACTGCCAAGGCCTGCTCATGCTCCCTGCCCTAGTCCTTGGAATGTGACCATCCCTGTACTGAACTCTCCCTCCCAGAAGCCATGAGAACCCTCATATCACCTCTAGGTACGGTTTTAAATTTCTTTTTTGGGGGGTATTTGGTGTGGATATTTTAAGTCTGAAAACTTTGCTACTAGGAATTTTAATTGATAAAGTTTGCCCATATACCCACTTCCTGTCTTTACTTCCTCCTTGCTCTCTTTCCCACTTTCTTCCTTCCTGTTAGAGCTTCTGAACTAGTTTCACTATTATTTTCCACTGTTTGTCATTTTTCTTCTTTCTGTACCAGGAATTCTTTAATTTTTTTTTTTTTTTTGGTTTTAGACGACTTCTTTCCTTAGGAATTTGTTTTACACTCTTGAAAAAAAATCACTGGAAATTCCAAAGAGTTTATGTGGTCTCATCTACTAATACCATTTACCATATGAGAAATTGATGGAGCAAAAACTTTAAAAAAATACTTATTGATTAAAAAAATGAAAACTTGTAATATGCTAACACAATATTTTAGGAAAACATACTCTCTCACACAAGAATGCTGAAAAGGTATTTCATATTTTTGTAATTTTTATAATGTGTGTTTTTGAAAATATATATTTTATTTTACATGTTTGTGTAAGTACCTGAGTATATGTGTATAGTGTATACATGTGTGTGTGCGTGCAGATGCCCACAGAGGACAAACGTGGCCATGAGATACCCTGGAACTGGCATTATAGTTGTGAGCTGTGATGTGGGTGCTGGGAATCAAACCTAGGTCCTCTCTGGTGATTAGTACTTTTAACCTCTGGCCCGTCTTTCCAGACATCAAATGTATGTTTTTGAAAGGATATAGGTACTTTCTCAGCCTGTTGTACGATGTTTAGACTTGAAGCATATGAAGAAAGAATGGTTTCATTCAGATGTGTAGTTAGAAAAGGTGAAGGGTCTTTCAATAGCTTTTCCAGAGAGTTCTGAATGTCCTTCAGGCTCAAGACAGAACTCAGCAAAGGCCAGTCCTTAGCCACTTGGGAGGATTTGATACATCTGCTTTTGGTCCATGTACCAACCATTTGGAAAAATCATGGGTTTGCTAAGTCTCAAATCTTTAGAATGTTAACACATTTCTTTGCAGACATTTCTCAGCCAGTCAGAGGTATAACCACTGACTTCCTCTGGACAGGATTCATTCAGAGTGAATGCCCTTACACAGTGGTTTGGTTCATCCTACATTTTGAATTATTGGAATTAGCTAATAATATTAAAAAGTCGGGAGATTTTCTTTTTAAAAGTCTCTCTCTCTCTGTGTGTATGTGCATAAGTACACATGTGTGCACTGAGGCCAGAGAAGAAAGTCGAACATAAATCTGTACTGCTTTCTACCTTTTCCACCTAGAGCAAGGCACCTCATGCACCTAGAGCCGGGTTTGTAGCAAGCCCCATAGATCCTCCTGTCTCTGCTGTCATCCGCCCCCCTCCCCAGACCCCTCCAGTGCTGTGGTTATAGGTGCAAGAGAGGTCATATGACCCTTTTGCTTTTAAAGAGGTGCTGAGGATTTGAATTCAGGTCGCAATGCTTACGCAGCAAGTGCCATTGCACACTGAGCTATTTCCCCAGCCCCAGGAACCCTCCCCCACCCCCGTAGAGCAGGTATGGAGTAAGTTTTCTATAGAAAGGATAGGATGGAGGCTGGCGGGGGCGGGGGTGGTGGTGTCTGTTTCAGGCTAGTGTGCACACAGGGATTCATTTTGCGTGTGTCAGTATGGAGACACTCTGGGTTGGCTTCTCTTCTGCCCATCACTCCTGGATCCAGGAGGCTCGGTACCTGTGGCTCCCGCTGCTCTGGATCCAAGTACTCAGCGGAGGAGCACGGGGCCACAGGACGAGGTACATGCCATATGTCTTAGGTCATCGGAGTCCCATCTCTTCCAACTGGCTTCAGGTCAGGGTCACAGCTTCTGAACGCAGGGATTGTGGCTTGAGCATGACTAGAGTGTAGCTGTGGCTGTGGGTCCATGTAGCATGTGGCTGGTTCAGTTCCGCTCCCTTTGGGGTCTGGAATCTTCCTTCTCTGCTGCCATATTATAGCCCCGGAGGCCTCAGTGTCCTGTGCAGACTCTTTCTTCGTGGAGGGTCCTGTCAAAGGAACCCTTTAGGAATGGCATCCTGGTGGGCTTGTTGACTGGGTGTCCCCACCCTCAGCCTGCCTGAGGCGTTCTGAGGAGGGCTGGGAGTCTGGCCACTTACCTCACCCCATTAGGCTTACAGCAGTACTGTGAGCAGACAAAGGCTCGAAAGGGATTAGGGGCAATTACCAGGCCAGCTCTTTATTCCAAGATTTAATGGGCCTAGCCACTGTAATTGTACCTGCCTGTATTGAGCTGCTCCCCCCAGGCTTGGCTGGGGTGTGGGCATTAGAGGGCTCATACTCTTGCTTGCCCACCTGCCCACTTTGTTGAGTGGCAATTGGAGTGTGTTGGGGTCTTGGGTGAGTTCAGTGTGGCACAGTAGCCTCTCAGGGGCTGACACAACGCATCCTGGAAAACCCAGAACCCAGTGTCTACTGAGGCCTCTCTGCTTTGTCAGGAGCTGAGCTGTTTAAGATATCTTCATTGTCACTGCATATTTCTCTTTGGGGCCTGTGGGCTCTATGGTCATGTCTAGAAGAAGCCAGACCAACTGGTATAGGGAGAAGAGACTTGTGGCCAGATGTGTGAGATGGGAAGGCCTTAGGGATGAGACAGAGTTAGGTTCTCTGTAGATAAGCACTTGCCCGTGCACCCTGGTACTCACACACAGTCTTCGCCGTGGCTCTGTTGAAGTGATGGAGCTCAGCCTTGAGCCACACAACACTGCACTCAGCTCCAGGGAATGCCCGATTGGTCCCTCTCCCTCTGAGGTGCTTTCTTATCAGCGAGGCTGCAGGAGGGTTCAGCAGAGGGCATCTGATGGTTCAAGGTATGCATCCTTTTAATCCTTTCAGGGAGCTGGTAAGGTGATCCTGATGGCCATGTTTTTATTTCTTAGAATTATTTTCCAGTCATTCATGTGAACTGGGAGCACCATATCAGTTTTCCACCTTAAGTAAGAGGATTAAGAACATTGCATAATGCAGGGCCCGAGTTAAGTGCCCGAGCCCCAGCACCTTGTCACATCGTGTAATTAGGAGTAATTGCCAGTGTGGGGTTTTGTGAAGGTGCCCGTGGGGGGTGGGGGGTGCCAAAGCCTCACTGGAGCCCTTATTAGCCAGGGAGGGCAGGTGATTCTGAGTGAGCGGCTGGAGTGGAAGTGGTCTTGGCCATCTTCCTCACAAGATGCTGACCTTCCTGGGAGTGTCATCTAGGGAGTACGCTGGAGGTGTTTGTGGAGGACAAACCATCATTCCGGGGATTGGCTGCGTCTGTTCCTCTGTTCCTTGGCTGCCTTTGGAGACAGGTATAGGATAGGGACCTCTAGAGTCTGTTCTGAAGCCATCAGTCTCTCCTGTCATATCATTGGTCAAGAAAGATCAAGGTTATCTCTTGGAGGAAGGGGGTAGGTGGGAGGCCTTCCTGTCTCAGGAAGGGAATCTGATCTAGCATTTCTTGGTCTTAAACGAAATCTGGGCTTTAAGCCTTTCAAAGTAGGTGAGCCTTGCCATGATGGTAGAGTCGCCTTTTGTGGCTGGAGCCTACTGGTGGGGGGTCTATGATGGACGGGAGGGGATGTCTGTCAGCCTTATAAAAAGTAACCAAAGAGCATGGGAGTATAAATGTTTGGAATAGCTTACTCTACTTGGCGCAGCTGTGGCTATGGAAGAAGCAAGCGCTGTCAGTTTCCTGCGCGGTCATCTTTTGGCCACTTCTGTCATTTACCGTCCTCAGCTTTTCATACCACCTTTGCTAATGTTTGAATGCAAAATGTTTCCCCACAGGGTCATGTGTTTCAGTACTTGGTGCCCTGCTGGTGGCACTGTAGTTGGAGATCTGGGTCCTTTCAGAGGTGGGGACAAGCTGGAGGAAGTGAGTTGCTGTGGGTGGGCCTTGAGGTTTATACTCTGGCCCCACTTCCTGTACCAGCTTTGCTTCTTGGTCTGCTGAGATGTGAGCAAGGAACTCCTGCAGCCGCAGACTCTCGTGTCCCTGCATGATGGACTGTGTACCCTTCAAACTATGAGCCAAAATAGACCTTTCCTAGCTTCTTTTCAGGAATTTGGTCACAGGGATAAAACAAAACAAGACAAGACAAAACAAAACAAAACATACATAGATATCCCCAAGTAGAAGTGAGAAAATAGAATGAGGGACATGGCTATTTCTTGAGACTTCCTGAGAGGAGGGGAAGGCAGATAAGGAAAGGAGATACCAGGCATGCGCAGTGACATATTTTATGGAAGTTGCTCACAATGTCCCAGGATTCTTGGTGTCCTCAGGAATCAGGGAAGCCAGAGGGTGTCTTGCCACCTCTTTAAAAATGTTTTCAGTCCTGTCCGTGTTCTCCATAGCCACCTTATCCCAGGCAAGGGTAGAGGCCATCAGAGCTCTGCATGGTCAGACCCACTCTGCGTGCCCTAGCCTCAGATGAGGCTCCTCTGGGGCACAGAAGCAGTTTTAATGTTGATGGAAATTACCAGTTTGCAGATCGTGAGTGCTTGGGTCCAGACACAAGGGGCTAATATTTACCTTCTTCACCCCCGTTTACTTTCTGGAGGTGTCACTGCATCCTAACACATGTTTGCCCATCTCCCTAGGGATGGGAGAAGAATAGGACTCATCCATGATTTCTTGAAGGTTGTGCCAAGGACCCACCATATAAGGTAAAGGGTGCTGGGCCAGTGAGATTGGCGTGAGCCCTTTTAACCACTTGTGTACCAGTAACAAGGTTTCCATAGTACAGAGCAGGTAAAGTGTCAGACCACACAGCTGTCGAGATAGTCTGGCCTTGGAGTTTGCTGATGGCTTCCAGGTAGTTTTTCCAAATCATTCAACATAGGGGTATGGTTGATGAGGGCCAAAGGCAACTCAAGGGCTGACACACCTGCCTAAGGGTTCCATTTCTTCTCTTCCCAGTGACCCTGCATGTGTGAGTCTATTTCTGAGAACCACCTGAACAGAACTATGAATTTCCTGAAGAGTTTCAGAATTCTTCTAGTAACTGGGTTGATTTCTTTCAATTAATTAGAAGTTATAAATCTAACTAGGAATCAGATGCTCTCTTTCTAAAACTTGAGACCTACTATTTGTAAGAACATAAACGACCATGGAGTGCTGGGCCACAAATGAATGATCTTTGTCCTCTCCCCCAAGGTCCATAGACTATGGTAGAAGCAGGGAGGGAGGGTGGAGACTAAAAGCCAGAGGTCAAGGAAGACCAGAGTGAGACAATGTCTTCCTGACATGTCAGGAACGCTGTGCTTAAGAACTTAGGGTAGCTGAGGTTACCTGTATAAGACCTAGACAGGCTCAAGCCAGTCTGACAGAATGCTGGTGATGGCTGATGGCGTCTGGGGAAGGGAAAGGCAATCTTCTGTAAGGACATAGCTCCAGGTAGGTCAGCCATGCCTCAGTGGATGGCCCCGTGTTCACAAGTTCATGGGCACACACACACACACACACACACACACACACACACAGACACACAGTTGGAGACATCAGAGAGGGAGGAGTTAGAGGTGAATATGAAAAAAAATTGAAATTATCAAGGAACTAATAGAAATACAGTCTTAAAAGTTTGAAGTATTGACAAAAATTGAGATTGTTAAAGTCTTCAGCACCCTCCATCTTTTTTTTTTCTTCTATAATAATGAGAATTGAAGACAGCATGGCAGGTGTCGGGAGAGCAAATCAAGATGAGGAGTGGAGGTACTTTCAACTCTCCAGGTCACCTCCAGGTCAGACCATCCTGGCCCCTGGGCAGTGACCTTGTTGCAGGTGAATCACAGAAATAATGCCTCCTTCTCTAACTCTGTCCCATTGCTGGCATCAAGCAGGATTAAGTAGTGTCTTGAGTTGTATCATCTTGCCTTTGCCTGTGGTGGGAGGGTGACTAACTCCCTGTCCAGGCTGTGGCTATTTTCTCAGGCTCTGGACCAGTCAGGAGGGCTGTTTAGAGTGACTGAAGTCAGGATGTGAGGACAGATGTGAGAATATACCCTGTCCTATGAGGCTACCCCTTACTAGGAGGGGGACCCTGATCTCTTGTCTGCCTCCGCCCCAACCATAAAGTCAAGTTTCCTTCCTGGTGGCTCCTGGAAATACCTAGTACAGCTCCTTTTATCCCCCTGTCCAGATGGGAAGCTGTGAATTGGGGAGTGGATACTGCTTGCATGGCTGAGCCAGAGGCTGTACCAGCCATGCTCTGGTCTCTTGGTAGCTGCTGTGTCTTCTTCAGATTGGCCTTAGAGGGAAGTGTGGCCGTTGTGGAGAGAAGAGGCTACAGGACTGGAGGCTGACACACCTGCCCAAGGGTTCCATTTCTTCTCTTCCCAGTGACCCTTCATCTGCCTTTACCGTCTAGAAGTTGTCCTAATTTCAGGGCATACCTGGTAGGTATCCAGAAGAATTTTTCTGAACATTCAGATGGTGTTTGAAGGTATTTCCCATGCTTGATTACACTGTCCAGTGTGCATGCAACCAGAATCCTGAGTCACTCATGCTGCACAACAGCAGAGCTGTATGTTTTGATGCACTGTAAAAACATAGCTATCAACACAAGAAATAAAGGCAAGGCATTGCCAACCAGGGCATATTACAGTGGGCTCTACCATTGCCGCATCAAAGAATGCACACCATCCTTGGAAGCTCTTGTCTTACTCAAGCAGATTGGCACCTTGGCTTTTTTGGTTTCCCTGTCCCAAGAGCAAATCTGGCACAGAAGTAGGCTGGCCTTCTAGAATGTTCTTTACTGCAGCTCTTGTTTCCTTGGGCAGTCTTTGTGGTGTTAGCCTGACCCTTTGATGGAAGTGGATGTGAAAGGGTAGGGGGCTAGTCCCCTGAACAGTCTCCTCGATCAAAGGGTAGGTGGCCTCTTGGCTGTAGCTTTTTGTATGTCTTCTTTGGCCTCTTGCAAGGCTGGCTGGGGCTTCTATCCCTGTTAGTGAGAAAGAAAGAATTTAGCTTCCTCAGGTCCTGGATCCCTCATTGACTTATTTTACACATGTCAGCCTAGGTTATAGACCAAGGTGTGGTCTGCAGAGCCTGAAGGCCTGGCAAGCCTTTGTGTAGGAAGTCACAGGCTGACTTCTCAGCGTTTCTCACACTTGACTGAAAATTTACATTTACAGTGAGGAATTAAATGGCAACGTAGGTTCACTTCATGATGGCCTTGTGTGCTAGACACCATGTGAGACTGAGCAGGCGTGGGCCTTAAACACCACCTCGTTCCTTCCCCGGCAGCCCTTTCCCAGGGCAAAACGCCATGGAGAGCCAGCTCCCAGCTTACCGATGGCTGCAGAGTGGGACTTGAGAGCCAGCCCCCAAGGTCATGAGGACAGGGGAGACCGCTTGCCACACAGCGACTCAACAAAAACAGATCGGGGTTTATCTGAAAGAAATTTCAAAAGGGAACAAGATTTCAAAATAGTTATTTCATAGACATTTCAAAATTAGGAGATCTGAAAATCCTATCCTGTCAGCCCGCCCTGGCCTTAGACAAGCCTCCGTGCTGCCTGCCTTCTTACCTCTGCCCGCCCCCCTAACCCCTTGCTACAGCTCTGTGGGACTGGCCTCTGGGTAGGAAATCTGGCCTGATCTTGGGAAGGAATCATTAGCTGTTCATAACCGCATGTCCTAAGAAAGAGCCCCGGGTATTATCCTGGGCTCCAAACAGTGTCCTATCGTGTGGCTGGGCCTCTGCCCTCACCTGACTGCTGTGACAGAAGTCCTTTCCCTGCAGGCCTCACTTTACTTGAACAATACTGGTGATGGTGGGTGGCTCCAGGAAGCCCCCATGGTCTGTAGTGTCAGGTTCGATTCACTTTCACGGCCCCATGCTCATTCCCATCTCACAGGTTAGTCACTTTCCTCCCTGGACACCAGCTGGGAAGCTGGACTTCCTGCCGACCTGAGCTTTTCCTTCCTTGGGGATAGCCATTGACATGCTTGCTGGGTTTTAGTCTAGGGCTTATGCATATAGTAATAGAGGGTAGATTACAAACCCAACAGCATCCCACCATGAGTCTACAGGCTTGGCCATGGTTGGTGAACATTTTTGGAGACCCAAGTTGTGACTTTGGGATCATGGAGGTAAGTTTCCAAAGGACTATGTGCTGTAATGTGAGCCATGTATTAGGTTTCCTTGGAAGTAGAGTTTGGGAAAAGTGAATTTGGGGACTGGCTCCTGCTCTGGGGCTCATGAAGCCTTCACCATCTGGTAATTGTCATGAAAAGTTGTCTTCTATCTTGAGGTACATTGGGACTCATAATGATAAGAATGCAAATGGCGGCCAATGGGGACCCCTGCACAGATTTCCAATGTGCCTACCTCTCCCTGCCAGAGGCAGATTTGAGGTGGGTGTGAAGGGAATAGGAACAGATCCCCCAGGGCTGTGATCTTAGCTTTCTTGCTGGGCCTACATATGCCTAGATCATGGAAATATGCTCTCTCTTTTTTTTTTTTCCACCCTGGAAATGGGCCCCAGGAAGCTACCACCTGCCGCTTTGGTTGGGAGGGTGGGAGGAGGCTTGCCCGGCAGGTACTGTAGGTGCTGTGAAGCCTGCAGGTTTCACTCAGTCGGGATTTGTCATCTGGCAGATAGTCAAGTATCTGCTGTACATGTTCATGTCAGCTGCAGCCTCCGTGGCCAATCGGCATGATGAAGTATCCAGTCAAGTTTTGGCAATTCTGAAGGTGTGGCAATCATGGTTCTTGCAAGGGGCCAGTGGGGAGCGTTGCGACAGAGGTCCTTGTGCTGGGCCTGCAGG
Source organism: Pachyuromys duprasi (assembly GCA_028658305.1). Lineage (NCBI taxonomy): Eukaryota > Metazoa > Chordata > Mammalia > Rodentia > Muridae > Pachyuromys > Pachyuromys duprasi. The sequence goes on from CM053743.1 coordinate 44,165,299, forward strand.
ATGCCCCAGGAGGGAGTTGGAGGGTGGAGGGCACCCTTGACAGTTGACATCTGTGTCAACAGCGCCCAGTGACACATCAGGGGAGGGCGAGCCTATGCTTGGCAGGCCAACAATGGGCTGATTGACATTATGAACTTTTCCCTCAAAGGCTCCCCCATTGCCTGAGAAGGAGCCTGGGCGATGGATGGTGGTCTTCCTGCTGTGGACTCGGGGATTCCCTGGTGGGCACAGAGCACGGGTCAGAGCAGGCAGGAGCTCCTGAAGGGGTCACGATACTCCTCTGCCTCAGCTTGAGGGGCAGGCTGGCAGGCCCTTGACATGCAGGAACAAAGGCCTGGCAGCTCCGGGTGGGAGTGGCTGGGCTTGGGTGGGTGATGTGTCCACAGTGCCTCCAACCCAGCACCAGGTGGGAGGAGCTTCACACGTGGCCGGGGTATGTGCGCTCCGACAAAGGGAGCATGCTTTGACATTGCTTATATTCCCTAGAAACAGCGCTGCTGCATGCTGAGCGAGGGTGGAAATCTTGTCTTTTTAAAGCACTGCCTCCATTGCACACACGTGTGCACGTACACGGGCCTCCATGCCCTGCAAGGCTGCAAGTCTACCAGAACCTTCTTTACTGATTTTTGTCTGTGCTTTCCCCAGAGGAAATGAGCCAAACTGGTTTTCATTAGGGCCCTTAAGATAGCCTATTGACTCAGTCTCAGAGTTACCGTCAGTGGATAGCGCGTCTCCTCTCCTGCTTAAAACCATTGCCATCTTCGGACGTGGCTTTCAGCAGCGGCTCTCAGGACAAACATGAAAATGCTCAACAGGATCCAACCTGTATTCGGCTCCTCTCACATCGCGCTCTGCCCTTGTATTCTGTGGGTTCTTTGGTGTACAGAATAGAAACTGGCTTGTTCCACAGCAGGAAGACCACCATCCATCGCCCACGCTCCTTCTCAGGCAATGGGGGAGCCTTTGAGGGGAAAGTGGAATGCCTCTTCACTTCCACTCAGTTCTTTTCATTTAGTTAACACCTGCGAGTCCTTCCGTTCTTAGGGTGGTTGTTCCTATAGATGTTTTCTGTTTTGTTTATGCAGTTAGACTTTGTCTGTAGATGGAGAGAAGATTCTGTGGTCTAAAGTGCTGTGGCCCTTGTTTTGAGTTTTGGCTCATGAGGCCAAAATACTTCATTGTGTACTTGGTTATTTCTGACTCTGTGTTAGTCATTGATAGTAAACAATTATTTTATCAATAAGTTTTTTTTTATTTTAGTGGATCGATTACTTTCTAGACAGGGTCTCACTGTGTAGTCCTAATGCAGAGAAAGTGCTCTGTAGACCAGGCTGGCTCAGGACTCACTGAGATCTGCCTGCCCCTGCCTCCCCAGTGCTGGGATTAAAGATGTGAACCACTTGGTAGTATTTAGAGGTTTTCATGTGCTGTTCAACAGGAGCTGCAGGCTCACAGCTGCCTTTGTTTGCCCCTGGCTTCCCTTCTCTGAGACTGTAGCCATCCCCAGGCTCATTTTACATGGATGGGACTTAGGCTTACGTTTTTGATGTCCTCATCCTAGGAGGCAGTCACCAGCAGGGCATCTTTTCCATCTGAACAGGAGAAATTATCAGTGGATGCTTCATTTCCATTTTCACATTCTTGTCTTTTTTTTTTTTTTTTTTTAGCTTTAGCTTTTGGCCTGGCAATTCTTCACAATCTTATAAGAGCATTTTGTTTCATTTAAGAGATTAAAATTGTCTTATTTAGGGGTTCTATGGTATCCTCTGCAGGAGTTTGATTCAAGTTAACCAGCTGTTTTTTTTTTAATTTTAATTTTTTATTAATTACACTTTATTCAGTTTGTACCCCCCCTCTAGGGCCCTCCCTCCTTCCCCCTTCTCCACGCATGCCCCACCCAAAGTCCACTGATAGGGGAGGTCTTCTTTTCCTTCCTTCTGATCCTAGTCTATCAGGTCTCATCAAGAGTGGCTGCATTGTCTTCCTCTGTGGCCTGGTAAGGCTGCCCCCTCCCCTCAGGGAGAGATGATCAAAGAGCAGGCCAATCAGTTCATGTCAGAGACAGTCCCTGTTCCCATTATTATGGAACCCACTTGGACACTGAACTGTCAAGGGCTACATCTGTGCAGGGGTTCTAGGTTATCTCCATGCATGGTCCTTGGTTGGAGTATCAGTCTTAGGAAAGACCCCTGTGCCCAGATTTTTTGGTTCTGTTGCTCTCCTTGTGGAGCTCCTGTCCTCTCCAGATCTTACTATTTGCCACATCTTTCATAAGATTCTCTGCACTCTGTCTAATGGTTGGCCATAAGTCTCAGCATCTGCTTTGATAGTCTGCAGGGCAGGGCCTTTCAGAGGCCCTCTGTAGCATGCTCCTAACTTGTTCCCTGTTTTCTCCTTCTGGTGTCCATCCTCTTTGCCTTTCTGGATGGGGGTTGCTCATTTTAGCCAGAGTCCTCCCTCCTGATTAGTTTCTTTAGGTTTTAGGTGTACAGATTTTAGTAGTAACCAGCTGTTTTTAAGGGAATAAGTTTTTTTGTTACAGTTATAACTTTTCCACATCAGTATCCCACTTGCTGTGCAGATCTGGGTCTCTGATTATGGCCCATGCAGGCCTCACTCTTATGTTAAACTCTTCCATTCATTTGCATTCTTTACGGTGACACCTCTGTCTACTCAGACCTAGGAGGTGGATCCATGACTGTTTGGTCACCATAACACCTAAAGCAGAGTTTGACATGTAGTATGTACCTACGGGTTCCTTATAATTGGAATGGAATCTGCCTTGTTCACTTGCATATGTCTAGTTTTTGCCTCTTGTATTTTTACCGTCTATGTTTTGGATCCCTTAAGTACTGAACACCAGGTTCATCTCACATGTGAAGTGATTTCAAGTTAGTCTCCTGAGTTTGATGTTTTTCCTCCTCGTTTTTAGCCATAGGATCTTTTTTTAGTGTCATAACCTTTCTAAAGTCCAGTTTCCTTGTCTATAAACTGGAAAACATTAGTGTCAATGTAATAGGGTTCTTGGAAGATTAAATGAAATGATACATGAGGGGAGATTGTGGTGAGTTGGATCAATACATGGCATTATTCATTCTATCCTCCTCATAGGCTTTTGTTTGTATGTGTGTGCAAGCATTACAATTTTTCTTCTAGATTCTTCATAACTGAAGTTTGTATGTAGATCTTTAATTCATTTGTGCGAGGTTAGAAGGCAGAGATGAAAAGGAGCCTATCTTCCCATTAGCTTGGCAACAAGCATGAAAACAGAAAGCATGGCACTGGAGACGCTAACTTTTGCATATATTTGCCTTATATGTGAGATTATACAAGAGAAAAGTATGTGCACATGCGTGAGTGAATTCAACAAGTGTCTGGGTGTTTTGCCTGCCTGCATGTCTCTGCACCAAGTGTGCGCAGTGCCCGTGAAGGCCAGTAGACGGCTTTGTAGCCCCTGGGGCTGGAGTTAGAGGTTGTGAGTTGCCATGTTTATGCTCGGGATGGAACCTGGGTCTTCTCCAAGAGCAGCCAGTACTCTGAACTGAGACATGGCCCTAGCCCCATGCAGTTGTTTGTGATTGCCTAGGGAGTTGGATACAGAGGAGTTTTCAAGTATAGCTCAAGCACAAGTCAACTTCCCTGCAAATCTGTAAAACTCAAGAAACAATGATTTCCCCCTCCTCAACCACAATGATGACATAGATCTAGGATAATAGTTCTATAAGTTATGTTTTAAAAGGGAGAGAAATTAGAAAAAAAAGGAGGCCACTCATCCTGTCTGTTTTCCTTCCTTTTCTCCCCGCTTTCTCTCATATATATTTATATGGGGAGTGTGCTTGCCTGTGCATGTGTGTATAGACACCAGAGGTGGACTTCACGTGTTTTCCTCTATTGCTCTCCAGCTTTAAAAACAAGAACAGCAACAGCAGCAGCAGCAGCAGCAGCAACAACAACAACAAAACGCCAAAACTCCGTGCGCACCTGTGCGCGTGCGTGCTTCGAGATCAGAGGACAACCTTCGCTTTCCGCCTTGCCCTCCTGCTTCTAGAGATTCTCCTGTTGCTGTGCTGGGCTCACATGCGCATGCGCGTCAGAGTCTGACTCTATGTGGGATCTGCGGATCTGAACTCAGGTCCTCACACTTGTGTTTTTCTAGCTGAGCTGTTTCCCATAGTAAGTCAATGGTTTCCTGCTCCCACTAGCCCTTGAAGTGCCAAGAGTTGAACCTAGGGCCTTACGCACGCACGCACTCTAGGCAAGTGCTGTGCCACTGAATGACATCATCAGCCCCACCTTGTTCATTGAGACCCAGATCTTACCCACGGCTGTGCCTGTGTAGGGACCCACCTACTGCTGCCTTGCTAGGGCTGAGGTTACAGGCATATGCCACCCACCTTGCTTTTTACCTAGCCACCAACGATCCACGCTCAGCCCTTCACCACGGTGCCTCTCCACCACCATCAATCTTCTCGCCATGCGGGCTCTCTTTAGTTTCAAAGCTTCCTTTGTGATTCTTGGCTCTACCATATGGGTTCAATCGTCTACCCTGAGTCATCCTTACTCATTCAGGTAGTACATACTCAAAGCGGGCCAGTTTATCAGCCTGTTGATAGTTTGGAGAATGCTGGAGTTAATTCTGTAGTCTCCTTTCATCTTTGTCTGGTCTCTGGCCTCACCAGGACACTCTGGCAGTGTTTCTGCCAGGGTAACATTCTTAAGAATTTTGTGGGGCTCCCCACAGGTCTTCCCAGACCATCCCAACCCTGCTTTAGTTTCTTTTTTTTTTTTTTTCTTTTTTGAGATGATCAAAGGAATCCAGGATTTACACAATCTTTTCCAAGAGCCTTTAAAACGTTAAAAAATTACCATTGTGTGTGAGTGAGTGAGTGAGTGAGTGAGAGAGAGAGAGAGAGAGAGAGAGAGAGAGAGAGAGAGAGAGAGAGAGAGAGAGAGAGAGAGAAGAAAGGGGCAGAGAGAGAAGGGTGTGGGAGGTGAATATGCCATGGTATGTACGTGAAGGTCAGAGGGCAAGTTGCAGAAACCTACTCTCCTTCCACCACGTGGGTTCTAGACAATCTCAGGTCATCAGGCTTGCTGGCAAACACTTTTACCCTTGAACCATCTTGCTAAAAGCAAAGAGCCTTTTGTATGACTGAATGAATACTCTGATCTCTCTGAGGTTCTAGCTAAGGTGAAACCACACCTGCATATTTCTACTAAATCTCTTAATTTTGCTGCTCCTGCCATCTCAATAAGCTGGAAGATTCCCTAACTCATCACACCCTGCTTCATTTTTATTTAACACCATCTCCTTTAAGTTATCTTGTCTCTACCATCTTTTATTTTGAGCAGCAAGAATAACTTCATTACGTAGTCAACATGTTTCCTGGGCCCCTACTTAGCTTAAATACACAACTACATCACAAGTGTACTTCACAGAAGCACGCATGACTCCAGGGAACATGTCTACTGGCTTTGTGTATAACAAGATTCCCTCTCCCAGTTTTCCAATAACGTTTCCTCATTCTCTTCTGAGCCTCTCCCAGCATTGCTGTTAGCACTCATATCTATAACAGTCCATTCACAACAACTTACTTCATCTCCAAAGTGTCCTTCATTGTGAACCCATACTACATTTGTTTATACAAATAATCTCTTCTAGGGAAGTTTGGTTTTCTGCTAGACTCTTTAAAATTCTCTCAGATCATGCAACAGCTACACAGTAAAGCTACGTACACACTTCCAGGTGTTTATTACAGTGCCACCCCACTTCTGGTACCAAAACCAGTATTAAATTTTTATGGTTGCTCTAACAAATTATTGCAGGCCAATTTTTCTTTCTGAAGAGTCTAGAAGAGATATGTCTTTCTTGCCCTTTTCAACTTCCAAAGAGGCCATGCTCATTCTTTGTCTCACTGGCCTGCCCATTGTTCAGGTCAATAATAACTGGATGTGTCTTTTCACCTTGCACCTCTCTGAAACTAACTTTTTCATCTCCCACCTTTAAGGAACCCTGTAATTATATTGGCCTACCTGGGAAATCTACGGTAACCTCCTACCTGAGAGTAAGCTATTGCTTTGCTATGAAACACAACTATTCCTAGGGGCTAGTATTTAGGACCTGGCCATCTTTGGGAAGCCATTATTCTGCCTGCTGCGCCTACCTTCCAGATCGGCTGGTCAGCTGAGAGTCATACTGGAATTCAGTTCTGGAGGCCTACTTGGGGTCTATTTGAAAGCTCCTCCAGTGGTTTTATGAAGTGCTCAGCTTCTTGATCAGGGGTAGGGGTGGGGTAATGTTCATTTATCAGTGCTGCTATTTCTTTATTGGTATAATGGGGCAGCAGTGTCATAGTTGGGAAGGGACAGCGGGAAGCAGAGAGAACACTAATCATTCTCTTAAGACCCAGAGAAGTATGTGGGGCTGAGTGTCTGCTAACCAAGAGGGCTTCCTAGAGGTAGTGGGGGAGTCAGAGGACTGTCTGGAGCTTGTAAGAAGGACAGAAGGTGTTAAGCATATACTGTAGGCACTGCCCTGGGCTTTCTTACAGAAGCTGTATTGTTCATTCTGTCTACAGTGAAGGAAATGTCCACTAGACCCCTGGCGTTGATCACTTGAAACATGGTTGTATGACTCAAGAACCAACTGTTTTGTTTTTTTCTTCAGTTTTAACTTACAGTTCATTTAAGTTTACATAATCAATGTAGCCAGCGCCCACTATCTTAAAAGGCACGGTTCTGATAGGCCAAGTATCCTGAGGCCTAGCACAGTACCTGGAAGAGTCAGGACTGTGTTGGGGGAAGGAATCAGAGTTGTGCATATGCCAGTCTCTCCCTGACCTCGCTTCTGCTCTTGACCGTTTTCATTCCTTTGCCACCAGGACTATGACTTGCTTTACTTCCATAAGCCTCTATAGCTGCTTCCTGGTCACACCTCTGAGATTGGGGGCTTTATAGTTAGAGTGTGATTTTAAGGGACTTTAATTGGGGTTTTTATGGGGCATCGGAAGCATCCACACTGGATGTAGGTTCAGGTGCTGGCATCTGGGACGCCAGCAGCACCTTTGCCCCATGTGAGCTGCAGCACAGTCCCAGAACTTGCTTCCCCAGGCGCCGCTGCATGTCACTTGTCAGTTCAGAGCCACTGGTGTTTGTCCTCTTGGGGTCCCTTTCCCACTGTGTGCATATAAAATCACTTTCTTGGCACAGGAAAGAGCAGGTGGTATTGTGGGGGTGGCGGTTGGCAAGGCCGCGCAGTGGGGCCTTGTGGCACTGAGGATGCCAGACCCTGGAACAGGCTTCTCATCTCCAAATCCCCAACTATGCCCCCACAGGTGGCTTGTCAGAGCCAAGGGACTGTGTGTGTTGGGGTAGGACCTGTGGTTGGTGAGGGTAGAGATCCTGGCAGAGGCTGGCCAAACATTTGCCCAGGTAGAGGTTTCAAGCTTATGGTTTAGGGGATGTGCCTGAACTAATCCTATTATTAACTGGATTATCTCTTCAAACTGTGCTAGCTTCTGTGGGTCCCCGTGAAATGCTCAGTCTGGAGCCAGCGTGACAGGTCCTACCTTGGGCGGTGCTTGTGACAGTGAGCCTGCCGCCGGCATGGAGTCAGGCAGGCTTCTGCTGCTTCCTGGGCCATTGGTTGACTTGATGGCTCATTCATCTATCAAGCAGTCACTGACACCAGCTGGACCCCGAACCTGAAGCTGACTGCTAGAGACTCAAGAGCAAATGAAAGCAGATGGAATCTCATGAGCCTCACATTGTAGAAAGGCAGGCAGAGGCAGGGGAAGGCTGTGAGAGGAAAAAGAGACGGTGGGACAGGGCTGCCCACAAAGATTTCCAGGAGTGCTCGGCATTGGGACCGGACTTGGGCAGTGATGGGCTGGTTGTGTTGAATACCCACTCGGCACCAAAAATCCTTTACCTAGCTGTCCCACATCAGAGGTTCTGAGGCTTTCTAAAGACCCACAATGTAGGTCCAGTTCATAAGCTAGTGAAGTGCTGGAGTGTGTGTGTTGGGAGCACACACTTCTCAAGTTCTTGGCCTGAGTGCTAGGAGGAAAGGCTTTACTGTTGAGTCCTGTCAATCAGGGAGAAGGGAGGGCAGAAGATGCTCAGTGTTGTTAAACCTGGAGGAGTGGCTGTGCTGAGGGGAACGGGAGGCTTAGTTCTCGGTGACGCCGGAGGACTGATTGATGGCAGTGCTTTTACTAACTCTGTAAACCACGGCTACTCAATGCGGGATGAATTTGGTTGAGATGTAAATATTTTATATCAGAGTATTAACTGCTTATTAAAAGTATATTGAGATTTATACATTATGTGGATGTAATTATAACCGTCACAGTGGGGTCATGGGCTGGCTGGAAACATCTCTAACAGAGCTGTTAATCCGGAAATGTGTGTCCTCCAGTCAACTGGCCTTTAGGTAGAGCGTTTTACTTGTCCTATTAAGCAGAAATTAAACACAGGTATAAATGTGGCTGAAAGTGCAGCTTCATTTTCTGGCCCTACCACATGCAGGTCACGTGAGATTATCAAGCCTTGCCATGGCTCTTCTAAGACTAAAGAGGCTGTGCCGTGGCTGTGAAGTTTTACTGGCCAGTGGTAACAGGGCACCCTGAGGAAGGCTTGGGCAGAAGACCCTGACTGGCTGGGTGTTTGTGTGTTTGGGGATACCCTTGCTGAAGGACATCCGCACACTTGTGCTTGGGAAGAGAGCAGCCACACACTCAGGAGTTTGAGGCAGGCATGTGATCAGCATATGATTTTCTTTAAAGCGGGGTATCTGGAACTTTCCCTATAAAAATGTGTTAGTACAAAACATGAGGCAGATGGCTCAGGAAAACAAATACTTCTTGGATGACAAGAGGTGAGCATGGGTTTAGGAGACAGCTTGGAGCCCATCTGTCCATTCACCTGTCTATCCTCCCCTCCTCTCCCTGTCCTTTTCCCCCTCCCCTCTCCTCCCTTCTCCTCCCATTCCCTCCCCTCCTTCCATCCCTCCACCCCTCCATTCCTCCGTTCCCTCCCTCGGTCCCTCCCAGGTACTGCATACTAGACACTGTTGCTAGGCACCAGGGGTACAGCAGCTAGTGCAGAAGAATCCCTGCCTGCATGGCACTTCTGTGACACCAAGGAAGTCAGATGGCACAAAACAAGTGCGCAGTGTGTCTGCAGTCTCGTCAGCACGGACCCAAACATAAGTGAATGATGCCTGTTTCCTCTTTTAACAATTTTGCTGCTGTTCACTTTTAAACCCACATACAGTGTATCATAAGAGTCACATTTTAGTTCTCTGAGGGATTCCAAGGAAAATGAGGTTCCCTCTTGCTGTCCTGTGTGGACACCTTTCCACACAGCACTGTGTATTTGTTTCAGAAGCCAAGAAAGTACATGGCACACTCCTATGGGAGCACCAAATTGTCTCTAAATTTTCTAGGCTGCAATGAGAGCCATCCTCCAAGAGCAGGGGACGCTGCCCAACACTACACAGTTGGAGAAGTAACTTTTGGACCCTGGGATCTGCTCTCTGTAGTCCTCCCTGGTAGCAAGTTGCCTGTCAGAGCTTTTGTCCCATTCTCCTCTTTTTGAACTTTTGTAAATCTGGCACGCACACGGAAATGCTCAAACACCAACACCTGCTCCGAGAGAAGGCCTTGTAGCAACAGATAAGCATTGCCATCCTCTTTGTATTGATGGTCCAAGATCTGTTGTTTGTGAGCAAGGCCTTGGGCTGTGAGTGGGGACTCCTCTGGTAGCCACATGAGGTGGCTTGGGGCATTTCTAGGATGGAGCTGGAGAAGCAGGAGGTGCTGTGAGAGAAGAGCCTGTGTGGGGTTACACTCTGGCCCTCACCCCGCAGAGGAGGCATGGTTCTTTCTTCTTCTTTTGGATTTACTTATTCAACTATGCGTGTGTTGCCTACCATGTATATATTGTGCATGCATACACCTAGTGTATGCAGAGGCAAGGAGAGAATATTGCCTCTTCTGGAGCTGGAGTTACAGATGATTGTGAGTCACTGTGTGGGTGCCAGGAACCCAACTCAGGTCCTCTGCAAGAGCAGTGAGTGCTCTTGACTGCATGCCATTTCTCCAGCCCCAAAGAGGCTCATTTCTGCCACAAGGGTGGACAGCTGTTAGGCACATCCCAAAGCCCCCTTGCCTGTCCCAGAACAGCTAAGCCTATACTGTCCAGGATGGTCACCACTGGTCACTTGAGGTTTCTGAGCTCTTAAAACATGACAAACAGCCAGAAGAATTAAAGTTTAATGTTTATAGATTCTACTTGAGGCTGGGCTGTGGTGGTGTACACCTTTGATCCCCGCACTTGGGAGGCAGAGGCAGATGATCTTTGTGAGTTTCAGGACAGCCTGGTCTACAGAGCAGAGCAAGGTCCAGGACAGCCAGGACCCTGTCTCGATACAGATAACTGTGTCCCACCCCCTACCCCACAGAGAATCTAGCTGATTCAGATTTAAAGGAATTGTTACAACCAGCCAATAGCGGCGAGAGGAGAAAAAAAATATTAAGAAAAGGACCCAAAGATTCAAAAATTATTGGAAAACATTTAAGACACTGAGATCAGCTTGAATATATAAACTTACTTGAGCAACTGTTTGCTTTATGAGGTATAGATACTAATCAGGAACCGGGCAAGGTCTGGCATTTGAATTGAGATGAATGTTAAGCAAAAAGTGCACACCAGTGTGTGAAGACATAGCACAAAAGGAATGTAAAATATCTCATTAATAACTTTAAAACATTTGTCATAGATTAGAGCAATATTTGGGTATATTAGGTTAAAGAAAACATACTGCTAAGACCAGCCTCACCTGTCTACTTTTGGAACGGAGGCTTCTAAAATGCCTGAATGTACATGTATGGCTGACACAAGGTTTCGATTGGGCAGATCCAAGCCCTTCTCTGACTCATGGGGGAGGCACCCAGAGGGCACCATTACCTTGTGTGAGAGGACACAGTCTTCAGTTCCAGTCTTGTCTCTGTGGCATCAGTGGCATGAGCTGGTCAGGTCAACAGGATTGTCATTTCACATGAGAACAGCCTCAGAAGGGCAAACTGACCTTCAGCCAGGATGGAGACCAGACCTTGAGGTTCTGTTTTCCCTTAAGTCTTTCTCTCTCGGTTGATTTGCCTGAATGTACACACCAGGGAAGGAGCAGGCCTCATAGGCTAGTCAGACCTAGAAGAGCGTCACGTTGGTGCTGCCCGATGGCGGCCTCCTGTGCTCTCCTGGCTGTGTGAAGGACAGTAGCCATGTTGCAAGATGGGGCAGCGGGCAAGGTCACAGGTGCGTGCAGCAGAGACCTCAGAATACGGAAAGATGCATGGTGGACCGGGCCGCATGATAGCAGTGTGATGTGAAACAGGGCTCTGCCTTTCAGGGAGAGGGCTAGCCTCAGCAAGAGCATAAAACACTGATCTCCTAGCCTGGCACCTGGTGTTGTGAACATGGCGGCTCAGCTTCACCCAGACATCTGCAGCATTTCTGGGACCCCCTTGACCCTCCATGGAAAGTGATGGCCCAGGAAAAAAGGGCGCATATTGGGTACTAAGACAGGACACCGGGTTGCCGAATGTTCCCTGGGTGTTCTTGAGTGTCCAGACTCAGTCTTCAGCAGTCTAGCCAGCATGTTAGGAAGGAGTGGGAAGAGCTGCAAAGCTCCAGAGACGGTTCCTCTTGCACTGGAGGATAAAGATCCATTAGTCCTGTAAAACCGTGAGCCTGGGGCTGCCTTGATGGAAATGAGTTTCTCCAGGGGATGGCTCACTATCCCAGATATTTTCTCGAAAGTATTAGTCAAGTAAGAGCCAAAGGGATTCCTTTTTTTTCTTTTGGATCCACTCAAAGTCCCTAAGGGCAACCCTGTCTTCCAGAAGGGATTACAAATCCTGGATTGTGTAAACATTGTCTGCCCAGGAAACATCTATGGTGAACTTCCTTACTCCAACCAGCCTGCCTTCCAGGGAAAGAGCACAGCCAGCCCTGGCAAGTGAGGGCCCTGAGCTGGCCCTGGAGACCTAGAGTGGCCCAAGCCTTTCTCCCTGGCCCTCATTCTGTCTCACGGGGAGGCTGCTCATTGTTTGTGCCTAATTGCTATTGAGCAATGCTTTGTGGGGCTGCTGTCTCCTCCTCTCCCCCTTCTCCATGGCCACTGGACACCAGCAACTCTTCCTGGCACAAAGCAGGGGTCAGCAGAGGTGAAAGGCATATTCTAAACCATCTACACCTCAAATGCTATAGGTTTTTTTTTTTCTCCCTCAACCAGGCCCCCTCTGTGTCCCTCTGTTCTGGGCCTCGACAAGAGGGCCAATAGACAGGCTGGCAGCCAATTGCATGAGATCTTTTCAGAAACTGGAATCTCTGGCTAGCCTGGATTCATTAAGCCCAGACTTTCCTCGCCTCTACTGATGGTCACTGTGTGATAAGCAATTGTGTCTGGCCCTCCTGTCTTTGAACTAAGAGCTCTGTCTCCCCCCACCTGGGATCTGTTTTGAACTGTCAGTTTCCAGGGATTAGATGCATGTTTAGGCTGGATGAACTCATGAATGAAAATATTTTGCTTCGTGGTTTCGGCAACAGAGACCTGCACAGCGCGGTGCCCCACACCCCGCACCTGCCCATCTAGGCCCACCCTAATAGCAGGGGCCAAGCTGCCTCACGGTAGATGGGAGGGAGCTGTTGTGCCTTGATGAAGCCAGGAGACCCAGCAGCTTCTGGGACAGGTGAGGGCTTTCTATATGTATGTGTGTATGTATGTGTTTATTCCTGGTTCTAAGGAAGTTCCTTAGGACAGATTGGTGGAGGGGCTGCTGCTGGTTCACTGTGTGGGAGCGAGGAAAGGCAGGGGCATGGCTGCCCCGTGTAACCAGCTGGGTGCCAGGGTCACTGGTTTCTTGAGCTTCAAGGGGTTCAGGTGACATAACTAAAGAGCCAAACAGTCTCACTATCTTGAAGGTGTGCATTGCTCAGAGTTCAAATCTCTCTTCCTCCTCTTACTTGCAAGCTCCCCAGAAAGTTGAGAGTGACTGCTCCCCACCCCCCTACAGAGGAGGAAAATGTGGTCACACATCTCACCAAGCCTCTCTGAGGGCTGTCAGTGTATGAGGTGCCTGCCAGTCACAGTGTCTGCCATGGAACTGACCTTCCATTGCGTTTCCCTGCCTTGATCTGGGACTTGGCTGGGCCTGCGTTCTGGCCAGTGCCCACACCACTCCATGCTCCTTCTTCCCTATGCCCCAAGAACATGGAAGACCCAGAAATACTTCTGGATCCATGGTGTCATTAGGTACCCAAGAGAGTAAGTTTCATAAATAGATTGGTACTGTAGTGAACCATGGTTTGCTCTTACCAACGTGTAGCTCTGGTGTGTTTCACAAATGTGAGCATCAGTGGCCACTTTCCACAGGTTACCTGGTTGCCATCCTCTCCTGAAGGGAGTCACTGGAGCCTTGCTGTAGAAGACATAGTCTAGGGAATACTAGGACCTGTCTGGATACAATGGACTATATTGCTCAGTGGTCAAAAGGTCAGTTAGGATCAAACAACCCAACAGCAGTCTGGGGTTGGTAGCTGGTGTCTAGCTTGGCTAGGTGGACAAGTGTGAATGTTCTATGCCTCAGCAGCAACACCTGCACATGTCTGAGGGAGCTGTGTGTAAGGGTATGTATATACATAATGTTGTGTGTATAGGTGTATAAATTATTGGGCATTCCCTCACCTTAACTCCCATCTGGTGGCTTTATTACTATATTGATTATTTTTCTCATGGCTGCGACAAGATTCCTGAGCAAAGCAGCTGAAGAAAAAGATGACTTATTTTTGCTCACATTTTAAGGACATATAATCTACAGTGGTAGGTGGTGGAATGGGGTAGAAAGAATATAAGGCTATAAAGAATATAAGGTAGAAAGACTATAAGAATACTGCTTCTAGAACGATTCGTCATTGATTGTGATGATTAATCTTTGTGATGATTAATCTACTGTCATTGTGACTGGATTTGTAGATGTGAGAGAATTTGAAGAGACTTTTATTTGAGCCTAGAAATCCTACCTAGAAGGGGTACCATCCATGGTCTGTGGTCCTGAACTAAACTAAAAGGGAAAAGGAGAAAGCCAGTTGGTGTCAGTCTCTTCCTATCCCTCTCCCTCTGTGTGTGTGTGTGTGTGTATGTGTACACTCAGAAGCTAGATGCTCTGGGGCTGGAGCTATAGGCTGTCATAAGCTGCCTGATGTGGGTGCTGGGAACACAATTTGCATTCTGTGCCTTTACACTGAGCCATCTGGTCATCCCTAGATGATCCTTTGTAGTAACTTGTCTCCTCACTAGAGACTTGTCATTCACAACTGACATAGTTTATGAGCGCTGCATGGTGAGAAATGTGGCCCACAGTAAGAATGTACTGTAACCATGCTAGTGTTAGGGTATGGAGTTGATTTCTGGATCTGGACTGTGATGCCTAGTTTTATATCAACTTACCACAAGCAATAGTCATCTGAGAGGAAGGAATCTTGATTGAGAAAATGCCTCCATAAGAGCAGATTGTAGGCAACCCTGTAGGACACTTTCTTAATTAGTAACTGATGGGGGAGGGCCCAGCATATTGTGAGTGTGGCCATCTCTGTTCTGGGACTGACACACACACACACACACACATACACACACACACACACACACCAGGCTGAGCAAGCCATGAGAAGCAGGCTGGTAAGCAGCACTCCTCCACGGCCTCTGCTTCAGCTCCTGCCTCCAGGTTCCTGCCTATTTGTGTTCCTGTCCCAACTTCCTTTGATGATAAGTAATGGTGTGGAAGTGAAAGCCCAATAAAATCTTTCCTCCCCAACTTGCTTTGGTCATGGTGTTTCATCACAGCAATAGTAACCCTAACCAGGGCAGGCCTTGTGGAACACACTGTAGTGAGAATAGTCGTGCAGTATTAGAAGACCGTCCTTATCCGAGGAATCCTGGGGAAAGGAGTTTTGGCTCAGAGGGTGTCTGCTTTTAGGTTTTTGGTATCATTTACTAAATTTCTTTCAGAAAATTTCCTTGCAGGTCAGTGGAACAGTTGCCTTTCCTTTCTTCTGAGTTCCCTCTCCTTTCTGTAGGTTCACTTGGCATGATGATAGGTTGCTAGAAGGAGGAAAGTGCCCGCACGTCCCTGTGTGTTGTCAGGAGGGTGCTGAGTTCCTTGTGCAGATGAACTTTGCCAGGGAGGCAAAGGATGAGCAGGAGCTTGGATGGGCCTGAGAGGGGTGGGCTGGAGGATCAAAGGCATCTCTGGAAGGTGAGCTGCTGGCCCATTGAGCTAAGACTCAAAGGGCAAAGGCATGAGGCTGGCAGTGAGGGCTGGGCAGAGAGGCCCCTTCTGTGAAGTTGGGGTGAGGCTGCCAGAACCTTTAACTTCTTCAGGGAGAATGATCAGCTGGGAGTGGGAATGGTGTCTGGGTGACATGGGTGTTTGGTTTGGTGGTAGTTGTGCCAGGCCTGGATGTGTGCTGAGAAGAAGGTGATGAGGTGGTGGCTAGAAGCCAAGGTCAATTTGGTAGGTGGGTCCAGGAATCTGGAAGCAGAGTTCCTTTCGCCCATGTTTATCAAACACCGGCTGTGGGTTAGGGCCTGGCCCAGGAGCAGAGAGACAGCGTGGGTGAGATGGTAAGCTGCCTTCTGCTGTGAGACAGACACACCCGTGTGCATGGCCAGGGGGGATGAGGAACAGTGAGCACTGACTGTACCATGGGCTGTGTGAGCACAGAGGAGGGAGAGCAGTGTGGGAAGGCTTCCTGGAGGAAGGCACATGTGAGCAGAGGCCTGAAGAAGCAGGAAACACATGAGATCTGGGGTACCATCGAGCAGGGTTGATATCCAGCCACTGATGGGGAGTGTCTAGCAGGCCAAGTGGGGCTTCTCAGGGAAAGCAGGAGTCCGCCCCCCAACTCCCTTCCTGGACCCTTGTAACACTGACCTGACTTCTCTGTGAGGTAGTCAGGCCATGAACGTGGCTGCGCTAATGTGGCCGGGCACAGGCCCAGTGTGTCAGCTGATCCACGCTGTTTCTCTGAGCACCAAAGCTGCTGCCTGCCCTCCTCCTGCTGGACATTGGTATTTCCTCACCTCCACAGCCAAGCTTACCTCACTCCTTTCCTGGGTCCCAGGCCCATCTGTTTAAGGCCTGGTCATTGCTCTGCACAGACGGGTACAGAGCCTTACCTAGAGACGACATTCCAGAACCTCTCTCACAGCTCTCTCAGGCCTCTGAAGCAGTTTGCCCTGCTCAGGGCACCGCCCTCAGGCCTGGCATCTCCTACCCCTCCATAGCCCCTGTGTTTAATCTGGTTTTCCCCCTGCGGGACAGCTGAACTAGGGGCCCTCCAGTCAGCCTGTCCCTCCTTGCTGCATGTCTACAAGCTGAGCATGCTGGCATTCTCTTGTGGCTCAGGACCCTTTTCCTGGGCAGAATTCGGTTGGGAAGTGGTGCAGTCATATACGGTGGACCCCTCCTAGCCCATGTTAGAGATCTCGGTCCTGGGCAGCATCACTTAGGACAAGCAGACAGAGAGGCCAGGCTCCAGCGCTTCCTTGTTGTGTAGTCTTCACCAAGACATTGAAGTTGGTGTGTGTGTGTGCATGAGTCAGGACCAGAGGTTGTTGTTAGCTGTCTTCCTCTATTGATTTCTACCTTGTTTTTTTACCAGCTGGGACTTCTCCCTGAACCCAAAGCTGGCCACATTTGGCTGGATTGCCTGGCTAATGAGCTCCCAGGATCTACCTATCTCTATTCGCCTAGCACCTGGGTTACAGAGGTCTGTTGCTGTGCCCAGCTCTTACGTGGGTGCTAGGGATCAGACTGGAGTCCTTACGTACACTGTGAGCCTCCCACCTGCCAAAGCATTTCCCCAGTTCTCCCTTGGAACCCCAGGCCTCTCCTTTCTCAACTGTCAGGGACAAAAATATGCCTCCCAAGGTGTCCTGCACACTTAGAAAGTTCATGGGCATGCAATTCTCGTAACTTTGGGGACCGCAGGCCCTCCCGTCTCTGCATAGGCAGCTAGAAGTAAATAGAAATCTGTCCATCTTGCCCTAGGATCACTGACATTTGAAGGCTCTTGTCCTGTGTTTAGGCAGCACACTGAGCCCTTGTGGCAGTCCTTGATGATCCACATCCACTCTTCCGGCTCTCATGTATACTTTACTCCAGCTCTCTATAGGAGCCCAGCCTTCAGCTAAGACCTTCTCCAGCTTGGTCCTTCTCCATGCTGTCTTTCCAGGCTTCCCCATCACATAGGCAGCTGGAGGAGGGAGGGGAGGTAAAGGACTATGGCAATGCCAAGCACCAGTATGTGGCTCACAGTTCAGCTTACTAGTGTCAATAGAGTCCCTTTTATATGCTAGGTGCCACTCTGGAGTCTAGCATCCAAAAATCTATGTAAGATGGACACCCCGAACATCTGTACTACGGGTAAGGAAACTAAGTGCCCGCTTAGAGCATGCCCAGACTCTAGTTGCACAACTGCTAGGAGCTGGGGCATTGGTCACCCCTGAGGCCAGTTGTAGAGAGCCAACTGAGTAGACCACAAGGGAGCTTTGAGCTGGAGGGGGCCCTTTGGAGTCCTAGCCTTGCCCCTGGGCCTGGTAGGAAGACCATCTGGGTGAGGGGGGGGGGGAATAGGTGACAGGCAGATCCTAAATGCACAGGATTAAATATTTACATTAGGAAGGATAAGGCCTAAGTGCCTCAGAGGCAGCAAGCAAAGGGGGAGTGGAGAGACTTGCTGTGGGGTGACCCCACGGTGTCCTAGCGGAGGACTTTTTTGAGGACAGCAGAGCTCCTGAGGGGTGGGTGGAGCGGAGACCGGCTGTACCTCCTGCCGAAGAGAAGCTTGGCAATATGAGGTGGTTGGGGTCCATGGGAGCCACATACTCCTGGGTAATTAGGTCTGTTCCTCTGCAGCAGCTGCAATTAGCGGCAGGCGGCAAGACAAGAATTTCCGTGGCCAAGGCCACTCCTGCACCTGGGGCGGCTTACCTGGGTTCCTGCTGTCCAGGCATGGCCCCATGCGTTTCCGCTTCCAGCAAGAGCAAGCCGGAAGGCAGGTGGGCTGAGTGGGATGCCAGAGTCTCAGGTGGAAGGTGGGCCCGTCCTGGCTCTCCTCTTCCTGCTCAGCCGAGCTGTCCAGTGAGCTGAGAAGTCCATCACTACTGTTTCTCATCGGCCATGGACGTCACTCTCTCTGGAGGAGAGCTGCCAGCCGCCTCCTAGGGCAACGGTTCTCAACCCCCTTTGTGGGCCCATATCAGCTATCCTGCAAATCATATATTTACGTTACAATTCGTAACAGTAGTGAAATTAGAGCTATGAAGAAGTAACAAAATAACTTTGGTTGGGGGATGGGGGGAGGCGGTCACCACAGCATGAAGAGCTGTATTAAGGGCTCTGGCAGGAGCGTTCAGCAGTATTCAGAAAATTTGGCTTTTTGAGGAGTTTAACCTATCCTGCCATTAGTGAAAAATGTCGCGGGTGGGGGAGGATTAATTCTACATGTTTTAATTTTTTAAAATATCCTATGAGCCAGGTATGGTGGCATATACCTCCCAGTGCTGGGGGAAGCAGAGGCAGGAGGATCTCTGTGAGTTCGAGGCCAGCCTGGTCTACAACCGAGTTCCAGGACAACCAGAGCTATATGCAGAGAAACCCTGTCTCAAAAGAAAATTTTATTATGAACATATATGTGTATCTTTGTAGAGCATACACGTAGGCCTGTAGGTTCCCACAGAATCCAGAAGAGGGTGATGGATCCCCCAGAGCTGGAGTTCCAGGCGGCTACGATCTGTCTGACATGGGTGCTAGCGTCCTCTGCAGGAGCAGTATGTGATTGCAGCCGCTGAGCTGTCTGTCCAGCCCCTGCACGCTGATGCTGTTCTTCTTGAGACTGTGGCTCCTTTCATCCACTTCCATCCTGACTTAGCAACCGCTGTGTTTGTGCTCTACCTGACCTCTCCTAAAATGAGATAGAAACGAGAACTTGGAAGCAGGAATATAATTATTTACATGTTACAGACAGGACAAAGCAGGCTCGAGAAGCACGATGCTTCTTCAGAACTGCCTGGGGGAGTTGACAGTGGCCCAGGGGTCCCAGTGTACCAAGAAGCAGCATGCCTAACCTTTACTCTAGCCCATCACATCGAGCCAGCAAGTTGCAAATTGCTGGTGGCAAAAGCACGGGAGGGAAGTCAGTGTGGTACCTGGCACAGTCAGCAGCGGGACAGTCCTGCCCTGCACCAGGCTGAGGCTGAGGTACCAAGCTTGGGGACAAGGCTGCTTGGTCTCCCAGACTTTTAAAGGCTGGCTTCTTTGTGCTCCTGAGTTCACCACAGTGTTCCCAGATCTGGCAAAATCCTTATAGCAGTAGCTTCCCCAGGGCAGGCTGCCCCCTAAGGAGCTGAGGAGAAGGGGGTGCACTAGCTCAACAGCGAGGCCCAATGCTTCCAGCTTCCCAGGGCTTTGCTGAGCTGGTGGGTAAAACATGCCAAGTATTGCTTGTGCTTGACTGAGTGGGCAGTCGGTCAGGCTAGTGGCCGTGATGACTATAGTTTTTTAAATGAAAAAAAAATGTCCCCCATAGTCTTGGGCATTTGAATGCTTGGTGCCCAGTTGGTGATGCTGTCTGGGGAGGCTTCAGAGGTGTGTCACTCTGAGGGTAAAGAGTTTGTGCCATTTCTAGTTTGCCTTCTGACCCATGCTTTTGCTTTAAGATATGAGCCCTCAGGTCCTACCACCATGCCTTTGCTCTGCCGTCATGGAGTCTAATCCCTGGAAGTACAAACTCAAGACTCCTCCCCCTGTCAGTTACCATGGTCATGGTTGGCACTTAGACAGTGACATCGCCAACAAAGCCCACAAAAGATGCCAAGATGTGGTGCTAGGGAGGACACTTAGAATAGGAGCTGAAGCAGGAAGGCAAGACCTCCCGCCTCCCTGGGCCTCCACTGGCGTGCTCAACAACTTACAAGGTTTTCCCTCCTCACTCATGTTTCCAGATACTCAGGAATGCAGTATCAGTGTAGATTCGAGGATTATATATGCTAGTCAGTGGGTATGCAAGTTTGCAAATACGAAATCTGTAAATAATAAGGATTGGTTTGCCTTTGGCAGATAAATCAAGCTTGCTTGCCTACCCCAGCTGCCTGGGGCTACCTGAGGTCGGAGGGAGGCTGGAAGTACCTGTGAGCCATGAGGAACACAGAGAGGAGCATGGAGGTTCTCAAAAGTCACAGGGCCAGCTGCTGGCTCTGCCAGGGCCTGGAGGCTTTGCCCTAGGCTGGGCTCTGCTGGTCTGGATGGCTGGGTCCACCGTGGTCCTAGTGGGTTTTGTACACATAGCAAACACAACAGCTTTTTTATGGCAGTGCGTTTAGGTGTCTGGAGGCATGTACCCATTTTTATTGGATGTATTTCGAACCCAGAAATGAGAAAACATTTATCCAGGCTTTTCACACTCAGTGCCACTTGTGAGTCCCGCCTTGGTGAGTTTCCAGGGTGTCAGCAGAGATGGGTACATGCTTCATGCGTTGATGGCATGTGGGCATGGCGCCTGAGCAGGCATTCAGAGGAAGGGCTAATAGCGATTTTCCAGCACATACCACCCATGTCTGGTTCCAGGGGGAAGTAGCTGGAAGAGGGTGGGGGTGGGGTGCTAGGGAAGAGCAGCTGCGGTGCTCACAGGCCCCTGAGCACCTTTGTAGACTGACTTACACTCTGAGTGCTCCCTGCGTGGAATATGGGTCCCTGGGCTGCAGCCACATCAGGCTCCAGGTGTGAGATGATACATCACCCCAGAGTACACTGGTGTGCCCTGTCACAGAGGCCCATAGCAGATGGCGTGAGGGGTCTGTGCCCTTCCTTCGTTAAGGACTGTCTTCAGCTCTGTGGATAGGTTGGGAGTATGGAGTCTGGAACAAGAACATTAGAATCCTGATGTAGTGACAGTCTGTATGACCCGGAGCACATGACTTAGCCCATCTGTGACTCAGATGATTCATTTCAAGATGAAAAAAAAAATCATCACAACAGTTAATGAAAGATGCATTAAACTTTACAGCTAATACTTCAAAATTTTAGTATATTACCTAGTATAAGTGAAAAGCAATGTGATTATTTTTTAAATTAGCAAAATTAATGAAATTTGCTGTGGCAGAGTCTGGCAATTTATTCTTGTTGAGCCTCAGTTTTGTTATCCAATTGCAGGGACTAAACAGAACTACACCTACCACACAGGATTACCCATGATGCTTTAGTGTGACAAGTAGAAGACATTTGGCACAGAGGAAGTGGGCCCCTAGTTTTTATTATTGTGACTCTCGGCCTCTTTTCCACTCTGTCTTCTGCTGATGGACACAGAGAGAAGGCCCAAAGGCTGGGCCAGGAGGAAGTGGTTGAGTTGACTGGCAAATCTGAATTCAGCAGAGGTTAGCCATTGCCCCTGCCCCTTACCCTGCAACCCCAGGAACAACCAGGGCAGGTCCCCAGGACTAAGTTAGGGGCTACTGTCTGTTCTCCAAGCCTCCCAGCAGGAAGCCTGCCTGTTGGTCACAGCTGCTCCTCACGCTGAGCTCCTGCTTAGGCACAGGCACTGCCAAAGCTGGGAAGGCTCTTTGGAAGAGACGGGTGTGTGCGGAAAATCCCCTCCTTCATCTCCGCTGGAAGGCTTGGTATCTACTTCCCAGGAAGCGTAAGCACAATTTTCTAATCAAGTTGAAGTCTGTGGCCCGTAGTTAGAAACAATAAATGAAACGCAATTTGAGCTAGCACGTTGCTTGGGTCCTGGTTTCTGGAAGTGGGTTTGGGTGAGTAGCTGGTCTTGCTGAGAGAAGAACTTGACCCTGCCTGACCCCAGCCCCACTGTGAGCCTGAGGGGGTGGGACCCTGAACTTTTTTTCAGGTAATCATTGCAAATCCTGATTTTGATCTGTCAGGTCAAAGTCCACGCAGCTCTGTAAATCAATGCACACTATTAAGTCCACTCTTTGTTTTTTCTCCTTCCAGCGCCTTCTACCTACCATGCTTAGAGTTTAGACCTGGAGATCATTGTTTAATCAATATTAAACCATTCACATAGCTTAAGTGTTTACTTATGTGCTTGGAATCGTTGCTTGCACCGAGAACAAGTGATGCCCCTAATCTGCCTTCACTACACTCCCAACACCCTAATTATGTAATTTAGAAAAGAACATTTCCTGACAGCAGTTCTCAGCATGCAGCAGCAAATGCCGGCTGGGGACGGCCCAAACAACCCTGTAATAGCTAGCACATGGACCCGCTGCCTGGGTCCGGGCTCTGGCTTGGGCCGGGCGCCGTCCATTTGGGTTAAGGCTTTCAAATGATGGCATATTACTGCCAGTAGAAGTAATTTCACATGAAAGGGGCTGGAGCTAATAGCCCATCTCCAGTCTCTCCGAGTTTGTGGAATAGGTCCTCACTGCAAATTGTTACCGACCCAGACAGTCAAGAACAGCCGTCACTTAACTCTGAGACTGACGCAGCCAAAGGCGTGTCCAAGAGGCCAAATTTTAGGCCAAG
>CM053743.1:44188005-44201816 GCA_028658305.1 Pachyuromys duprasi
AGACTATTCTTTTCTGCCTCCTCTCCTCTAGGGACCTTGGTCTGACAGTAATTCTGTTGTCATAGAAGTCCGAGAGAAGCCTTTGGGGCTCACCTGTTTCAGCTGGGGGTGGTGAGTTGGTATCTGGAGCATGGCAGAGAGCACAACTGGGAAAGCCAACCAGCTGCTTCAGGACAGGGCGCTTGAAGGTCCCAGAGGACGGGCAGAGCCCAGCGAGGAGCAAACAGAGCTGTGGAAATGTTAATTTGGCTGTGAATCTCAAACCAATGCCTTAGCCTTTCTAGAGGCCAGTTGCTATGACGATGGAAGCAGTGCCAATTGAAAGAGTTGTTTTTGTGGTTAGAGTGCCTGTCTTAGACAAAAGGGATCAGGGCTAACCCAGCAGCACAAGTCCTGCTCTCTTCCAGGCGTTTGGTGTTACTGGCCTTGTTTGGGAAGGGGATGTGTTGGCAGCCTTTGAGAGGAGCTATTTTACTCTGACTTTATTCTGGGGGATCTGAGAGCCTCCCCAGAAAAGAGAGGTTATCTCACGTTTCCCGTCCCTCCCCCCCCCCGGGGGGAGGGGGAGAGAATATAATTAGGCTTACCCAGGGTGAAGGGCTGCTCAGTTACAGCCAAAACTAGGCTAAAAAAAAAAATTCCTTGCTCTCTAGGCAAACTCACGATAGAGTGTTCTTTATGGAGCCTCTGCCACCCAGAGTCTGTCCATCGCCCACCGGGGTCTGCTCCTTTTGGCCACGTTTTTCTCTCCGGCCTCAAATATCAACTCTCCCCTTAAAATATTCTAAGTGACAGAATGGAGGCTTTTCTGTAGCCGGGTGCTGGTGTAGCTCGTTAATTTTCAAAGTGTTTCACAAATATTTATCCACCTTAGGTCATTTGCAAACCTATAAGCCCTGTCATCCCACCCCAAGGTTGCCCCCTCCAGCCTGGTTGCCCAAAATGAAGTCAGAAGCCGTGGACTGGGAATTCTATCTTGGCGGACTTTGAAACGCTGTCCCAAATGGTTTGTTTATTTCTCTAGTCTGCCCTTTATAGAGGTCCTGAGCGTGTCAGGACTGCCCAGTCCAGACATGCAAAGCCCTTTGCCCTCCCTGCTAAAGGTGAGAGGATTTTATTTATGAATTCATCTGAAATCACTTTTAATCAAATTAAGACTCTTTCTCTGGGATTATGTCAGAGCACTGGAATAAAGAGGCTGTTAGCAAAAGTGAGGTATTCAAGGACAGGTGAGCATCTGGCATGGATAAGTCACGAAAGCCTACTTCGTGTTACATTCTGAGGTCCCTAAAGTGTAACTGCTTCCTTGTAAAGAGGAGGATTCTTGTAGTTGGAGGCCTGGCTCCTTCCTGGGTTCATGTCTCCCCCTCTTCCCGGTAGTACACTGGTCTGAATTGTAACAGGGTTACTAGCTCATAGTGGCCGAACCTGATCCTGCCTGGCTTCTGGTCTGAAGTCTGACCCCTGGTGAATTTTCAGAAGCTGTGGTCTGCCTGCAATAGGCTCGTTCTGATAAGATAGGCTTTTGTGTAGAGCGGGCAGGAGGGAGCAGCTTCAGGAGGCTCCGGATCCTGATCACACGGTGATAGCAATCCTCAGGACTGATGTTTGCCTCATTAGGAAAGGCTATAAAAGTCTGATAAGATTCTTATAATTATCCCCCAAAGCACAAATTCTTGGAGTTTCAGTTTGTTAGATGAGAAGGCTTGGGGAAGGTTTACCGTGAGTATGCCTGACTAGCAATGTCTGCTTACCAGCCCTACGCCTAGCATATTTTGTTACATATTTTGTTTTTGCAAAAGCACCAAATTGCCAAACAGAAAGGGGAGAAAAAGACAATGACATATTTCAGTGTACTATTTCACCTTTGCAAATCAATATACAAGCCATTAAAACTACATTTTTCCATGAATGATAAGTGTAATTACTTCTCTCTCACCATAAAAACTTGTCCTTATTAAATGTAAATATTTAAAAATGATTGAAATATATTTGAAGGGTACTTTATAGCCTGATTTTATATGCTGACATCTGGGTTGCCTTTCCTAAAACACTCTATTTCTTGCAGAGTTATTAAATTAGTATTTTGAAAAGAGTAACACTGGACTTGTTCCTTGTTTCAATTTTAATTTCGTACATATTTAGATTTACTGGGAACTCAAGAGTTTTTACGTGGGGCTAATGCAGCATTATATTTGTGGTGCTTGCACACGTAGAAGCCATGATATTATTGGCAGAAGGAACATTTAAACAATTGGAAATTCTATTCCCCCATTGACTGTGTACCCCACAAAGAGTGCAGGAATGGAGATTCCAAGATTGTTGCTTGTAGATGTTTAATTTTCCAGTTCTTCTTTAGATCAAGACAATTTTAAACAATATTTACTTTTCCTTTAACTGTTCAACTTTGTAGCTGATGAGGTAGCCAGTCATCTCTTTTCCCCCTTAAGAGATGTTGATGACCTGACTTAACAGAGTTGGAGGCTATGAGAATATTTTTTTTTCCAGCTTTACTTTTTAGGAAAGTTTTTTTTTCCTCAAAAGTTTTTAATTCACGTTGTTACACAGCACCACTGTTTACAGGAAGTATGTTTGTTCATTTTGTGCTTTGAGAGAATCCCAGACGATACAGAAAAAAAAATCCAGTATTTGAAAATACAAGCTTTGCTAACATGCCTCCTTCTGGATGGCAAAAAAAAAGACTTTGCCCCCAAATGTGCAAGAATTCAGTATAAGTGGCTCCAAAAAAAATTTTTTTTCATGATAAACAAATAATTCTCAGATGGATGTATTCCTGAGCTCCGCATAGGAGAGGAACTATCCATGCAAGCTGTGCTGGGCTAGCCCTCCCGCACTCCTTACGCTTTCCCTTTCACTATGCTAAATCCTCAAGGTGTGTAGAGATGTTAGGATAGGAAGAGGGTCAAGGAATCTGAACATGTAGCTTTTTATACACTTTTCTTTGCAAAAGGAAATTTTTTTCCTTCAAAGCAATCTCCCCCAAATAAATGGTTTGTAAAAACGAAAGTCTATTTGTTTTGAAACTGCGCACAAGAAACCATGTTATAACAATGACTCTGTTTGCCTTCTGCCTGAGAAGAAGTTCATGTATCGCCGGTGTTTTCTCTCATGATAAGCTTTTAAAAATTAAAGTTGACTCTGGAGAGAAAAAAAAATCAGTGAAGTGTAGATATTTGTAAAAGGTGTCTTTATTCACTTGTCCAGTGGAATGGCTTAACCTTTATTACTTCCTATATGTTTTTTAAATAGTTTTTCTCATGTACATTCCCTAAACTATAAAATTTTTAGAAATTTGCTTCTTTTAATTTCATAGATTCTTGTTAAACGAGTAAAAGTGCCATCATATAGAGATTTTAAGTGAGTCTTAAAATTCTTCCCCCCGCCCCCTTTTTTTTCATTTTGCTAGAATGGTTGGCAAAATGTCCGGCATCCAGAAGCCTGTTCTCAGTGCCGCTAGAGGTGAACAAACGAACAGGGGCACACGCAGCTCACAGGCAGTGGCTTGGGAATTTTTTTCGGAGGCATATTTTCTTACGGTAATGCCTTTGTAGATTCCATCCACATTCAGACATCAAAGGGCATGCAATTAATAACGGGCATCTGGAGAGCCGAACTCATGCTTCCGATTTTAAAGTGGGGAAGGACAGGAAAATCAGCCGTGGTCAGGTATTAGCTGTAATCATTTTTAAACAACAGCACTGGCTTCTCCTTTGTACCTCTGCTCTCTGAGAAATTCAGAGACGCACACATGCAAAGAGTTCCGCGGGATGCCTTCCCTGCTGGATCTGAGAGTAGTGAGATCTGACCTGAGTTGTCAATGCTCACTCAGATAACCTTAATTTCTTGAATAAAATCAAACTCAATGTTGTGTGAACTCTTTCCCTAACCCCACATGGACATATAGTAACAGACACTTGTATTATTTGAGTCTTGGTTAATGCTGAAATGAATGTTTTTGAATACTAGGATAAGAGTAACTTTCTGCTTGCTGGAAGCAAAGGCATTCTTAGGCATTATTTATTTCTTCTCTTTTATGGTAGCCTGTTTGTCTTTTTCAGAATGATAAATGTTACCAAGCCCCAAGTATAAGATGGTCAGGTAAGACTGTATATATGTGCAGCAAAAATGTGCAAGAGAAATATGGAGCTTTGGGCTCCAAACATTCCAGCAGATATAAAAACCTGCAACTTTTAAACAATACTTTTCATTTCAGTGGGCTGCAGATAATAAAGAGACGCTTGTTTCCGGTAAATTAAAAAACTGACATGGGGAAAAATATTTATTTGCTTTGTGCATTGGCCAAATGACTAGTGGATATTAAAACAAAAACAAAAAGCAAAACCTGTAAACAGACAGATGCAACCAATTCTCCTTCATTAACAAATACTGCAATTTCACAATAAAGCAAATTCATTAAAAAATGGCTGTAGTCTTAAAACTGAATCTGCCACTCTCAGCCTATTTAAAATATTTAAAAATTGATATGCTAATTGGTTAAGGGGGTAAAAATCTTGTAAATCTTTAAAAACCAACTTGGATTTTAAAGGCTCTTCTCGCAGGTAGGAAAAGCCCCTGTCCGTTTTGTGTTAGTTCTGTACATTCGTCTCTTGCCTGAGTCTGCCCAGCAGCAAGCTTTGTTTTCCTTGTCGGCATCGGCAACATGCTTTAAAGTTAATTAGAAGCAGGGTCTATGTCGCCGTCAGCAAACATGTTATAAGCTTACTATTTAATAGTGATTCCGGGTAAGGCCATCATCCCCTTCCTAAATCCAAATATAAAAGCTGAAATCGTATTTGTTAAAACTGTCATGTTGAATTTGTGGCCCAGATTGCTTTCCTGAGGCGTGCTGGGCCAGAGCTGAGCCTTGCTCGCAGCTGCAGACACCCAGAGCCCAGCGACCTCCTGAGAGAGGCTGAATCGCTGGCTCCATGCTGCTCAAGCCGCCTGCCTCCTCCCAAACAGGGTTTCAACTCAGCCGGCTCTCGGCTTTTCCACATTGTAAAACCGTTTGATTTATTTGTTTGGTTTGGTTTGGTTTTTAGAAGCACTGCAGAAATTATTTCCTACTGGCAGAGAGGGTACTTGGACTTACACTACATTAGTTTCACATCATTAGTTTAGCATTCTCAAACTTAAAATTGGAAAGTATATGGACGGCTTCTAGAGACCTCAGTTCTGACCAGAGCAGAACAAATTAAAGCTGATGGATTCCTTTTGCTGTCTAACCCGAGCGGCGATACATCATAAAGCGTTGCGGCCATGCTGAGGGGTTCCCTCTGTCAGCTTGGGAATTTGGTGGTAGGAAATGTTATTTATAAAACGCGGGAAAAAGTCTACTGTTGCCATTCTGGATTAAAAAAAAAACATGTAATTTTATGTCAGCGCTTATGTCAAGAAGGGGTGCCTGATGACAGCCGGGACCCCATATCTTTGGGCTGTTTCACCTCCATTCCGACTCTTGATCTTTATAAGTAATTCAAGCAACAAGCTGGTTGTTCTTCTGGGCTGGAGCTTCGGGGGAGGGGGTTGGCTGGGTGGGCGCAGCTGCCGTGGGGCGGGATACCCGCTCTCCATCCGTGGTACCCAGAGGGGAGGCTGTGCGCAGCTGGCGCCCTGTGGGGATAGAGCGAAGGCCTGGGACTCCACAGTGGCTCTCGGCTTCTCTCCCAGGCTGTTCCAGCCTCTGGTGGCTCCAGTCTTCCTCAGGCTGAGCGCAAGTCAGACCTCGGTTTCTGCCGGTAGTAGTGTGGGGACCAGCATAGCCTTCAGGTGAATGCTCCCCGAAGCTCTCCTGCCACCTGTTGGCCGCTGGTGGTGCTGATGCGATGGGAGAAGCCGCACATCTAAAAATCCTTTAGACTGGCCAGGTTCCCTGTTTGGCCCAAGGTCATAGTGGCTGGTCAACAGCACTTGTCTCCTGATGACCCCTTAGGCACCCCCTGGGTTTCCTGGGTCCTCGTGTGGCCAGACCATGGCTACAGCGCTGTGGAGTAGTCTCAGTCCACACGCCCAGATGCCTGCCACGGTGGAGAGGATTCCTGACGGTTGAGCTGGATATCCCGGCTCTCCTTTTGGCTTCCTCTAGCCACCCGGGCTGGGCACAGATCCGATGTGCAAAAACCCTTCTAGGAGAGACAGGCAAGTCTTCCCTTCTGACGTACTTAGTGTTCTTGTTGTGTTGCCCCCAAAGCTGCCTGTGCCGTTTGGGATTGCTAGTGAAAAAGAGAGAGCCATGCCTTCTCCCCTTTGGAAGTCAGTGATCACCTCCAAATATCACAGGTGAGCCATAGTGTTCTGAAGGGCTGTGCACCTTGCCCACAACCACATACAAGCTTGGTTTCATCCTTGAAATATTTCTGCGGGTGGCGTATAGCAAAAATGTGGCTCTTGGTGGCCATTTGGGGATTAGGAATAAAGACAGGGTGGCAAGGTTAGGACATACCCCTACATTCCTCTTTGAGGTGTGTGTATGTTTAAGTGTATAGGGGTTTCTCCTAGGTCCCAAGAGCGGGCTGAGAATCCCAGCCATTGCTGGCCCACAGCTTGGCCCAGTTGGAGTACAGTTTCTTGATTCCATGGGCTTTGCATGCAGAGGCCTTGTCCCTCTCAGCCCAGCCACCTGCAGCTCTCATGAGCACCACACAGGGCAGCCATGAGGAATGGTTGGCTCACACTTGTACCTGTGCTCTGCTATCGGGCTGAACCCGTTTACTTGGTCTGTAATGGATAGTAACTGGTCAACCCAGAGACATTTTCTTTGCCCTAAAGTAGGGAGATCAGGGTTTTCTTTGTGAATGAATTTCTCCTAAATTATCTGAAGACAGAATGGCTTTAATGCTCCATCTCAATAATCAGAGATACTCTTGATATTTGGTCTAAGAGCTTTTGATAATTTAGCTATGAAAAATAAGTTTCTTGGTCTAGGGCCTCATGAAATCCTGAAATGGAATGGTGTAACTGAGTGGGTTTTCCCCACCAGTTCCTGTTGTAATTTAAGGTAGAAAAATCCTTTGGCATGTTTTCTCCTATTACCTTTAGAGCAATATATATGGAGAATGCAAGAGTTCAGGCACACAACTTTTGTGTGTCAGAGAAGAAAAGGACTGAACTGTTGTGGACTGGGCAGCCAAAGAGAAAGAGAGAGAGAGAGGTCCTATTGAGCCTGGACTCAGATTTTTATGGAGAAGAAGGAATGTAGGAAAGTCAGTAAACGTCCCCCTCCTGGCCCCGTGAACATGAATAGAAGAAAGACTCCGAGCAACTGGCTATTTACCTCAGCACAAAAGCCGCCTCCCACCCAGCACCTCCTTTATATTTCTAGCCTTTCTGACAGAAATACACAGCTGACTGAATGGGCCTTCCCACAATACTGTCCATCATGAAATATGGGGGGGGGGCAAAGGTAGACAAACTTTAAACACACCTGGCACAGCTGGTCTCTGCCTCTGTGCTCCCAATGGCCTCCCGCCAACCTGCTGCCCTGTCTCCATTCATGAGAGACATCTCCGGAAGATGTCTAAACAGGCTGACTTTCTCTTTGTGGCAACACAGCATTCTAAAAATCAGGTCATCGAGCTGCTTTGGGAGAGTTGGGGACACCTGCCTGATAAGCAAGCTTGCTAGGCCTGTGGGGCTCAGTGCTGCTCTGCTGGGCCAAGGGACTGGGTGATCTCCCAGAGGAACAGATCTGTGAGGTCCTCACTCTCTGAGCACCTTCAAGATGAACAGAACAGGTTTGCACTGCCCCAGGTGATCCCACCAAGCAAGCTGCTGACGCTGCTGAAGTGGTCTGACCAAACCCTCATGGGTTCCTTGAGGCAAGGAACAGGTGGCTGAGCATGAGCCGCTTGCCTGTCTGTACACAATTGGAACCCAGGACCCTTGCTTTGCCTTGTGTCGTGGATAGGAACCTGGCCTGTACCATGGTCAAAGTGGCTTCTTCTTATTTCCCTCGCCCCGGTAGGACTAATGGACCACTCAGCTTTCTGCTTTGTCTGTGTGGAGGAAGAAAATGCCTGCGCCATTCTTGGCTTTTTCCAGCTGCCACAGTTCATTTGTTTTAACTTTCCCTCTCCTGAGATAACAGATTCCAGAGGCCAGGGAGGCCAAGGAGGTGGTGTATGGAAAGGGCTTTTAAGTGGGGTCATTCTCGGTTGTTTGGCAGTCACTGACAGAGCCGAGGGTGATGCGGCTATAGGGGCATTTTGGATTTGAAGCTGATAAGATGTCTCTCTCTTTCTCTTTCTTCTTCTTTTCTTTCTTTCTCTCTCTCTCCCTCTTTCTCTCTCTCTTTCCATCCTTTGTAAAAACTGGGAATCATCTGCAATTATGAGCTGAGGAGTCCACGTTGCTGTTTATCCACAGAGGAAAGAGAAGACAAAATGGACTTCAGGGCAGTCAATTGGGTAGCCCATCAAGCAATCACTTAGAGGGCATTTGCTCTGGCCATTGAGTGTCATTACCGTTAGCCACTTAATCCCTGTGAGAGGCCATGCTCTGGGTCACCCCACTTTAGAGATAAAGTGCGGCCCTGTGTTTCTTCTGTGTGACTGTAGCTTGGGCCGAGAGGCCTTGCCCTCTGCCCTGCAAGCCCTCGTTATTTGCCTCACGTGAGATTCAGGCACGTAGGGACAAATACTTCTGGAAGAGCTAAAGGAGAGTTCACAGCCATCAACTGTGGGTGTCTGTCAGGCTCCTCTGTCTAAATTACCACGGCCCCCTTTTTCTCTCTTGCTTCCCCATACCCCTGCCTGCCTCACAGGAGTTGTATGTGTTCACCTGGTTGCATGAGAGAAGATTGTGGAAATTCTGGAATGGCCCCAGGATACTGAAGATGAAAAAGATACAAGCTCCTCCGTTGGTCTGTCCTGTATCCTGCCTACATAGTCTACAAGAGCTGTAGGCACACTGAGGCCAGATAGAATCCAATGAACTAAATCAACCTTATTAAATAAAGTCTCCCTCACACTCACCTTTTGTTTTCTGCATAAAAGCCATTCGGTGTTTGATAGCTTCAGGGTAACAGTCTAGAATAAATCTCCCAGAAGAGAAGTGCATCCAAAGGGTGCCAGTCACTCCCCATTTCCCCTTTTTATGTAGGGTGAGTCACTGAGGTGGCTGCTCACAGCACCCCCCAGCCGCACACATTGGCCAGGATCTGGGGGAGGAGGGATTCTCTGGGGGCTTTCTGCAGCCCTGGCCTGCTGTCAGCTCAGTGCAGGTCAGTGAGCTCCAGCTGGAGAGAGTTTTGGGCCTTTGCCCTCTGGGCTGTGTCCATCCTGGCTAAGGGTCAGAGAGAAGCACACCCTTTGATTCTAGGCCTCTGCACAGCCAAGGCCTTCTCCGGCGATTCGAGCAGGGCATTCTTTTCTTGCCAAGTGCATCCACCGTACAAGTGTGCAAGCACTTAAGTGGGATGTGTTCCCTGGGTGGATTAACCTTGATTCTAGACCTGACCTTTCCAGGCCTTCTTGTCACTGAGCCAGCTTGGAATTTGTGTTCATTCGCTGGTGAAGGGCAGTGCGACCTCGCTGTGAGGAAAGAAGATGTCAGCATTTGCTGAACCAAGGTTTTGAACTCTCTTCAGAACTGGAGGACGTTGCTGTGGCCAGCTTCAACTGTACCGTTTGCTGTACAGCCCGAGTTCTGGATCGTCCCTCTTGGTTTGCTTCCGGTCTGCCACTATACATGACGTTTGTAACCACAAATTGGGGTAGCTTTTGAAAAGCTTCTAACTGGGAACTTTTCAGCTCCCTTTTTGTCAACCACTCCACAGTTTTGCTTAAGAAGAGGCCAGAGTCCTTCATTTGGGTTTGTGCTGTTCTTTCGTGTTTAGGTTTGGATTGACCACCCATGGCTGGATCCTTCAGGACCTCATCTCTGGGGCTCATGTTATCTCCCACAGCCATTAGTGATGTTGGTTCTGATTTCTTCATTGGGGTGCTGTCTGCTTACCGTCTGCTCAACATTCTCTTTGAAGCTGTGGAGCCACAGAGACACATCAGTGTTCCCACAGGGCATCCGCTCTGCAGATGTAAAGTCTATTATGATTCTTGCCTATAAGTCTCTGAAACGATGACCACAAGCGAGTGATTTTTCTGGTCCCTCTACATACCCAACATTCTGTGATAAACTCTTCTATGTTCTCCTCTCTTTGTCTTCTCCCTTCCACTTCTCTTTGCAGCCTCTTCATTAGTATAGAAGCACAGCGTTCTGTTTGACTCACCAGGTGATAGTGCAATCATTACTTATTCTCTGTTCAAACTGCCTGGATTTATCCAGTGAGGTCTCCTTCAGGTTTCCTGCCTGTGGGCTTTTGAATTTCCACCATCATCATTGTGAGGAGTTTTTTGCTTTCTGACCCTCAGGTGTTCCATTGCCTTGTACCTTTTCTTCTCCGGTCTTAGTGCCAACTCTTTTCCTAGGTAGACGAGATTCCAGGCTGTTGGTCTGCCCACTGCTACTGGAGGGTCCTTGCTTCTGGCTGCTTCAGTCTAAAGTTTCTATCTACCCTACCTTTGAAACATATAAATCAAGAACATGCAAAAGCATATACATCGAGTAGAAGTTTAAACTGCTATCCCTAAGTTTCATCAGTCCATAGACTCTTCATTGGTTCCCATTCACCTGGCTTTGAAGCTCAGCTCTTCCACAGTAAGAACCCTGGCTCTTAACACTATTGTGTATTTACATTCTCAAACCTGAATTGTAAAAGAGGTGTGTGTACCTTGCCCTCCTTTTCCTGACAGTATACAATCAATGTGTTTTGTTAAAAGAATTATTTGGAGGTGGGCGCGGTGATGCACACCTGTTCTTCCAGCATTCAGGGAGGCAGAGGCAGGCGTATTTCTGTGAGTTCAAGGCCAGCCTGGTCTACAAAGCAAGTCCAGGACAGTCAAGGCTACACAGAGAAACCATGTCTCAAACAAACAAACAAAACCAAAAACAACAAAAAAAGAGGAATTACTTGAATGAGTTCTTTGTTTCTTCCTTAGCATGCCATTCAGTTTGAGTCTTCTTGTTAGATGCATCTGAAATACAGAATGGCTCATCCTTTTTAATTTTATTTTGGATTCTATGGTGT
This sequence comes from Pachyuromys duprasi, assembly GCA_028658305.1. Taxonomy (NCBI): domain Eukaryota; kingdom Metazoa; phylum Chordata; class Mammalia; order Rodentia; family Muridae; genus Pachyuromys; species Pachyuromys duprasi. The sequence continues at coordinate 44,199,110 of CM053743.1, forward strand.
ATTAAGTAAGCTTCTAATAGCCAAAACTACAAAAAGGCATATGCATGTGTAAAACTTTGTTGGAAAGCACAGGAAAAGGCCAGGTGGGAGTAAGCTGGATATCTCTGGAGTGAGCGAGGAGAGACACAGAAAAGGATTTAAAAATGGGATTTTCCCCGTGAGGATAATTTTTTTTTAACTTTTGAGCAAAATATGTTGACTATTTTAAATTATTATGCTTTTATATTTGCAAAAGCAATTAAACAGATATATTTTTGCTCTTTTTTGCAAAAGATAGAGTGTGAAGCACACCTATGCACACACACATGTACATATATCTATACACACATACCCAGTCCTTTCAACCTTAGTCTATACATACACATACATGATGTGTTTCATAATAAGCAATGTACTCTATAAATTATTCCATATCAATTCACAGTTTTTTCTTTTTTCTTTTTTTTTTAAACCAGAGCATATCACTTCTCTGCACATGTATAGAACAGTTGGTTTTTGTTGTTTCGAATCAGTTTTGTTTCTGTATCTGAGAATTTAGGGAGTTTCTAATATTATTCTGCAGTGAAGGAACTTGGGAGTGGTACATTCCTTTATTGTGATTTCTGTTTGGTTGTTTTGACACTTGGCCCTGCTAGGGAGCCCGGGCTGGCCTCACACTCAAAATCTTTCCGCCTCAGCCTCCTGAGTGCTAACAACATGAGTCTGCCTCCTTGCCTGCCTTGAATGTGGTACGTTTTCCATGATGGCATATTGTTAGGATTAAAGAGGGATTACGGAGCGAGGCCAATGGCTCAATGGCTGCATTAGTCTTGCCAGCCTCCTCCTAGGGGTTTATAATATCCATCCTCACTAGCAATTTGTCAGCTCTGTGGAGAGTTAAGACTTCAGATTTTTGCCAGCCTGATGGGTGAGAAATAGTCACAACACTGGAGTCTTAATTGGCATCTCTCTGATTATGCATAGGTTTCTCTGTGGACATCTTCCTCATTGGCTTCTTACATCTTCCTGTTGGAATGTCTGTTTATCTCTCTGCCCACTTCTATACAGTTTTACAGGGAGTTCCTTAAAGTCCTTACTGCCAGGTACAGACACCGCAAACATTTTCCCCCCAGCACTGTCTTCTTCAATTTTAAATGTCAATTATCAATTATTATCATGAGTTCATGTAGATTTGGATTTGTGAGTATAAAGCATTGCTACTCTTGGGTTACCATGGGAATCATGATTTCACTCAGCACCATGGGCCATAGGATGTTCTATACTTATCTCCACCATGGTGAGGAAGACCTGGAGCAGAGAGCCGGCTGACCAATGCTCCCAGGAGCCAGAGAGTTCACACAGTAGCCCACATCCCACTGATGAACTTTGTCCATCAAAGGTCCCCTTCCTAATGGTTTCACAACCTTCCCAAACCAACTGAGACTCACTGCCTGTGGGGAACATTGCTCATTCAAACCGCCACATCCTGTGCCCAGCACCCATCGGCTCATCACCATCTCACGGTACTGTGGTCCTCAACAGTCTCAAACCTGTTCAAAGTCTGAAACTCTCTTCTGGAGGCTCAAGACAATACCTTAACTGTTCTCCAGGTTAATATATGCTCGCAGCACAGAACGGCATGGAATATACATCCCCATTGCAAATGGGAGGAATAAGGGTATAGCGAAGTTCCAGATTCTTCTACTGAAGTGTCAAAGACATAAAGGCCATTTGCTTCATCCCAGCAACACCCCTGCTTTCCACCACAAGCTTCTGTCTTAGTTACTGTTTTGTCGCTGTGATAAAATGCCATAGACCAAAGCAACTTGGGGAAGAAAGGACTTATCTTGGCTTATGGCTCTTCCATCATGGATGGAAGAGAGACATGAGGGGGAGAGGGAGGGAGGAGCACATACCGGGCTAAGAACTCTCGAAGCCCGCACAGCCACAGTGATTTTATTTCCTCCAGCGAAGCTGCACCTTGTAAAGGTGCCGTGGTAGTGCCACGAATTGGGCACCAAATGTTGAAATACATTAGTTTCTGGAGACATTTCTCGTTCAAATCACAACAGTCTCCTTTGCCTGGGTGGCGAGAGACAGCATTTACATCATGTGCAGGGTATCCCGGATAGCTGGGTAGAATTCTGGGTGCCACAGTCCGCCCTCAGCTCCATTTGTTTCTGTAATACTGACATACTCTCTTAACCACAGAAATTTTGTAAAATAATAATTAAAAAAACCACACTTGGTAGGCTTAATTCCTTTTTTTAAACATTTTTATTTTATATTAATCATAGGTTATGTACTTTGTATCCCAGCCGTAGCCCCCCTCCTGCATTCCCTCCCGATCTCCCCATCCCTCCCTCATCTCTTCCCTGCCCCTTTCCAAGTCCACTGATGGTGGGGCTCCTCCCCTTCCATTTAACTCTAGCTTATCAGGTCTCTTCAGGAATAGCTGCGATGTCTTCTTCTGTGGCTTCAAGGCTGCTCCTCCTTTGCAGGGGGGGTCGAAGAGCCAGCCAGCCATTGAGTATGTCCGAAATAGTCTCTGTTCTCCTTACTAGGGTGCCCTCTTGGATGTTGAGCTACCATTTGCTACATTCAAGCAGGGGTTCTAGGTTATATCCATACATGGTCCTTGGTTGGAGAAACAGTCTCATAAAAGACCTCTGAGCCCTGATATATTTGGTCCTTGTGGAGCTCCTGTCCTCTCCAGGTCATACTAACT
>CM053743.1:44202316-44291387 GCA_028658305.1 Pachyuromys duprasi
TTGTACAAGTTTACATTCCCACCAGCAATGGAAGAGGGTTCCTCTTTCTCCACATCTTCTCCAGCATGTGTTGTCACTTGAGTTTTTGATCTTAGCCATTCTGATGAGTGTAAGGTGAAATCTGAGGGTCGTTTTGATTTGCATCTCCCTGATGGCTAAGGACGTTGAGCATTTCTTTAAGTGTTTTTCTGCCATTCTACAGTCCTCTACAGAGAGTTCTCTGTTTAGCTCCATACCCCATTTTAAAATTGGATTACTTGATTTGTTGCTTTTTAACTTCTTGAGTTCTTTATATATACTGGATATTAGCCCTCTGTCAGATGTAGGGTTGCTGAAGATCCTTTCCCAGTCTGTAGGCTGTCGTTTTGTTTTGATGACAAAATTCCTTTTTTGTAGCTCTTTTTTGTTTTCATACCGTTGCTTGCATGCTAATTTTCCATGTGAAGCTTAGTATCAGCTTGTCTAGTTCCAAAAAGCTACTTTGAATTTCTTAAAAATAGTGATCTATTTGTAAGTGTGCGTGTGCGTATGTGTGTGTTAGGGTATGTGCATATGAGTGCAGTACTCATAGATACCAGAAGAGGGCGTCAGATTCCCTGAAACCAACATGACAAACAGATGTGAGTCTGGTGTGTGCTGGAAAAGGTTCTCCGCAAGAGCAGTGCACTCTGCTTGCTTTTCTGCGGTTGTCTCCCAGCCCTGGCCCTCTGAAGGTTTTTTTTTTTTTTTTTAGTTACATTTTCTTAACTCTGTATCCCAGGTGAATCCCACTCTCTCATTCCCTCTCAATCCCACCCTTCCTCCTTCCTCTACTCCCTGCCCCTTTCCAAGTCCACTGATAGGGAAGGAAAGGTCTTAATGTTTGCAAATCAACTGAGAGAATATCTATTGACTTCACCATTCTTCAGGAGTGTGTTAATTTTCTTTGTATAAAATGTCAATTCATAAAATGTTTAATTCATTTCAAAATTTTAATTTCTCACTGCTACTCTAAAAGGGAATTTTTCTTTTATTGTATTACATCAGGTATTATTTGTGCCTATATGGGCCATTATGTTTTGATATTAATTTTATGTCCAAAATTTCCCCCTTTTACCATGAATTGTTTTGTGTGGGTTAGTTCAGTATGGGTTCTAGGTGCCCTTGGCAATTCTTGAGATACTTTTAGTGGATTCAAAGGCCCCCCCAAAAATCATAATGACACTGAGACAGAATTTGTTCTCTTAATTTTTATTTTCTCTTCAGCATACAGTGAAGCTTTTCCAGAGGTTATGTGATGTGTGTTATCACTGCAGACAGGAAAAGCTCTCTGAATAACAAAAAATACAAAGGAAAATACAAGTGCTTTACCCCAGTTTTTCTTCATAGTTATTTGAAAATATGCTCCTTATGTTGCCGTATTTATTGTTACTTTTAAATTGGGAAATTTTTCTGTTTAAATTTCTCGTACAGAAAATATGAAGAGATGTATACCACATAAAAATGTAAGAGTGTAAAACAGTTTGGTCATCAAAAGTGTGTAGACCTTCTGAGCTTTACAGTTTTTCTATAGCATTTTCTAGATGCACTGCAGCAGGATTCCGTCAGCCTTTTCTGATTCTCAAGCCTCTGCTTGGTTTCCTGTCATCTGGCTGCACTGCAGACATGTTCATTGTTGGTGGGACAGTGTGTGTGTCTGGGTCCGGATCTCCTCTCTGTCTCTGGAGTGCACCCAGAGGGGCTGGCTCAGGGCTGTGTATTAGGGTGTATTTATGGTTTATTTTCATAGTCAGAACCTTCTTCTAGTACTTGGGAATGTTTGTAGCTTTGATATTGTTGCTGCCATCATATTCATATATTTTTTTAAAAAGATTTATTTTTATTCTATGGGTATGAATGTTTGCCTGTATATGTATTTCATGTGTACAGTACCCACAAAGGCCAGAAGAGGGCATCAGCTTTCTTGAATCTTGAGTTACAGATAAATAGACATGAACCACTGCAAGGGTGCTGGGTACTGAAGCCAGGTCCTCTGCAAGAGCAGCAAGTGCTCTTAACCACTGAGCCACCTTTCCAGCTTTCCATACTTTTTAATAGGAACATTAGCTCTTCCTGTTTCTTACTTAGCCTTTTCATAGGGGCTGACAGTTTTTTTGTGGAATCTTATGGCTCTTAGTAATTAGCAATTAAAAAACCATGCTTTACTTTTCTTCTTCCCTTTGCTGCCATTTTTAATGTTACACTTTTCTACTCCCAGAATAGATCATGTTGATAGAACCTTTTGATACCACGACCCTGCTTGCTTCATCATCTCTCTGTCACTCACCCACTGAGCTGTCAGTCAGGAGGTTTTCTCTGAAGCCCCAGTCCTGCCCTGGCAGATGGAGGCTAGATGTGAAAGCTGGGGCACAGCACACCCACCATGTCCTCTGTGCTTTCAGAATATGGTTCTGCTTGTGTGTGTGGTTCTTAGGAACTCCTGTCAGCCTGATTGCCTTTTGACTATTTTCTGTGTATGGGTTTTTGCCTGCATATATGTCTGTGTACCATGTGTGTGCCTGGTGCCTGAAGAAGCCAGAAGAGGGAGTCAGATCCCCTGCGGCTGGAGTTTGGGAGGGTTGTGAGCCACTATGCGGTGCTGGGAACAACCCAGGTCTCTGGAAAAGCAGCCAGTTCTCTTAACTGCTAAGCCATCTCTCCGCAGCCTGGGTTTCTTACCTGAATGAGAATTTGAACATTCTTTGCACATGACTTGGCACTATTTTTTTTCCTGTTATTAACGCCTACTGGTTTTACTATGGTGTACACTGCAAATCAGTTTCCCAAGCCACACAGTAGGCCTTCTCCATGCATTGATTAGGACCTATCTCATGTAAGGAAATATTATTTCTCTATATATTTTTAATTTATACTCCCCACTTATTCTTTGTTTATACCTTTGCTGTTTGTCTTTTATTTCTGCAGCTTCCTTCCTACTCTTTTATGACCCCTTCTTATTACCTTTTAAAAATGTCCTTCAGTAAGATTTAATCTCAACCCCTCTGTTTTGAACATCATGTAGTTCTTTATTTCGGGGAAGTTTTGACTTTTTCATCAACATTTTCCCCAAATATAGCAACCCCAATTCAATTTCTTCCTTATTAAAATATTTTTCATTCTTATTTTTAAATATGTGATTCTAGTTGCTGATTTTGGGAACTTCTTTGGCAATTCCCCCAAAGGACTGTACTGTTATGAAGTAGTAGGTATTGTGGAATGGGTTGAGTAAGTCTCTGTGCATGCCCTGCCCAGAGCACAGAGAGTATCTTTGGAGAGCAGGAAGTGCCTACTGAGAGCAGGAAGTACCTACTGAGAGCAGAAAGTATCAGCTGAGAGCAGGAATTTAACTGGATCTTGCCTGAAAGGTCAAAGAGCAGATTTTGTTGCTTTTTCTAAACTTCAAATCTGTGTTTTGTAATATTTAACTTGGTTTGGAGTTACATATTGCTTCATCTTTACTTGACTTTGGTGGATAGAGTTTTCACCAAGTGAAATACCCAGGGCTTCTCTGTGTATCTGTGTAGCACTGGTCGCGCTGGACCCTCTTTGTAGACTAGGCTGGTCTTGAACTCATAGAGAGTCACAGGCCTCTGCTTCCTGAGTGCTGGAATTAGAGGCGTGCCTCACCACTGCCTGGTTTGGCTTCTCTCTGTTTCTTATCACAACTTCTGACAGAGCTGGTCTTGAGATTTCCTGCCCTTCGGAGGGGAGGGGGTTTGCAGGGTGTCTCAAGGCTGCCCCCTTTTGTTAGGGTAGTGAAGTGCAATTTGTGTCGTGGCTATTGGAGTGGCGCAGTGCTCCCCACCCCCACCCTTTATGGCTACATCCCCAAGTTGAGAGGAAATACCTTTTCTCAATTAATTTCCTTCTCTCCGAAGTAAAGATGCTTTACTGTTGCCAGGCCCAGCCCTGCTGCTGTTCAAATAACAAAACTTAAACATAAGTTGAGACTTAAGTTTATTATTTTATCAGGACTGGATTTTTCCCTTCTGGACGATCCTATTTTTATCTGTTGCTCCTTCCCTCATCCGCCATGGACTCGTGATTGGTTTTTCTTTTTTCTTTCTTTTTTTTTCTTGTTATATAGCCCAGAGGGTCCTTGAACTCTGGATCCCTGCTTCAGCCTCCTGAATGCTGGGATTACAGGCATGTGCCTCCAAGCCTGGCTTTCCCGGAACTTCCTTGGGAATCCCTGTTCTTGCCCTCCCGGCTCCCAGGCATGCATGCAGTGGTGCCCTGTGCTTTGTTGGGGGCTCGGAACTTAATTCCTACATGTGACTTGAAATTCATAGCCGTACATGAATCCTACTGATGCTGAAGGCATGAGTCATTTGCACTGTTGTCTTTTCCTTCTTGATCTCCATTCTGTTTTACTTTGAAGCTGCGAGGAGAGGTTTGGATTTAAGAGGCCACCATGACCTTCCTGACTTACTGCCGTTTAAACAGTGCAAACGCTGGCTTTCAAAGGAGAGTTTGTCATTTCAACAAATACTTTGAAAATTACTTGGACTAATATATTCAGTGCTGATGAGACTGGTGTGTTAATCATATTTCCATGCTTTATTCTCAGTGGCCCACAGGTCCCCTGGGGGGGGCATTTAGAAAACTCCCCTTGCAGGGTGCGAAGCCAACCTCTTTGGGAGGGAGGCCCTTCTACCCTTCTACAGCTTGTACAGCCTGGCCGTGTAAACGTGTCATTTTGCTGCACGGCTTGAAGGCTCAGTTGTTGGCATTTTGTTAAGCATCTGGTAACTTTTTAAAGTGTAAAAGCAATTTCTCTGGGCTGCTTAAGGTTTCTCTTGGTGGAATGATGTTGTCAGAGCCACCTTCTGCTCTCACCATGTGGGTGAAACGCCGTGGCCCTCAGAAGTGGTACTAAAAAGATTGTCATGGGTGGCAGGAAGTCGGTCGCCTTGCTCATGTGTTGCCACACTCATTATTTATTGGTGTGGCTATCCTCACTAGTGATTTCCTCGCCTCTTATTACTCCAGTTCTTATAAATGTTATTTGTATTAAAAGAGTGGTTAAAAGGCAGAGATGTAGGCAAAGCTTTCTCTTTTTTAACTTAAACATTAAAAAAAAAGTCACACACGAGTACTGTATTATATTATTGCTACTTCTTCTCCCCTCTTCCCACAGCCCCTCTCAAATTATTGACCTCTTCCTCATTATTGTTACACACAGAAACAGACAGACAGACAGAGACAGAGTCTTGTTAACCTGGACTCTCTAGTAGGTTAAAATGTGTCTTAGAAAACCAAATAAATAAATGAATGAATGAGTGAGTGAGTACAAAATTAAACAAATAAACAAATAAGGGTTTAGGGAGATGGCTTGGTCAATAAAAAAGTATTTTCCCATAGGCACACCAGTCCAAGTTTGGATTCCTAATAACAGGGGACAGTATCATGCGCCTATAATCCCAGCACACGGGAGGTGGACATGTGGTCATTGCTGGAACTTCAGGTTTAGTAAAATCTAGGGGGCAGTTGCTGGAGAGGCAGTTCAGTGGTTAGGAACACTGGCTGACCTAGAGGACCTGGGTTTGATTCTCAACTTCCTCATGGCAGCTCACAATTGCTAACTCCTGTGCCAGCAGATCTGGTACCCTCTCCTGGCCTCTTCAGTTGCTGGGCATGCAAGTGGTGCACAGACTTACACACAGATGACACACACAAACTTCTTTAAAGCTTAGGTAGAATACAATTGGGAAAGGCTCCCAATATTGATTTCTAGTTTCTGTACACACACCCATCTGTGTACACACATACACACACCACACACCCTTCCCAGCATAAGTATATAAGTAAATGAGTCAGTAAATAAATAAAATTCTAAACTAAAGAGAGGCCTGTTCCAGGCTGAGCAAAACCCCAAAGTGATATGAGGTTCGATTGTGACTTTTGCATTCCATTCAGACAGCCTGGTAGGGACAGACCACTGCAGAAATAGCCCAAGCTATGTGGTCAGCCTCTGGGCCTGGGCCAGGGTCAGGGTGAGGGAAGACCTACAGACTAGTCCAAACTAGACACAGGGGCAGGATTCCTTAGCTTTCTGTTACATTTCAGTTACTTGGACAATATAGAAATACAGTTTCTTTGTACTTTTAAAGTGAGGTAGCTGTAGAGGCACACACCTATAATTCAAGAATCTAGGAAGCTAAGGCAGCTGAGGGCCCGAGATACCTGGTGAGACATTCTTTCTCTGTGCGTGTCTCTCTCCTCTCCCTCTTCTCTTTCTCTCTCACACACATATACATGCACACACACATGCGCACATTGTCTCAGGGTGCTTTAAAATTATCTTGGGGGGCTGGGCTGTGAGCTGGGCCCTGAGCTTATGGTGGCTGAGGCTGGGCAGTGTCTACCCAGAAGCTTGTGATAGGCTTGCATCTCTGTTTCACTATGTGCTGGAGATTTTGTACAATGAAAAGAAAAAAGCACAGCATTCCTGGAGAGCCTAAAGCGACTATGGACACCTATGCTTCCCTCACGGCCCTGCTCCTAACCCAGGCACCCTTCTCTCCCAGGTTTGATCTTAGAGACAGAAGACTCCTCTCCCAGGAAAACTAGAGGGTTGACAATATAGACAGCATGGAAAGCCATTGGCAGGGCCATCTGGCGAGCACTGCGAGGGACAGGCTGGCTGCAGTGGGGAGTTGGGCACCGTGGCAGTGTGAGGAGGTAGGTCCATTCCAGACTCCATGGTAGGGAATGGGTGACCACTCAAACCTAAGCCTCCTCACCTTTGACCTGCTGCCCCGCCTTGTGGCTGGGGGGCAGGGTCAGCACCCATGCATCTCTCACTCTTGCCGGCCCTGGAGAGGGAACAGGAAGGCGGTATTGGTGGTAGAGGGCAGGTCTCCACATTTCATCCATTTTTAGCCTCTCTGGGCCATGCAACCTGCTGGCCTCCTTGTGCTTCTGCTCACAGATGCTCTGTGGCTCTGCCTATGTTGGCGCGACATGACCCGTTCTCTCGTAGCTGACGTAGCCCCAGCGTGGACATACTATAATTTCTTTGATTGTTCAATGTGTCCTTGGTAGTTCACTTCTGGGATGACAAGGGAATGAAGAAAGGCCAGACACGCTAACCCTCCTACAGAGTAGCTGGGCTGAGGTGGTCACGCACTCTGGTGGCGCAGCATCAACTCTGTAGCATCCGGGAACCTCAGGATGAGAAGGCAGGGCTAATCCGTCTCAGCTGGAGGTCTCTCAGAGTGGCCTCAGGTTGGAGTCCTCTTGCTGCAGCTGCTGGGTACTCACTGGTCAGAAACACACGTACCTGGACCAGAGAGAGCCTTTGCCTCACAAGGAGGGAGGCTTTGCCTGTTCCCATGGCCCCTGAGGCATCAGCCCTTGTCAGTCATACGTACCCACTCAGGACTTCTCTCCTCACATTCACTCAGGGCCTCCTCTGTTCCCCACAGCTCTGTGCTTTCTTAACAAGAACCCGAGTGGCCTCTGCCCTGACACTTCCGTCTTCACTTTGGGAGCTCTTGCCATATGAATCTTTTGCTCCCACAGAGTCTTGTGTTTTGTTGAATGTTTTTATGTATGTCATATATATACTCTATCTGTCTAAACAGCCCTAGGTCTTGGCAGTCTGCACTAGTGGGAAGACAGCCAGGTGGGAAAGGCAGCAAGGACTGACTCAGTCATATGCTGGGCTCTAGCCTTGCCGCCATCTTGCCGTGAGACCGTGGACAAGAAACTTGCCCTTTCTGAGCCTTGCTTTCTCTGCAAACACATGCCTACTGTACCACAGGGATGCTGTGAGGGTGACGGTTAACACTCCCTGTGTAACATGGCTGTCCTTGGTCAGAAAAGGTGCATCTTATGTTAGAGGCAGGGTCAACACTAGTTTCTCTCAGAGTAGACAGCGTGCGATCCTCCTCTCACATAGTCTACCCCCCTCTGCTGACTGGACCTTTGACAAGAAGCAAGCTGTCTTTTTGGAATGGCCTCTGGGTCCCGCCCTATAGCCATGCTCACACTCAGTTTTCCAGAGCAACAGGGCTTCCCCAAAGCAAGAACACATGGAGTTTGGACTTTGAAACAGTCTTTCCCAGGAGGCTAATTCACTGTCGGGCTTCCCTTTCCAGGTTTTAGAAGAAAGATCAAGGTGCTCTTAGGGGTGAACTTTTTCACTCTTGGTGATGTCTGGAGACTGGCATTGGTCTTCCCTTCTCCGACTCTGGGTCAGAAGGCACTCTGTGTCAGCATCGCTAGTCTTCAGTGGACAACAGTCTAGAAACTGGCCGTATCCCTACTCCTTGAAAGGCCTCCTCACTTGCCTTCTCCCTGAGCGTCCGCCTTGTCTGTTGCCATGCTGAATGTGGTCTTTGTGCCATCTCATTTAGGCCTTTTCCCCACATCCAGAGGAAGCAGAGCTCTAGAGCTTTAAGCCTCTTCAGCGGAGCGCGGTAGTTCAACAGAAGTCTATATTGGCTGCTAGGGTCGTATACGCATCTGCCATCCCTGATGACCCTGCCTTTGTATTCTTGAGTCTTTGTGTGGGTTTGACCAGTGCTGTGTTCTCTCCAGGGTCACAGTTATCTTTTCTGCTTTTTCCTCTCCCGTTTCCCCCTACCCCCGAGCTTGGACAGACTCATATCAACAGCCAAAGCCAATTTCTTGTGAAAATCTTGCTGGGTTGCTGCTGGCAAGCCTCGCATACCAAAAAGGCGGTGTTGGCCCTTTATGGAAGTTATCAGGAAGATGAATAAGGCCTGAAACGCGAGAGAGCCAGCAGACTGACTCAGACCTCACAGAATGGCTGGCCCTGGCCTTTGAAGAGCAAGCACTATTTACACCCGGCTAATGGTGCTCAGCCTCCTGCCTGCAATGCTCTATAAATACTCTCAGACAGGCGCAGGGGAGCAGGGCAGGGTGCAGGGAAGGCCTCTGTGTCTATGGCCCCTCCTTTGAGTGAGAAGGTGGCATGAAAAGCCAGTGGGGAAGTGGTGGCTCTGACAGGAAGCCACAACACGTACAGGTCCGTATGCAGCCACGGCCACCTCCTAGCTGGTGAGCAGGCATAAAGGGGTTTCTCCCAGCCTAAGTACATGGAGAGCAGCTGTTTGTCATCCTGTTAGCATGAATATCCATCACAGCTCGTTTCAAATAGAAGCCTGGGAGGGAGAGGCGTGGGCTCCCATGGAGGGCAAATGCTCTATGAATCTGGCAGCGGCTGCCTCCAGGAACTCACAAACTGGAGATGGAAAGAGGGTGACAGTCAGAGTGTGAGGCTCCCCATGGGTGCTTACCACCCATGGAGCTGCAGCAGGCCTTGGCAAGGCACGAGCAGGCTTGGAAGGGAAAAGTTTCTCTGAGGGCTCAGCCGCGGCCGGCACACAGTGGCCATCAACCCCTGGCTCTTGGAGATGCCCTGGCTTGCAGGAGCTGATGGCAGGCAGAGAGAATGAAAGTTACTGCCACTCCTATAGCAGGATCTTCAGTGCTGCCCCCTGTCTGCCCTAGCCAGACTCTGTGAGGGAGGCCGGAGCCTCCCTGCCTGCCCCTTCCTCTCCCTTCAACCAGGGATGCTCCACTCTGATTTTGCATCATGGTGATGGCTGATCTGCTCTCCCTCCTCTGAAAACTCTTTGCTGAATTATTCCTGCATTCACCCATCTGCCTGCCCATTCTATAGGTACTTATGTCACGCACACAGTGTTCTAGGCACTGGAAAGTGGGTAAAAAGGAAAGCTGTGGTCCCTACCCTGTTAGGGTTGACATTTTATTGGATGTGAAAAGAATATTTGGATGAAGCACAGTAGAGAAACAAAAAGATAAGAGGACTTGTCGGGAGAGGAGGAGGCAGGGTGTGGCAGGGGGGTGTGGTGTAGGGAAAGTACTTCTCTGGGGGGTGAGTTTGAGCTGACACCTTTAGCTTGAGGAGGAACTTTCCCAGGAGAAGAGCTTGCCTGAAGGGGCTAGCACAGGCAAAGTCCCTGAGGCAAACTGAGGCAGAGGGCTTTAGTTACATGACAAAACCCCACAGCTGACCAACTTACAAAAGAAAGATTTTTATTTGGAGCTTATGGTTCTAGAGGGTTGGAGTCTGTGACCGTCAGGACTGGAACACGGCATCAGGCAAGCAGGCATGGTGCTGGATCAGTAGCTGAGAGCTTACACCATGATCCCTAAGCACAAGGCAGAAAGAGGCAGAGAGAGAGAGCTTGCTGGGAGTGAGTGCACTTCTGAACTGCCTCCCGCAAAGCCACACCTCTTAAGTTTTACCAAATAGTTCCACTAACGAGGGACCAAATACTCAAACAGATGAGCCTGTGGAGGCCATTCTCATCCATGCCACCTCACAGAACAAGCTTTCCTGGGTAGTTAGAATAATCAACATGGCTGGCGTGTGCTGAGTGTAGGCAAGCCAAGGCTGTACGTTCTGGGCAGCCTGGCCTGGTTCTGATGAGGTAGGTGGTCAGGTTTGAAGTTCGGGCTGCAGCAAGCTGAGCAGCTTGCTGTGTTGTGTGTCCTGTTATATTGATAATTACTTGGAACCTGGTTCTTGATGGGAGGAGGGCTGAGGCAGTTTCTGAGTAGCCATGAGGACTTCAGTTATAGAGGACACAATGGGACAGAGACCCAGCAGCAGCGGTGCTGGCTTTGAGTTTCTCGTGAAGCATCCACCCATGTCTGTGTTCTCTCCATGGCAGCCTCGGGCTTGCTGGGCTTTTGCTGCAGGTGATGGCTGAAGCAGGTGGGGATGCTGTCCTGCTGCAGCTGCAGAAGGGAGGAAAGACCTTCTTCCTGGGTGTGCTTTCCCCTTTCCCATCTGCAAATGGAAAAGCTGAGGCCGAAAGAACAGACTAGAGTTTCTTGACTGGCGGAACATCTCATACTTCGAAAGTTCTTGGCGGAATCAAAGCCTTTATCTGCACAGACTCAAAGAGTCCTATGAGTGCAGGTGATCCTGGGTGCTCCCGACAGTGCTCTGCACTGAGTTCTTTGTTCCTCAGGGGACTTTAGCTACCTCAGAGTTTCTGAACCTGTTTGGACAGCTAACGGCTGTTCCCAGCCTCTTGGCCTTCTCTGTAGGCTGCATGGGGCAATTAGAGCTGAGCCACACTGCCCTCCACTTAGCCTCGTGGGAAGGTCTGCACAAACTTTACCTTAAGACCCGAGCTTTAAAGGCAAACAGCTCAGGGGGAAGGCTGTGCCTTCGCAGTTCATGTCACGTGACTAGAGCTTTTTGGATTTGGAGAAGTGATTTGGCTTTCTTGAGTTTGGGGCCCATCAGGGAGCAGAGAAAGGGTCAGGTGGCAGGTCCTACCATTTGTGTGTGCAGCCTGCTTGCAGGGCATCTGTTCCTTGTTCCTTGATATCTGTCCCCTGTGATTTTCACACTCGTGGAATTTACTGAGGCCTCTGGTTGGGAGGAAGATGTGGACCATCCAGAGTGCTCTGCCAGAGACTCCCACAGTGGGTCTAAGAATGCCTTTTTCTCACAAGCTCCTAGGAGATGCGCATGAGACTGGCCCGAGGACCCACTTTGGTCGCTTCTGTGTGAGTTCGTGTAATCTGGTCATCATGGCTGCCCCATACATCTGGCATTGTGCCTGTCACTTTGTGAATGAGGAAATGAAGCCCTCGCCACTAGGTGGTGAAGCAGCAATTCCAGTACACATCTGTGTCACCCTAAGGGGTTTATCAACTGTGTGGGTCCCACTTTGTTGCCTGAGACCTGCTGTCTGCTGTCCCTGTGTGTCTTTAGATCCAAATGAACTTTTGGCCAAGATTGTGGTTGATGCCAATGGTTTTTGTTGTTCTTTTGTAGTTAAACAGAACCAAATGACTCAGAAAACTTGAATGAGGAAATCCAGGCTGAATGGCTGGATGCTGGAGAGGGGTTGACTCCTTTGGCTGTTCTAGGTGTCTGAGGTTGGGAGACTGTAGTCTGAGGCTCCTTGGTGACCTGTGGTAGCTTCAGTACCCTTCCCAGAGGCAGCAGGAGCTCAAGCCCCTCCCCTGACTCTGGGACAAAGAGAAAGGATCCCTCCCCACCCATACCCCACCATTCCTCCCTTCTAACTTTCTTCCTTCACACCCTCTTTCCTCTTGCCTAGGATAGAGGATCAACACCAAGAAATGATCAATGTAGAAAGTGGCCCTGATCTAATCATTACACACTGTACATGTGTGTATCACATAATATTATATCAGTTGGAAACACGAAAACTAGAAAAGGATTTTATTTAAAGAGCTAGCCTAGAAGGCAGCAGAGGGAGGTCTCTACCTTCTGTTTCCCAGGAGCTGTCTCCCTGCCTGGTGGGAGAGCCAGGTCCCAGAGAAGGCTGTGCTCTGCGAGCCCTACAGGATTTCCCGTGTGCATAGGTGTCTGCAAGACATACATACATTTCATACAGAGACCAGCTTCATGGACATGTCAGGACAGCTAGACTTGACAGGAAGGAAAGGGACAGGTGAGCGGCTAGCTGGGGGCCCTCTGAGGAGGCAGGAAGGTAGAGAATATGTGTATGTGCGAGTGCTGAGGTATGTCATTTGACTTCTGCCTCCACATTCAGTCCTGGCTTCTGACCGTATTTTCTGCTCTGGCTAGGTCATGGGCAACCTCGAATGCCAAGCATTCTGAATGGAGGTGTCCTTACCCCATGTTCAGCGTGAGTTTGGGGTTCCTATGGGGTCAAATTGCCTATATATGCCTCACTTCTCAGTCCCAAATTTGTGAGCTTTCCATGCGGATTCTTTGTAAGCCATACTCACTGTAACATCTGTAGCAGGCAGCCTCTTCCTTTACCCTCCCCCACCTTGGCTGGCAAGAAGGAACACATTTGGGAGAGACATGATCTTGTGTCCCAGACCCCCCCGGCCCCCAGCCCAAAGCAGACTCTGCCTAAGCTGGTATCTTCATCTCCGTGAGCTCAGCCCTAAACTCTCCGGGTCTTAGCTGGATTAAAGGCCTCGATGGTTGCTGAGGAGGAAGGAGGTCCCTCCATAATTGCTGTTTAAATATGCCTAACAATAGCCATATGTGGAGCCAGATTTGAGGGTTATTAAATATGAGCACCCTTCTTCTCCCAGACATGCCTTTGTTTGCATAACTGGACAACACGGGAAGGGAGGCCGGAGAGCTGCAGAGGCAAAGGAGACCCCAGAAGCCCTGCTTCCAGGGAGAACTGGGCCTTGGCTTGCAGTGAGGCCTCAGGGAGAGAGTGTTCCAGCCTTGGCCTGAGCAGGCCACACTCTGGGACACTGGAACTCACTGCCTACTGACCTTCACTGACTTAACCCTAGCCCATACCTGACATCTAGCAGCTGCCACTCCGTGTGAGCTCCAGGGCTTGAAGCAGGACTATGATCCTTAGAGGATTCTCTCTTGTCAATCATCAGACACTGCAGCATCCTCACCCATGGGGAATGGAGTTAAGATGCTGCAGAGAGCTGTCTTCGCAGATGGTGCAGCCTTTGATCTTTTTTGTAGATGCTAAATTGAAATAACTGTGTAAACCGGGTTATTAGAGTTTCTAGAAAAGAATGTAAAGAATAATCAAGGACAGGTAGAAATTACACTTGAACCAGGGATAGACAAAAAAATATAACACCTGAGTTATACCTCATGAAATTTGTTGTTAGTGAGGTCTGGAAGAGACGGGACCTCAGCTGTCACTGGGTGAAAAAGCTCATAATATTTCTAGAAGGCACTTTAAAACTCACACAAAGCTTTATATTTGTGTCTATGTCTGGAAAACTTGCTTCCTTATAGTCTTTATCCCTCATTCTTTTTTTCCTTTGGATAGAAGCAGTTGGATTTCCCTTTTGCAGGAGATAGTTGCATAGCATATTTGTTATAAATTTTATTGTATTTATGTTAGGGATTTGCACTGCAAGGCGATTTACAGGTTGTTTCTCTGCTGCCTCCTAACCCCGAGTCTATGATATTAAGAGCGCATTAATATCTGGCTCTTCTCAGAGTTAAATGTCAGCTTAGAGCAGGGCTGGGGGAGGGGCGGGGGAGCAGAGGGTGGAGAACATGTGGGCATTGGGATGAGTGAATTGTCTGCACCCCAGAAGTATACTGCTCTCTGTGTGGGTTCAGGTAAGTTACTTTCCCGTCCCTCCAGCCTCTATGTCTGCACCTTCCCATAGGACTAATGCTCCCAAGAGGGTGAGATGAAAGGACATGGTCCCGTCCTGCCTATGCTCTGGGAGCACTTGGTGAAAGGAACTGTTATTACTGAGAGTGTACGATGCCTGAAGCTAGGGCTTAGTCACCGAGGCCCAGGGAGCCCGATGTGCTCCAGGCCTACAAAGGACGGCCCTTGCCCTGTCCAAGACCTCGGGGTGAGAAAAGCACAAACTGGTGTTTACTAAGCATTTGGTGGCACACCCTCAGACCCAGGAAATTCTCTCCAGTGTCTGTCTACCCTAATCCCTGGTGCCAGACAGGAAGTGCCTTCCCCTCGCTGTTCCCTTGGGGAAAGAAGAGTGAGGATTTCCCATGTGCACAGGTGTCTGAGCTCTGTGGCCAGCCTCTCCCTCTTGTAGTCACCCTGTGAATAACCTCATACCTGGTGAGCAGAGGAGGGTATGGGTGGTTTGTGGTGAGAACAGCGTGCCTCTCCTGGAGGGGAAGCCCAGGGCCACCCATGTCTCAAATGGGACCCTCGGTCTTTTCCCACAGGTTATCTCCTGGAATCTGACCTCGGCATCATCTAAGGCACTGCTCCAACCCTCCTGCCTGGTCCACCTGACTTGCTCATGTACACAGTTGGGTGCTGGGTAGTATTCTAGCTCCTTAGTCCACTTCCAGCCCACCCCCAGGTTTCTTAGTTTTGAACACTCTGCCTCTTCCCTCCTCCTCTTCTTTCTTCTCCTCCTGTTCTTCCACCTTCTCCCCGTCCCTGTCTCCTTTCTCTGTTCTGACCCTGACCCAGTTGCCCCCAAATCTTGAATAGCAAGGTGGCTGCCCACCCCCACCTTGGCTCTACAGTCCTATCTTAAAACCCAGAACCACCCTTTAAACCCAAGACTGGCTGTGGCTCATCTACCTAACCTCCTCCCCCACCCCCAATGGCTTTCTCTTGTTCTCTGCATAAAGCCCTGACAGACACCTTTGGGACGAGTGAGGCTTCACCTGCCTGTGTCTTACTACCTGTCCCTAAGCCATGTTGGATGCTTGTGCCCCCACACTTCCTTACACATTCCACGCTTCCCCCCCTACCCCCAGTTCAACACCTTGCCACATGCTCATTCTCTGGTCTCTCCCTGGACCACTTGCTGCCCATCTTTTCTTTGCCTGTCACTCACTCGTGCATAAAAAGTGTTTATCTCTGAGGTTTAATAAGGCCCTCCAGCTTTTCCCAGCTTCTCCTCTGGGGATTATCTTGGAGCCCAGGCCTGCTTTCCTCCGGCATCCTTTCCGTGGTTCTAGTCACTCCTTTCTTAGCCAGCATTCAGAGCAGCTAAGGGGCATTCTACTCCATCCGTGGATGCTTTGCCCAGGAGAGCCAGCAAGTTCCGCTGTAGCCAGCAGCTTCCAGTCTTTGTAAATGGGATTATTCCCAAATGCCAGAGGGCTTCTGCTAGGAGGATAAAGAGAACACAATCTTTTGGTGAGGTGAATAATTTGCTGTAAACAGTGGCTAATCTGTTCCTTTTGTGATTTAGCTGATTGCAGGTACTAAAAGAGCTTTGTGTCTGAGAACAGGGTGACACGGACTGGCTGCAAGTCTTCCTGGAAGCACACTCAGCAGCTGTACCTTACCGTCCCTTCCAAATCTCAGCAGTGAGGTAACAGCCATGTGACAGGGCTCACAAATGCCTCAGCTCCCAGCAGGTGTGGTAATTGGCTCATTTTTCTCTGCACTGCCTCCCCTCTGGGATACAGCTTCTGGGGATTGATGATTGAGACTGATGCCAAGAGGTCTAGGGGAGGGGCTCCCCACACCTCTGCCAGGCCTTGTTACTGGCTCTGTGTGAGCTAGAGTGTCTCTTCCGTTGTGTCCTACAGCACACATGGAGAGGGAGAGGGTACATCAACAGCTTTGAGAAGCGCATCATGACTTGAATCTAGAGATCCCCAAGGATTGCACTGACCAGTTGACAAATGGCTGGCTTCCCAGTGTACGGTATTTTATTAGAATTGTGGTGTCCTTTCCTGAGGTGTGTCCTTACCTGATTCGCTTTGCTTCCTTTGGCCTCAGACTTCTCACTTGTTGCTTGTAGGTTGGTAGTGGTGCTGTTATCTCTTTCTTCCCACACTATGGCAGACACCACAATGAAACAAAGAACAGAGCTCTCGGCAGAGGTCCTAGCCAGCCAGCCAGTGCTCCTCCGGGCAGACTTGTATCCCTGGGGCAAAAGCAGATTGCTTGCAAATCCTTATCTGGGAGCTGTAGGTGAGAGGACCAAGTCCCAGAGAGATAGACGAGCCTCAGAGTTGGGGAATGGGTAGACACATTGCTGGATGTGCTTCGGGCTTTTTAGATGGATTCTCACTGTGGGGACAGTGGTCCGACTCAGAGCCTGAATGGAGCGTTCCTATTTGCTTTTTTTCCGGTGTACTCCAAAGTTGGTGGGAACCTTTAAGAGAAGTCTCTGTCCTCCTCAGGAATTCATGGTCATCCTGGATTTGATGGATCCTGTTTGGCCTGGGTGCCTGGCATGGACTATACTTTGAAATCGAGCTGGCTTCGTTTTTTTTTTTTTTTTTTTTTTGAGGTGAGGGATACCCTGGGAGAGGGCTTTTTGACAAGAGTTCTTTGGTGTGCAGAAGGGAAGGAGCAGGGAGGCTGTCTCCCTGGGAGTCTCGGGAAGCGAGGACACCCCTATGAGAGTCTCCCACCTCTGAGCTTGTGAGGATTTGAGCAGAGCAGCGCTGAAGGCGGCCCGCCTCACACCCAGCTCTGTGGAGGGGGCTGGGAGAGAGGGCAGGGCCTACTCACTGGCCTGGTCAGAGGTGGGGTGAGGGTGGTGACCATCCTTTAGTGTCTCTGTGCCTCTCCCACCCCCCTTCTCTTCTTTCACTGCATCTTGCTTAGACAATTTAATGAAGACATTGTATGCCCAAACCGGCCAGACCCCAAATGAGAACAAATCCAAACCCAGACCTCCTCCCCAAGGCTTTCCTGAGAGGTCAAGTGCCCCTGATTGTGGATTCTGGGCATCTCAGACAGGCTCTCTTGCTCTGCCCTGGTTATACCATTTAACAAATTCATTTGGGACAGGCACAGAGGTGAACACTGGAAGAGAGAAACAACTGCCTTTTCTTCCTAAGTGTCCCCAGGACACAGATCCGGCTTGGAGGATTCTCACTAATCTAATCCCTGTCAGAAAAGGAACGATAAAGCGGCGTGGGCTTTAGAAGCCAAATCCCCTTCTCGCACTCGCTGGGTTTCCGATCCTTACTCCTGTAGCCGCTTGCTGCCAAACCAGGCTTCCTCTCGGAAAATACTAGGGCATAAGGATTTCAGATTTCACTCTTGCAGTTTTCATATTTAAATTTGCTTGACTCTCCGGTTTGACTTCCCATTGACCCTTGAAGAACTGGAGTATTTTAAGGAGGGGGGGGCAGATCTTATTATAGGAAATGAGAAAAATGGGACAGAGTTTTAAAACTTGTAATGACTGAAACGCGATGTTCCAAGTGGCTATTGTGTTGGGGTTGAAGTCACTGTTTGGTTACAAGTCTGTTAGGTCTAAACGGGGTTGATGACATCTGTTTAATTTTAGATGTCTGGAATACATTCTGAAAATAATGAAATCCAAATGTATGACCAAATTAGAGAACAATTTTATCTGCGACCGAGAAAGTTTTAAAATCAGAGCAAACATTACAGCCGAACAAAGCTTTAAAAGACGAATCAAGCCTTTGGTCATCCTGCCTTGACTTTTCCCCGAGGATCTCCACGGTTGGGAGAGTTCCTTGTGCCCCCCCCCGTCCCCCTCCCGTGTGCCTCAGACATTATTATGTAATTTGATACCCACTTTCTTGTCCTCTCTCCGGGGGCGCGCATGCTCAGCACGGAATGGTACGTTCTAAGGAGACCACATTTATGCAAGCGAAAACCCTCTGCCAGGCAACTGTATCGATGGCAGAAGGCTCTGTTATGGTAAACACTTCCCTCTGTTGGGCAAGGAAAGGAAGGAACTCTGCCTCATGTCCCCCAGACAGCCAGCACCCAGGGTGAGGACGCTCTCCTTTACTGCCCCATTCTGGGGAGCTCCACAAAAGTGGTATCAAGCAGACTGACATTCTCATGTCCCTTCCCTGTTGCCAGCATGGCCCCAGGGTCTAACCTTCTCCTCTGTCCATGCCAAGACACACATGTGGACACAGGAAGTGAACAGTGACTGAGGTTTTGTGGATGCTTTTGAAATTCTCCGGCCAGGCAAGGTGATTCTGTCCCTGATAGCTGCCGCCATCTTCCAGGTATTTGTTATCTCTCACGGTCTGGCTCTGTCTGCTCCTCCAGTGTTGGCTCATGTCCTCCCTTAGGAACTCCTTCTCTGTCGAGACCCTCCAACCCCACCCTCTGCTTAATCAGGCTTAAAAGTTCCCGAGTATCTGTATCCTGAGCCATAGGCCCATTCGCTACTAGGCACACATTTTCCTTGGAGCTTTGTGTTTGCTTGTGGGATGTTGTGAGGTGAAAGAAAGCATGTTTGTTGCTTTCCTTAGATTAATGACCAATGTGAGCCTGGTTTTCAGGGGATGAACTGCACATCTGGGGCTTAGGTCTGGTGAGGCCTCTGGTCTGGGCTCTGCAGAAGTGAGTTGGGTGAGCTCTTAGATGCTGCTAATGGGTAATGATGATCAGCCCAAACCCTGAGTTGGTATCCATGTATATTGTGTGGCGGCTTCTGTCAGATGGTCCCCTTGCAGTACCTGGGTTGTAGTTATTGACCCCATAGTTGAGAGGTATCAATTTCTGTGCGTGCATAAATCAGGAGGGATGGTCTCATTATTGTGATGTTTGACAGGTATAGTCACTCCCAGGGGATTCCAGAGGCCTCACAGCCAATGGCATAGACTTCCCTTACAGGACAGTAAGCTGAGGTCAGAATGGGAAAGGGGATGGTTGCTGAGGAACCATGTCTCCCCAGGATGCTGGGATGGAGCTCTGTGTTCACTTGAAGGTTGGGGAGCCTGGGCTAGCTGTCAGAACTTCTGGCCCCTGCCCCAGATGCTCCACGGGAATGTGGGCAAGCCAGAACTTAAATGGGCTTCAGTTCAAAAATCTGTAAAACCTAAAATGTAAAACCTAACACAGATAATAACATGGACTTGGAAACTGCCGGGGTGGTTCTGCATGGCTCCGGGTCTCAGGATCTCCAGCTAGAAAGAAACAGGGACCAGAGTGCCCATGCTGTCTTCCTGCCTGGGCTGCCCCAAGGCTGCTCGGGGTGTGAGCAAGTAAGCAGGCAGGTGGGGCAGCACCGTGGAGCGGGCTGGGCTGGCGTGATGCCTTTGGTTCTAGGAGGGATGTTCTGGTCAGGATAACTTGGTACCAGCTGGACCCTGAGGACTCCATGTGCTTTTTTCACTGTTCTGAGCTGGGCATTTGCCTGTGGCTCAGGATAAAATGCCGGTGACCTGTCTTTGGGAGTACGGTCCCTAGTTCCTGGTTTCTAGGGCAGGGCAGACTAGCTTTGTCAGTGTGGCTGAATTCATATCATTTGTGTGTGTGTGTGTGGGGGGGTCAGTGCAGCTTGTGTCCTGACTATGGTGTGTAGACTCATGGCATCTCAGGCGAGGCCCACCTGATGGCATCAGGGGCCTTTACTAGACACACGGCAGAAGGAGCCCTGGGAAAAGGCTTGGTGCCTTATGTGGCCTGGTTGGCTAGGATACCATCTCCTGTGAGGGCCCTTGATGGGAGGATTCAGTCTGTGAGGGTAGGATTCATGGGATTTTTACCAAACTCTGCTCCCCAGGCAGGGAACAGGTAGAGGGGCTGTCTGCACCCGTTGGTGCAATTGGAGCATTTCTTCACTGGGAGGCCAGGGAGGCCGCCTGTGCTTTCCGTGCCTCCTAGTCGAGGTGTGGGGGCAAGAATGGCATCTCTCTTAGTTGAATGAGTTGAGGAGTGTAAAGCGTTAAATATGACTGTGCGTAGTAGGTGTTCAAGAAACAGAAATTGCTGCTAATGATTCCAATGCCAATGGCAATTATTTCTAGTCATCTCATCTGCCCTGCCTAATGATCCCTGTGATGGCCAGGCAGCAAGGATGGGTGAATGGGTGCCTCTTCCTCTGCCGTGTGCCACGTAAGTGGCCCTTGCCCTCTCCTCTTTTTGAATTGCTTCTCAACTTTCCCACGAACCCTTCATCTCAGACTGTAGAGTTATAATGGTTTGGAAATTAATTTTTGAAATTATACTCTCTGACCCTTTAAACTTGATTTCAAATCCCCCTCATGCCTTAATGAATCACAGGCTATTTTGGGTACTTCAGGGAAGTGTGGCTGACAGTGCGCCCCTTCAATTTTCATAGGAGCTCACACGGCCCCAAATATGTATCTGAATAATTAAGAATAAAAATCAGCACCCCCCAAGGCAGGCTGTGCTAGTGAACATCACATTTAATAGAGGATTAGAGAGTGGAATGAAAGCCGCCCAAGGGCACTCTGAAAGACTTCAAACACCTTTTTTGGAAAACAAATTAATGTGGTTTTCAGAGAGCATTTTCCAAAGACGATGGAGGGTTTTCCTCGGGCTTCCTTGCTTTCTTTTGAAATGTATTTTTAACACTTGTGTAAACGGTTTGGGCCGGTGACACGGGGCTTCGGTCGCTCCCTTCATTAGCTGGTGTCTCTGGGAGAATTCGGCTCATTATCTGGACGTTTTGATCTCCAGGCAGCCACTGCTTTTTTTTTTTTTTTTCTGCTGCCTACTGGTATGGGACCAGTTGGTTTTTGGCTCAGCTGCCTCCACATCTCCCTGCGCAGCCTGCCTTCTCCAGGTTTCCCCGGAGTGAAGGGGTCCTCCTCTCCTGTGGGGCAGGGGCTGGATTGCAGCCCTGCCATAGGCTCAGCTGAGAAGTGGGCAGAAGCAGCGTGGCTTCTCTTCCTTCTGCCGTTTTCAGGTGTGTGTTTGTGTGGGGGTGGGGGTTGCCCACGGGGCTCGGTCCTCTTTGTTTCTGGATACATCCACAGACTGCCCTTGTAGATGCTTTGGGGTCTCTGCCAAGCTGTGAGTGGACCTGAGATTCTGCAGGGGCCACTTGACAAGTCCCAGCAGGCCATGCGGCTCCTCCTCACAGTCTTCGTTGCTTGCCAGCCTAGCAGCAAGTGTGGGAGAGGATGCCCATTCCCTTTGGGAGCCCTTGGGGTTATGCATAACCAGGAAGATCCCTTCAGAGGTTTGACCCTTCAAGGACATGGTTTGTCTGGTTTGTCTTTTGAGATTAATTCCCCCTGTGTAAAATGAGGACAATGAACAATAATAGCTAACACCTATTAGGCACTTTTTTTGTGCCAGACACTCCTGGGGTGGGGGGGGCACTGATTTACTTTTCTCATAACTTTTAAGTATGAGTTCCCATTGTTGTCCCCATTTCTCAGAAAAGGAAACTGCACCTTGGGAGAATAATTTAGGCAATGTTGCCAGCAAGAGATGACTAATGTCACCTGCCCACCCATTTCTAACACCCGCTGAGGCCTTTTCGGGAGCTAGCTACCCCTTGATCTCCCTGGGTTCCCCCAGGAACCCAGTATGGCCCAGCCCAGCCCTGGCTGTGGACACCGTAGGAAGGCAGAAATCACATCCACCCCTTCCAGCTTGATCCCTTCCATCTGTCCATTTCCAGGCTGGCAAGAGGCACGTGTCTGTGTGGCACCCCCTTCATTTCTCAGTGAGACTTGCTCCTGGGTGACAGTGGCAGATGACCTCCAGTCTGGCTGACACATGTGGTTCGTTCAGCAAGGGGCCGAGTAGTTGAAGGCATACCGCTTATGGCATGTCACACATCTGTTCCTGTTTCTACCTGCAAGACAGGGCCAGGGGCTGGGAAGCAGGAACGAGGACCTGTGTGCTCTACTGGCTGGGGGTGGGGGGGGTGAATGTGGAGGGCCTGGTGACTTGTCTCCAAGGACTCTTCTTGCACACCTACACAGGGGACTCTGGTTTTAGGTCACCAAATCCCAGTCACCAGGACTATCTCTCATTAGGGCATTTTCCCTTAGAGAAAGGTATCCGTGGAGGTCGGCCTTGGGCGGGCGCCGTGAGAGACTGTGCTGTGTTCCTCATGACCTCTGCTGCTGTCTTTTGGTCACAGTAGAGAAACGGAGAGGGCAGGTGACTGGCCACGGTCACACAGAAGAACCTGTGCACACCCACATTATGGTGCCTGGGGAGGAAGAGCTGAGGCAGGAGGCTGGAAGGACTTCGGGGTGTTGGAAAGTCGGGAGGAAGTGGACAGTTGTGGAGGATGACAGGAAGCGGCAAGGCAGGCTGGGAGTGGGAGGAGGCAGTCCATGCCCAGTGTGTCAAAGGCCTCATCCAGGAGTGTGAGGGTGTGATTTAACAAACGAGAAAGACAGGGACGATGGCAAAACAAAATGGGGGTCGGGGGAAGGGAACACAGCAACGCCCCGACTCAAAGCACTTGTTTTTCCATGTGTGGTGATACCATTCACACCTTGGCTGACTGGAAGTCATCTTGAAGTGTGGGGCTGCGGTACGGCCTTCAGGACACCCCTGATCTGGCTGCCCAGACTCTGGACTGCAGGGTGTATTCTGCACAGAGGGCGGACATGGCAGGAAAGTCGCAATGCTGCCAGGCAGTGTTGGGAGGGCATGTGTAGTCTTGGGGAACAAGGCTGGGGGATAAAAACAGTGAGGCCACAGCTGACACCTGGACCACAGCTCACTATACCCAGCAACATGAGCATCTTTCCATCAGCAATGTCTCAGGGTGCATTTCTCGGTGAGAAGCTTTTGGAAGCAAAGACCTCGGTTCTCCCAGCCTGCTTCCCCCTCTGAGGTCAGGCTGGACCAAGATTGGTTTCAGATGGGAGCCCTTGGCTTCCTTTTGCATGTCCAGTTCAATGAGTTAAAAATAACGTATATTCCCCTAAGAAATGACCTTGGAATATTTTGTTGGAAATATTTTTTTTCTTCAAAAGAAATGTGGTTGGGAAGTTAGGATGAAGTGGCACATCAGAGCGTGTCAGAGTCTGCATTCATCTGCTTTTCTGGAACAGCGGGGAAGCAGTCTGGGCTTCCTGCTCCATACAGGCAAAACTGCCATGGCCAGTGGCCTTGGAGATGGCATGGTGGCCTAGAGCAGCATGCTCAGCCTCCTGAGGCTCCATCCCCAAGGCTTCCTAGCCTTTGAAGCATGGTGAAGGGATGGCCCAAGAGTGACTACCTGGCTGCCATTTGCCTCTTTGTCTTGCAGTTGTCACCAGCCTGGCTCTGAGGGCTCTGCTGGCCCACAAATTTAGTTCCTTCTGCTCCTTTACGAATTTTAATGCCATTGAGACTTGGCATGCCATTGTCTCTGTAGCTCTTTGGACCTCATACTTGGCATGCCAGGTTAACTTACAGGGCATGGGCTCTGGGCTGTTCTCCTGCCTGGATCCTGGCTGTGAATTACAAGGAAAAGGCTATTCTCCTCTCTCTTTTTATTAATTACACTTTATTCACTTTGTATCCCCCCTGTAGCTCCCTCCCTCCTCCCCTCCCAATCTCTCCCTTCTTCCCCCTTCTGCATGCATGCCCCTCCCCAAGTCCACTGATAGGGGAGGTCTTCTTTTCCTTTCTTCTGATCCTAGTCTATTAGGTCTCATCAGGCGTGGCTGCATTGTGTTCCTCATGCAGGGAATCTTATGAAAGAAGTGGGAAATAGTAAGATCTGAGAGGACAGAAGCTCCACAAGGAGAGCAAAAGAACCAAAAAATCTGAGCACAGGGGTCTTCTCTGAGACTGATACTCCAACCAAGGACCATTCATGGAGATGGCCTAGGACCCCTGCACAGATGTAGCCCATGGTAGTTCAGTCTTCAAGTGGGTTCCATAGTAACGGGAACAGGGACTGTCTCTGACATGAACTGATTGGCCTGCTCTTTGATCACCTCCCCTTGAGGGGGGAGCAGCCTTACTCTCCTCTCTTAAGCTAGACCTCGCCCCTTTTTGCCATCTAGCTCAGCCTCAACCTGCCTGAGCCCTAGGCCTCCCAGGCTTTGGTAACTTCTAAACCAGATTCTGAGCCCCTGCCTGCCCCTCCTGCCAGGACTAACCTTGGCATCCAAGTACTTGACTGAAGGCCCAAGCTCACCTATAATGCAATTCCTTCCCTGTAGGGGTAGGGCCTGCTCCTGAGACTCTGCCAGGGCCCACAGGTTGATCAGTGGCTTTCACACTTGTCTGGCCTCGTTTGCCTCACCCTGCCCTGCCCAGGGAGAGGGCTCACTGATTTGGGCAAGGTCTATCATTCTGAAGCTTCCTGGAAGGCCCTGAGTGGGAAGAAAGGGTGAGGCCCCAATTTCTATCTTAAGAATGGGAACACTTACCCAGGCCCCTGTGGGCTTCTAGGTCCCCAGCAGCCGCAGGCAAGGGAATGCCGAGGAACGTGGTTACGAAGGGTCCCCGAGGAAACCTAAAAACTCAGTTTGTAAGAACAAAGTTGGGAAGTCACCTATTTTCTCCTGTGTGTAGACACTAAAGCCAGAGAAGAGCAGGGACTTGCCCAAAGTCAGTGAGTCAGTGTCAGAGAGGAAATTCAAGTCTTGGTTCCCCAGCCAGTGTGTCCTAGCACTTTGTGTAGCCTAGGCAGAGGCCAATAGGTAGGATGGCAGCTTCAAGCCATACTGTCTTACGGTCAGGCCTGTGTCCCTCTCGGGGACATCCCAGTACACACAGCCACCAATCTTCAGGTACAAGGCATGTGCCTGTGTGGAGGCCTGCTCCACACCTGGGTGTGGCTCGCAGAAAAATCCTGAGTCCATTCCAGACCTGGTGCCAAGTTGTATGAGAGCCATGTGGCTGTGGTGGTGCTGGTGTTATTCCTCACTGAGTCCACACTTCATGAGGCAGTGTGACTCAGCAGGAAGAACTGCCAAGGGAGGCCAAGATGGCCAGCCTTAGGCCAGGGGGAGGTGTGTATGTGCCACAATAGCTGAGGTGCTCACAGAAAGTAGAGAAAGAGTGGACAGAAGAAGAGTGTAGCTAGAGCCAGAGTGGAGGTAAGACCAGGTGGGATTGGGTAGGCTGAGGCTACATGGCTTCTAAGTCCTAGAGAAGGCTGGCTTGGGCCAATGGTCCCAGGAAGTGTCCCTTCATTGGTCCCTCACATCTGCAGGGAGCTGTCTTTATTGCAGAGGGCTTGGCTCAGGAATGTAGGGCACACTGCTGACCTGATGAGGCCAAGTGGCTTGGCCTCCCCCTGAGTATCATGGCTGCCTCTCTGCCATCTGGGAATGCTATCTTACAACTGGCGGCATTTTCAGAGGAGGGACTGAATGAAGAAGGCTGGCACTAGAAAGTGGCTGATGACGGGTGCAGAATGTGTGGCCTGTTGCTCCTCCCATCCTATATCCAGGGTCTGGAACCTTCCCCCAAAGCCCTCCATGCCAAAGCCTCCTCTTCCTGTCACCTGACTGAGGCCCCATGGGTCAGAGATGGCTCTCAGGATTATCTTATTAATGCGCACACAACCTGGGTGAGGCCGGACCTAGCCAGGCACCTTTACTCACTGGCTCACTGAGGAGCCAGGGGTCCTACCCACAGGCAACAGGGCAGGACCAGATGTCTTCTCTTCAGCCTTCTGGCCTAGGGCCCTGGAAACACAAGGCAGGTGCCTATGCAGCCTGCTTACACCTCTTAATTCTAAAACCCCTTCTTGTTTGTGACAGTAATTGTTAGTCTGATCCTCAGAGAAAAGATACGAAAAGAATACAACTAGCCAAGATGTGTATGGGTGCTGGTCCGGCTTTTTTGTCAGGACGGGGTCTGTACTGGGGAGGCTGTGGAAAAGCCTGTCTTCCCCTGGGGACCCAGGCTCTTTGTGTCCTAGAGCTGCCATTGGACCACAGGCACCAGGCAGAGTCCCTGGACCCCGGCAAGGAGCCCACAGGCATGCCTGGAGCTGAGTCCTGCAGGCCTGTGGAAGGGGTTCCTCTCTACTTACTGCCCCTCCGCCCCCGCCAGGAAGTAGGTAGCTCTGTGACTAGCTCATGAGCTGGTTCCAGTCTGTTTCTCTATCCTCGGGCCATGCCCTGGGCTGACCTGCCTGCTGCCCCCAGCCTGGGTGTCCATAAATTTGTTCTGGGTCCTTTTACCTGAGTGATGAACGGAGATGGAACAGGTGGTGCTTTCTTGGCACACAGGGCTTTTTGGCAGGAGGGATCATGCCAGGGTAGACGGTGTATGTGTGTGTCTGTCTGTCTGTCTGTCTATACACGTGTGTATTTATGCACCCCTGAAGGGTAAAGGCTGCTCCTCAGTCCACATGGGGAGGTGCCTGAGCTTCATCCCTGGATCTAGAGCATCAGAGAACACTCAGTGTATACCACGGGCAAGGAAGGTCTGCCCGACTGCCATTGTGCTGGGGACATGCTGAAAGAGGTTGAGGGAGGGCAGGAAAGTGAGGACAGCAGCGTGAGCTCTAGACTGGGGAACTGATCTTAGAGAGTCCACTGAGCCCTGTGGCTTTTTAGGAGATCTGCCTGTGTGTAGGTAAATGAAGAAGATGACCAACCTAAGCCTCGCCTACCAAAATGAGGCACTGGCCTCACGGGGGTGATTTTGCTGTCACCCTTAGCATGGGGCCACTACAGGATGAGTGTCTGGGCAGGATGCCCAGGTCAGCCCTGCTGCAGAACTCTCTACCCTCTGGCAGCCACCCAGCTGAGTGGCCCAAGATTTAGAAGTTCCCCATAAAACAGAAATCGTGGTACTCTTGTCCATATTTGCAAGGGAATAAACTCCAAACTGAAGAGAGTGGATGTAATGTTCTTAAGTGTAAGTTTTTCACCCATAAATTTTTAATTAAACCTTTGGCATTTATTCTGCCTGGAGAGCCGGGGTAGATGGCAGAATTACAGAACCATTTGAAACGTGTGAATCTAGCAAGATGATCCACAAACCCATGTGGGCATGGAGGCAATTGGGATTTTAATGACTCCGTGGTGGCTTCACAGTTGTGTTTGGCTGGCAGGGCTGTGCCTGGTCCATGCAATATTTTTGGCACTGCTTTGCTTTGGTGACGAGCTCCCAGGCCCTGAGACGGGCAAGGAAACCAGCAGCCCTGCTTGGCACTTCCCTTTTGATAACTATCTATGAAAGTTTGTGTAATCTTATCACAGAGACCTGGGAATCCAGCTGGAACTTGAATTGTAGTCAGACTTCTCCCGGTCTCCACAAAGGTGTTTGTGTATCCAGTTGCCTTGCCTGCTCCAAGGTGACCCCAATCTACTGAACAAAGGAGGTTTGATTTGGTTGCATCATTTCTGGAAGAGAAGCAAAACTGGAACCAAGCATATTAGGGTGTGTGATACAGGAGCCAAGCGTTGTTTCATGGTGGCCTGGGTTACATGCATATGGTAAATGGATCCTGAATCTCCTCGTGGAAGCTTGCTAGAAGAACAGGTTGCTGGCATTAGGAAGACAGAGCCTGTCTATGAGAGGCAGATTTTAGTACCACCATGAGCCGAACAAGACAGTTTCACGGTTGTCAAGTAATCCCTCATTAACATGGGTGCCTCAGGGCTGTTATGTGCAGGCTTTTGGTTTTGTACCAAGGATGGTTATCCTGAACTTGAAAACAAAGCCTTCAAGTTATTAATACCACTCTGTGCTTTTGCATGCATCTGTTTGTAACCATTTGCTCCCTGTGTTGGTATTAATTAAATTAAAATACAGAGAGAGAAGTGGCCGGCAGCATCATCTTTGTATTATTAAACCCATCCTTGGCAATTTGGCTTTAGCAAAGCGCATGATCTGATTTTGTTGTTAGTTTTTATTTGTATTTAATTTCCAATTTTGCTTTTTTTTAAAAAAATGTTCCACTGTGATAAATACAAAGAGCTAAAATGTTAACCTAGCTCTAATTTTTATTTCTATATTTACATGCATTCACTCACCTAGTATCTTCATTGAATTCTTGTCATATGCATGAACACATGAGCACCACACACAGAACACATGAGCACCACACACATATGCATGCTCACTAGTTTGATTACCCACTTATAAGTGAGTAATATATAGTACAGAATCAGGCAGAGAGGACAGCTCTGATAGCTGAGTGAGCTGATGGGGCAAGTGAGGTTGGTTCAAATAGGAGGAGAATATTTGCTCAGAGAGCCCAGGATGCAAGACACATAGCCTGTTGCTTGGGTGAAGTGATCTACATCTGGAAACAGCCAGTTTCTCAAGAAACTCTCAAGACAGGGATATGATTTCTGTGTGTGTGGTCTAATATTTAAACTACGTAATAAATAAAAATTGGTATTGACCAGCACGTGGCAAGATTATCCAACCACGGGGGGGGGAGGTTGGGGAACTTGCAACATAAAGTAGACCCCAGCAACAGCCAGCAGGACAAACCTGGGGGAAGACGGTCCCTGGAGCTTCTTAGGCAGGACAGGGGCTGAGTGGCAGGAAGCTACATAGGACCCCTCCCTGTCCTGAAGTCTGTGTCTCTCCAACATGACTACCTTCTGACATCAACAGGGATTCAAAAGCACACTACACCCAGATCCACAACCAGTGGTTCTGATTCAGGAGGTGGGTGGGGCCTGAGAACGAAGCTCCTAGAAGTTCCCAGGTGATGTCCATGGTACTGGTCCAGGGCCACACCTTGAAAACCACGGCTACAGAGCAAACTGCTTATGACACACAGGGATCTGTCCCTAGGGACCACAGAGACAGCAAGGTGGGACTTTGGCTGGAGGGTCTCAGGCCAGTCGAGGAAGGCTGTCTGTCTGGAGAGTTACAGCTATGATTTGGAGACTACAAGGGACAGCATCTTATACTGAATGCCAAAATGTCTGTGACAGATATTCACAGTAGGCCAGCTACTGTGGTTGCTGTTGTGAGAAGCCTCAGGGTCAGGGAGGACCCCACAGCTCACTATGGGCTGTGGATTGAGACACAGCTCTGGCACACAGCCCTGGGCAGCCAGTGCTTAGGCTATATAGGTTGATCCTGACATGCAGTGACTGACTGCTATGCCACTATCCAAACCTTCACATCTGTGCCCTGTGAAGCTGGGGTTCAGAAGTTCTTCGGCCCCTCCTTTCTCATCCTCAGACCCTTCCTTTAGTTTTATGTCTTTCAGAGGGTACTTGTGAGGTGTTTTGTTTTGTTTTGGTTTTTTTAGCCAAATGACTTCCTGCCCCAGAAACATGAGATGTCATTAAAGGTGAGCCCCTGTGGCTTGGCCTGATTCTCCTGACTGTGGGCCCTATGTCCTTCCTGGTGGAGCACCATTTGATATGGGCTTGTACCTCAAGGGAAGAGAAAGGGAAAGGAGAGGAACAGGCTGGAAGCATGCAGGAAGCTAAGCCAATGACTCAGAATTTAAGTCCTGCCCCATAAGGAAGCTGCAGAAAATTGAAAGTTCGCAGCCTCAGTGGTCATTCTGAAGGACTTGGTTGGGGCGAAACCCACACCCATCTCTCATCTCTATATTTTGCATTCACTGGGTGGTTCCTAAGGGCAGAGTGGCCTGGGGCGATCACATGTTCTGCCACCCACCCCAGCCCCCATGCTAGAAGGATGGGGGCAGGTTCCACCTGCTTCTGCTCACCTTAGTGCTAAGCTGCTGCTTGTCTGGCCTTTGGGGCCGTCGTCATGGTTGGCACATGTGGCACGCTTGTGCAGCTGAGCTGGGATTAAGACATTTGTTCAGAGATGTAGCTGCGGTCTTGGGGTCGTGGCAGGGGCAAGACTAGGGGCAGGTGCCTTTTAGAGCCCAGCCTCTCCATGGCTGTCTAGTCTCTTAGCAGGTGCTCAGTAGGTGCCAGATAGATGGGGTCCCCGCATAGCTATTCCCTGGGGGCATTGCACAGGCTTCGGCTGGGCTAGCCCTTTAACGTCTTCCCCCAACATATGGAAAAATGAACTTCAAGCTCAAAGGAGCTAGATTCCTGTAGCTAGGAAGGAAGCCACATAGCAGCATTTCCCAAGACACTGTTACCTTTAGGGTGATTGACAGAAAACTTGCCTAGGGGGCTGTGCAGGGCAGCCGTATGTGGGGAGAGGGGTAGCCTTGTAGAGACATGCAGCGTGAGATTGCTGCAGCATTCCCCACCCTCGGTCCATTCTGTTGTATGCACAGGCTGTCCAAGCATGCCATTTACCTCTCTGGTTACTAACCTGCTCCTTAATTGCTGGGCTGAGGTGAAATCAAGGGGCTTGAAGTGCCTGTCTGTGGAGGTTGAGATTAGAACCAGGAGTCTGGGACATTTAAGGTCACTCGAGCTGAGGTTTGGAACTTGGAAGAAGATCCCCTTTCCTGGTGGTATTTGATGATGTGGTCTATGGGGCCTTTTTCCCAAGGCCCTTGTATCTCTTGAACATTTCCATCTTGCCTGTCTTGCTGGAAAGATCAATTAGAGAACAACGGCCAGAAGTATGAAGCATTTCTTTTTCCTTATCTTGTTTTTAAGTGTTAGGGTCTGTTGCTCATTCCTAGGGCCCTGGGGCCTGAGAAGGGGACATGGGACACAAGAAAGGAGGAAGATGGAAGAGAAGGAAAGCATTGAACAGTTTGAACAGATGAAAAGGAAAGACTCTCTCTCTTTAGGTATCACGTTGGAAATGATCATGGTAATTGTTATGGGCCGTGATCTCCAGAGCAGGTAACTGAACTGATTCTTATTTACAGACAATGCTCTTAGCATTTGGGTAGCCCTTCCGTCCTGTGATTGTGGGTAACTGGCTTGTTCTGTCTCCTGCCGGTATAAATCACCACAGATTGGGTAATCCCTGTGGGATAGTGATTTATGTGACTCACAGTTCTACAGGTTGGGAAGCCCAGGATCAAGATGCCATATCTGGTGAGGGACCTTCATGGTATGTTCTAACATGACAGAAGCCATCATTCCTTGAGAGAACAACAGATCCCTATCTTCTTTACCTTTCTATGGCAGTAACAAAACACCATGGCCAAAGCAACTTAGCTTAAGGGCTTATTTGGGGGCTTACATTTCCAGAAGGGTAAGAGTCTATCACCATTATGGCAGGGAGCATGGCCCTGGATCAGAGCTAAGGGCCTGATTAACAAACAGGAAGCAAGAGAGCGCACTGGGCATGGCTGGAGGCTCTTGAAATCTCAGAGTCTATCCTCAGTGCAGAGTTCTTAAAGCAACATATGCTCATCCTCTCCAAACAGCTGAAAACTGTGCACCAAAGGTTCAAATGCCTAAGAACCTAGGAGGGACATCTTGTTCAGACCACCACAGGTCCACCGTCACGCTAAAGACACAATCCCTAGTGACTAGCCTTCTCTCAGAGGTCCCATATCACAAAACCATTGCCGTGAAGATTAAGCTTTGAATTTGTCAGCTCTGAGGGACCTATACAGCAGTAGCAGTTATGGCCCATTGAAAGGGGACGGGGAGCAGGAGACCCAGGAGCTCAGAAGCGGTGTCAGAGCTTGTCTGAGACCTGCTGCGGCAGGGCAGCCAAGACTTTGGATTCTGGGCTCAGCCCCTGGCTTTCCACTGAATACCATATCCTGGGTGTCATGCTCTGTCGCTTTTATGTGGGACAGAGAAGTGGGATCTCACAAGCTTTCATCATCATGGTAAAGATGAAAATGGTGGTGACAAAAGGTGGAGGATCTGGACACAGATTGCCCAGAGTCCCCATGACACAACCAGGCAACTTTGGACAAACACATCCGTTTCCCTATCTGCGCAGTGGGGATGGCAGCTGAGCCCATTTCAGGGTGGCTGGGTCTGCTTGAAAGGCCTAGGAGAGGCCATCCTTAGGTGATAATTATTGTCATGGCCTCCTCCACACGTTCTCCACACACTGCCATACGTGAGGTCAGTATGCTGAGGTTATTATGGTGAAACTGGCATGTAATGGATGCCCAATAAATATTAGCTGGATGAAGGACTGGGATTTACCAGATGGCCTAGAAGCCTCCTGGAGTCATTAATCTTCTCTTAAAAGGATTCTTCCCACAACTTCCTGCCCCCAAGCAGGGAGCCTGCTCAGCATGCCTTCCCTGATCTACTTGGTCATGGTGTCATACTCTTGGTGGAGACAAAGGTTTCTCCAGGGACAGACACCGGCCTTCTTTGGTGAGGATGTTAGGAAGCCACTGTCCACTGAGTGGCTACCCCAGGGGTGTGTGTGAGCGGAGCCTCCCCCAGCCTCTGGGAAGGGGATCCGGCTAGCCTGCAAAGGAGACTGCAGAGCCTGTCAAGGTTAAAAGATAGTCTCTGACTCTCCCCTAGGAACTTACTCAACTTCTCTCCTGACTTACTACTTCAAAGCATGTGGTATAAACTACTGACCACTGGGGAGTTGCTTGAATGCTTAACAAACTCATTTTTTCCCAGGCCCGAGGTTGAAGTTGAGTGAGGAGTTCAGAGCTCTCTTACAGAAATCCAGTAGGTTGGGGGAAGTCAGGTTACACCGCGTTTTCAACCTGATGCATGAGACGGACTTCTTCTGGTCTGCATTGCCTCAGCTGCCCTGGATTTCTAGGAGCTGTGGCAAGCCAGGGAAGCAGCTGGTACTAGAGCTGGTACCTTGGGAAAGCTTGGGTTGGAAGGAGTTTCAACAGAGCTCCACCCTCTTCTCTTCAGCTGTGGCCCGAACCTACCCTTCCACATGGCCTTGCCTAAGACATGCCTGAATCTCAACAGTGGGGAGCCAGAGGCAGGAGAATTGTTTGCTGCAAGATCAAGACCATCTTGATCTATATAGTGAGTTCTGGACTAGTCAAGAATACAGTGTCAAACAAGGGTCAAAAAAAACAAGGGAGGTAGGGGGACAGAAAGACAAAGTGAGAGAAACACAGGGAGAGAGAGAGAAAGACAAACAGATGGCTTGGGTTCGAATCCATAGCTGTCTGTTTGTGGGTTCCTGTTTAGGCCAAGGTCAAGCTTCTAGGCCTTTGAGAGTTGCTCCCAAGGGACCAGGCTGTCAGCGAATGCATTCTCAGCAGCTGTTCCATGTTCAAAGGCTTTGAGAGGACACTCCGGGGCCCTGGTTGGACTGCCATCTTCTGGTGGCAGCATGGGTGCTGAGCGTGAGCGCTGTCTCTCCTCAGCCTGCACTTCATATTGGCATGGGTGTGCTACTTATGTGTCTAAGAGGCTGCCTTACCCAGGCGCCGTTTACATGCTATAAAAAGTCCATTAGCTGAATTTAAGCTTCTCCAGAGATCATGGGGCCTAATCTGCACCTGGCATTTGACACATGGGCTTGAAAAATCCCATGGACTCTCTCTGTTAGACCAAACCTGAGATTGGAGCAATCAGCTCTGTAGACCAGGCAGACGTGTGAGTGAGGGGAGGAGGGGGGAGGGGGAAGACTATCTTAGGCCAGGTATATTTCTTACAAAATAGGGGAGGCTGGTATTTATTTATTTACTTGTTTGCATGTATGAGCATTCACTAGACAGCCCTTTATTTCTATTGCCAGTAGCTGATGGTCACTATTATGAATATCACCAAGACAGTTTTATTAGTTTATTAGATTTAAGTGTTTCAAACTATTCTCCATGTTAAAGATCGATGTTCAGAATTTCTTTTTTTTTTTCTTTTTGGCTATAGGCTTCACTGGGTTAAGAATCAATACAAGGTTAGCTGTTCCCAGGGCTCTCCTCTGAGTATGAACTTTGGGTTGAGGCTGGTCTCTGTGGGCTAGTCCTTCTGGCTCCCTCTTCCCCCCTTAGGAGCACCGTGGGCACCGTGTGTTCAAAGCAGGGTCTCAGCAAAACATGCGAGTGTATCTTTAGAAGCCTGGCCTAAGGAATAGCCTGGCCTATATGCCTTACCTGCAAACTCTGCTGGCCTCCTGGAGAGGATCTGCCTCATGTCTCTTGTGCATCACTGACAGAGAGCTCCCAGGGACCAGGCATAGAGGCCTCCTCTTTCCTAACCCACTCACTGATGGAGGCCTTGATGGTGTTGTCTCAAACAGTACAATGAGAGGCGGTGATGGGCCCCTGAATAACACCTGAATTAAGGGAGAGGTACAGAAGGAAACCAGAAGGTTTTGCTGGGGAGCTCACAGCAAAACCTGGGCTTGTATCTAGGCTCAGCTGATTCTCGCTGTATGAGCCTGACTGAGGTTCTTTGACTCCTCTGAGCCTGTTTGTTCACACTAAAATAGGAGCGAACTTCCCTGTTTCCCAGGTTGTTCTGAGGGCTTTGTGAGCAGTTACTGTAACTGTTAGTGTACCTCAGATGCAGGAGAATGAGACTCGAACAGCCTGGGGCTGGGTCCTGGACCACCACTCATGTGAGCCTGAAGCGGACTGACTTGCTTAGTTTTCTTTGTAAATTCTGCGTGCTTTCACCTCCATTCCAGTGATACCCAAGGTCCCAGGCACCGAGCTGAGCCTGTCACCAGCTGGACCAGTCAGCAAAGGGTTGCCACCCCATGGGCTATGACCCCTGACTAACTCCTGTCAAGAATTTCAACACCTTCTCCTCCACCCCTAGGTTTGGGGAATTCAGAGCAGAAAGGCTGTTCCTGGCAGCCCCTGGGGTATGCCTCCTGATGGCTAGCAGAGCCTGGGACTAACCAGGCTGTGGAACTCAGCCTGGCCATGACCTCGGGCCCCCATACCTGCCGGTGGTGCCCTGCTTGTCATCTGCAGCCTTGTCAGGGCCAGCTCCGTGTTCCTCTGAGTCCCCGACGGA
Source organism: Pachyuromys duprasi (assembly GCA_028658305.1). NCBI lineage: Eukaryota > Metazoa > Chordata > Mammalia > Rodentia > Muridae > Pachyuromys > Pachyuromys duprasi. The sequence goes on from CM053743.1 coordinate 44,237,151, forward strand.
GCGCACTGAGTTATGTAATGCTGCTGAGCCAACATTTATGAGTCACAGCCAATTTGCCGACCTTGTGTTACACTGTGCAGATGCTCCACGTCACGCTTTGCTTTTTGTCTCGGAGGCCGTAAGCAGATAGCATAACCCCGCTTACCATTAGACATTTTGCAAATCATCCGGGTTTGAGCGTGCTGCAGCCAGACAGTTCATTTATGCTGCGGATGGTATGATTTGTAAAGCAATAAATTTCCCATCTCTCTGCCAGCAATAAAGTACAGCAAGCAGGCGAGGCCAAAGCCCTCAGACACACACGGGCTCCCCGTGAGACCCCGGGAGTGTTCCGTCAGGTTTTGCTTCTCTGTCCCTGAGTTTGCTGGATTCTGAGAAATCAGGTTTGGGCCATAAATCCCCTCTTCCATCTGGACCAGCATGGATTTGTTATTAGCATGTGTAATTGGCTCCCACCATGACCCATTTGTTACTTCCTGGGCCCCTCGTGTTCTTCCATTATAGGGGCGGCCTAGGCAGACATCAGTGGCTGGAACTGTGGAAAGCATTGACTCTCCTGCCTTCTTTGTAGCTGCCTGTCTATGTTTTGGGCCAAGTCACATCATGTAACACTCAGGGGAAATTGGGGACGGGCAGGGATACAGAGTGGCAGGAGCTTTTCTTAGTGTCCATGAGACAGAGGCATGAGATTTGTGGCCTGAAAAGGGTTCTCTGTTGCACAAAAGTGGTCAAGCTCAGAATCAGAGTAAGCCTGAGAAGGGCCGGGCCACAGTTCTGTTCTCAGAGGGCCAGGATTTGAGGGACACCTGTTATCAGCAGATAAATCCATAGAAGCAGGAGTTGCCAAGGGGACCCTAGAGCTTCAGCCTAATGAGACAGCTGGGGTCTGGGACACCGAAGGGTGGGTGATCAGGTGGCTTGCTGTCTGCTTTTGGCCAGACTTTCCTCACTATGGGTTCACAGCTTTTGCTGGAGGGGTCTGTCCTGGTCCTGGTCTCTGGCTTAGATGGTAGTGAGGCCCCAGGTACTTCAGACCCTGCCAGTGAACAAGGTCACCACTCCTTTTGTAGAGAATGTGACCTGGAAATACTTTTCAGGAGGTGAGCATCCTTAGAGCCAGCTAAGGGTCTCTTGTAAGTCCCCTTCTTCCTACTGTTACTTTTCTCTTTCCCTGCCTCCTCTTTCTCCTTAAACAAACAAAATAACAAAACTCTTCTCTTTTGTCCACTTTGATATTTGCTACCTTGTCCCATTTTTAAATTTAAATTACGTCTAACAGATAAGAAGAGGAAAAATAAGTTACCTAGAGTAAGAGATGTCCAAAGCTTTGTACTGTGGCTAGTGGGTGCTATTTCCTCCAGGTGGAGGTGTTTCATTTGTAAGTCCCCAGGAAAGGCCACGCCTGCAGCTAGGCAGCTCTGCGGGCACCTGCTGGCACGGGGGGTCCACTGGTGACCCCTCCCTCAGGCTTATAGTAACCAGTTGGCTTCCAGCATCAGAGTGAAATGGGGAAGTGGTACTAGGGGCTTGGATTGAGGGAAGGTTGAACTCCAGGGATGTCCCCATTCCCGGAGCAGCCTCTGAGCTCTGCTCTGCCCCTCACACCCAGCCCCTCCCAAGCCTGGGCTGGGGTCCATCACTCAGCCCATCCCTCCACTTCATGTTGACCTCCTGACCTCCGTCTACCCTGAGGTGGAGGTGGAGGGTTGCTCAATAAGATTGAGACACAGATTGAAGGAGATGATCTGGCATGCCCAGGCTTTCAGTAAATGTCTAACAATGCAGGTCTGATGCATGTACTGGGCACATGGCTGTCTCGTTGCTCAATTGGAGCACACTGCCTATAGGTTCTAGCGTGTGTGACCTTTCCCTGCCTCTGTGGAGCACTGCTCAGCTTTGACTCTTGCAGGTGATGTCTCCGAAGGTGAAGAAGACTTCTGGAAGAGAAGAAGACTGTTAGGGAATTAGGAGAGACTAGCATGGGACATTAAAGGTGAAGGCCTCGCCCTCTGGAAATGTGGGGAGAGCAGTTGGGCCATACAGGCCATAGGGAAGGGGCTGTTTCTTGCAATCCTTAGCTCTTTGGAGAGAGAGAAGGGCTAGAGGTTGAAGAGAACGACTCTAGAGAAAGCATGTGACTAGGAAGACCTGAAGCCGGGGCTAAGAGTGTAGGTGGGCAAGGGGCCCAGGATGGAGGCCTGGGATCAGGTTGCCTTCTGCTGTAGCATAGGGACATCTGCACCAGGTGTCTGAGTGAGGACTGACAGAAGGCTCCCCTGCCCCCTCCCCCCTCAGCAGGGCTTCACCAATCACAGCGTGGGCAGAGAGGAGCATCTCTGGGTGATGCCATACTTTCTAGCTGTTTCACTTAACATACAGGCATCAGAGTCGAAGAAACCCCAGGCCCAGTTAGATTAATTAATTAATTGCCCCAAACGTCCCAGTGAGGGAAAAAAATACAGAGATAACAATCACTTTACAGACTTCTAGACTGCAAGCAACACGTGGCCAGAGACCTGCGTGCGTGTGTGTGTGTGTGTGTGTGTGTGTGTGTGTGTGAGAGAGAGAGAGAGAGAGAGAGAGAGAGAGAGACCTTCCCTGTGTGACTCCCTGGTTTATGTGGAGCTGCCTGGTGTCCATCAGCACTGAGTGTGCTCCGGGCCAGTCCACGCCTGAGTCTCTAACGTCTGCTATGTCCTTTCTGCCTCACAGTAGCCTCTGGGCCTTGCCCAAGTATCTTGTTGGTTGACAGAACTCCTTGTTAGTTCTCCAGCTCCTACAGGCCCTGAAGAAACAATTGAGCCATGAATCTTCATGACTCGATTCACGATAACACTAAGGAAGAAGGCAGGAGAGTGACTCAGGCTGGTTTAATGAAGTCATGTGTATTCTTGGGGGGGGGGTGACAGCTGGATGACCAGATGGCAGGCCACTTGCCCCTGGCTGCCAGTACCACATGCCCAGAAAACACCAAGTTCAACAGTTACTCAGAACATTTAGTCTCTCGGCATTATTTTTATTTCAGCTAAAGCGTGAGGCCTCTTCCTTGTACCACTCTGGGCACTCCAGTGGTCTGCCATCTTGTCTAGGAAGAACGGTGCAAGCCTTCTACCCAGCATGCTCTAGTGAGCGCAGCTTCCAGAGCTGACTTCAAGCCCTGACCCCCAAAGCTGCAATGCTGGGGTGGTGTGAGAAAGTGACCCTTCTCTGCAGGGCGTGATGGGCAGGGCCGGACATGGCCATTCTGTCCCCTCCAGCTGGATGTGTATGTCTAACATGTCATCTTCGGGCTTCTGGGATCAGTGAGCGACAATGCAATGGGACCACCTAAGTAGGCAGCTAGGGTGGAAGGGGATGGTCATTCCAGAAGGCTCATGAGGGACCATGTGGCTCCCTGACACCCAGCCAGTGTTGACAATGGGGTTAGTTTGGTTGGTTCCATGGCTCATGACTTCCCCATATACCTCAGCTTCAAAATACTTGGGCAAGAGAGCAGGAAAGGGCAGTCAGGTGTCCTGGCACAGGGAGAACTGGACCTGGGTCTGCTTATGCCGTGGCCTTGGATTTAGAACTCTTGATTCCTTTCAAAAGTCCTGAGCCTGGGAGGATCCCTTTAAACCCGAAAGCCTTCTAAACGTGGTCTCCTTCTGTCAGCTCTGGAGACTTGCTAAGATCGGAGCTGGGTGTGGAAGGAGGATGGGCTTTGCTGGAAGTCGGCTCTCTCGTCCTTTCTCTAACATCAGGCTGACGTGACCATGCCTGCTAAGCATTTAGCGTCACGAGCAGCTTTGCAATTGGCAGTTTTTATTGCTGTCATTATTATTGATGATGCTACTTGTTATGTGAGGGGGAAGGGACCAACAGTGAAGATCAGTGAAGGTGCTTCACAAGGGCTGGATCACAGCCTCATTTATCATGCTGCAGGTAGGGATACTGAGGCATAAGAGAGGGACAGGCTCTGGGGCCAGGGGCCAGAGGGCGGGTGTCTCGCAGTGAGAGCGTGGCCAGACCAAGCTCAGAACTCAAGATCGCTTCCCTGGTGAAAGGCTATCCCACTGAATGGATGGTCTGAGGAGATGGCAGAGATGGGTTTTGAGGTGAGTCTTAGAGTAAGAACTGGAAAGAGGCAAGCAGGAGGAGAGAGGAGAGATGGTACAGAGGAGGGAGTCATGGGGAGCCCTGTGGAGCCTGGGTAGGATACTTTACAGTGGGGCCTGTAGGGTGCAGCCTCCTCTACAGCAGAGTGGGGGCCACAGAGAAAGCCCCACAGAGCCCAGGCTATTCCCCCTCTCTCTCCTCTCAGGTGTTTCCTCTTGGCACACGCAAATCAGGTGTGGCAGCTAGGGCACAGTCTCATCTGCTGCTGCCTCTGTGCTCGTATTCAGTGGAACCTAGGGCCAGGCCCAGGCAAGATGCTGAACACATCTGCACGGGAAGAAGAAACTCATTCAGTCCTCATTTGCCACTAACTTAGAGGATTTTCCATAAAACCAAAGACTTCTTGTCCCCTTGTCTGGGGACCAGAAGTCAAAAGTTGAGGTATGAGCCGGGCTTTGCTCTGTGGAAGTCCGGGCAATGATCTCATGTGGCTGGGGTCATCATTCCTTGGCTCCCAGCAGCTTAGCTTCAGTTAAGCCTCCAGCTCATGCTCAGCTTGTGCCTTTCCCTCTCATGCAGGCGCTTTTCATTGGAATTAAGGACAACTGTGTACAGTAGTCTGATTCGCAAGACCTGGGACAACTGTATACATCAGTACAGCCTAGATTCTCAAGACCCGAGACAACAGCTTATGTCAGCCTGGTTTGGATCTCATGAGCCTTCAGTGAACCACTTCTCTAAAGATTTTTTCTAGATAAGGCCACATCCACAAGCCCTGGGTAAGCATACTTCTTACTGGGGGAGGTGGGACATTCTATGAGCTGTGTCCCAAAGCAGCATGGGAATATTTTTTTTTTTTCATCAAAGAGACAGGCCACAGGGTTGTTTCTCACTTCAGAATGAGAATTAATGCTAGGGAAAGTTCCAGAATAGCTTGGACCTTGGCTGTAGAGTTTTTGTTTTTTGTTTTCTTTCTCAGACTGAGGACTCGGCCCAGGTTAGAGCAATGGTCAGGGACACATGGGCATCCAGCAGGGCCTGGTCACTAGAACACTGTGATCCCAGCCCATTCATGGAATGTTCCAGAATAGTATTGCCCAGCCAGCAGAACCTTGTGTCTGGTGTGATAACCACTAGCCATGCATGTCGGTTCAGCATTTGAAATAGTCACTATGCAGCTGGTGAGCTAAAGGGCTTGATTTTTAAATTCTACCTAAGTTTAATTTAAATTTTAGTGTAATCAGAACTTACTGACTAGTGGCAGCTATGTTGGACAGAAACCTCTAGAGTTTCTTGATCTGACCTTCTTTTTCCTTGTCTGTTCTTCATTTCCATTATTAAATAGATTTCGTCATAAAGAGCTAAAAGGAACTCCTTAGCTTTTTATGTGTGTAATGTTTAGAGTTTTAACTTTTGGCTTGGAGACAGAGGCCAGATGGCGCTGGCTAGCTTTAGCGAGAGAAAGGGCCCCCTCCCCTCCAGGTGACCGGAGGGAGAGCTCTCCCTTCCATGCCTCAGCCTCCTCTGATGGTGCCTGTGTTAAGCTGCAGAACACCCAATGGGTCAGAGACTCCTGGCAGCAAGATGGTAGCCAGATAAGGTTCTTATACCAGGAGTCGGGAGCGAAAGCTTGTCCACACCTGGGCCTGCTCTGTGTGATCAGGGTTCTCCCACCCCCTCCCGTCCTACTACTTGTTGAGGGTTCACAGGTGAAGTTGCAAAGCTATTGATCTCCCACACACGGCTTCTTGTCCTTTTGCTTCCATGGATGGGTAACGATATCTTGTTTTAGAACACCATGTTTATTTTTTGGACTATTGAGACACCATCTTAAGGGGGCCTTCGTTTGTTTACTTGCGTGCATGTTTTTGACCCTTCGGGACAAAACGTTGCCTGATTCAGGAGGCAGGTGCTAGAATGGCTGCTTGGGTTTCAGGCTTCAGCCACCTTCTCTCCCTTTTTCCTGTCCCTTTTCCCTGCTGTTTCCCCGCTGGGGCACATGCACAGCAGCTCCAGAAGCTAGAAGGCATCTGCTTGCCTGTCCTTGTTATGCTCAACAGCCTGAAGTGTTGGTCAGGAAAAGGGCAAGGTCCCACCCTGGTCTCCATCTGCCCAGACAGAGGCCCAGCCCTGCTCTAGAGAGAGTGGTGTGGGAGGGCAGGCTGCTGCCTAGGGTCAGGGAACAACAGTGTGCTGCTTGCATGTAAGATACAAATGAGGGATTTAGAGGCATGAAGCTGGTAGGTGTTGCTAGGCAACCACTCCACGGGGCCTAGAGGTAACACAGTCTGGGAAGCAGCTTGGGAGCAAGGCCTCTTAAGGACAGATACGAACTTCACCACCAGCATCTTCCCGGAGGTGGACAGGGCAGGAAGGGTCAGCGGAGCCTTTCAGCCACTGAAGCTGTGGGAATGCTACCTCCAAAGGCTGTGCCCTCTTCCTCTTGTAATTTGTGCCCCATTTTGCACAAACGAGGAACAGAAGTGGTTTTAGAAATATACACGCTATAGCAGCACAGACGCTAAATAAGAAAACCTGGGGGCTAAGTCAAGGGCTGGGGAGGTCATCAGCATGTGTCTGTAGGTCTGGGCACAGTGGTGAATGACAGTGTCACAGTGACCACGTTTCCTGCCCTGTGGGATGGTGAAGGCCGCTGGCCCAAGCTCCTGGTGAAATAAGGCCTTCAGTTAGACTCTGAGCATCTGAGTGGCCAGCAAGAGGGGGTGCAATTGTGAGAGGCTAGGTATGTCAACAATATTGTGTTAGTAACATCGTAGCAACAGTGGCCTCACCCTCTTGTGTCGATGGACAAACCCTTTGTAGGGTTCTCCAGCTTCCCTGCCAACTTTGTTTCCAGGACGAATCCCTTGGCTGAGGTCACGGTGTCGGCCCAGGGACCCAGTGGGCTGCCTTACTGTCAAGAGCTTCAGCCCCTTTCGGTCTAGCCAGCTGCTCATGCCTGCACACCTTGTGTTTTAGGCTAGAGTGTTTCCAGCACCTAGAATGCAGTTTGTTTCTGTTGTTGTGTCCCCTGCTTACCTGATAGAGCCCCTGGTGTATTTTAATGTAAGTTCTCTATCGACAGGGTCTCATTTGGTTTTTCCAGCAACACTGTGAGCTTGCCATAGCCTAGCCACTGTCCCAGTAAGCTTTAACTGCCAACTTGACGCAGACTGGGGTCACCTTAGACAGGAAGACTCAGACTGCCCTGTGGGCATATCTGTGAGGATTGTCTTGACCGTTGGTTGACATAGGAAGACTCAGCCCACTCTTGGGAGCACCATTCCTGGGCCAATGGTCCTGGGTAATAAAGCTAGCAAAGAGTAAGCCTGTGAGAGGGAAAGAGCTAGGCAGCAGGCACTATTCCAGGCATGGCTTCTACTTCATGTTCTTGCTTCATTCAGTTCCCACCCTGGTTCCCCTTGGTGATACAATGTGGCTTGAAATGAGCCACATAAACCTCTTCCTCCCCCGAGTTGCTTTTTTGTCAGAGTGCTTTATCACAGCGAAAGAAAGGAAGTGAGAACAGGCATGTGCAGCCAAATGAAGGAGAGGTAGAGGCGGAGGGGGCTGAGCCGCTTATTCAAGCCGCATAGCACCACAGCCCAGTGCTTCTGCCTTGCTATTAGGCGCTCTGTACTGGAACCCGCCCTGTTGGCAGGCCCATAGAGTGTTTGCTCCCCCTCCTGACATCCCACTGGGAGGCACACTGTAACTTAAGGCTGACTTCAGTGAAGGGGTAGGATCATCCCTGCACCCCATGGAGGTGGGGTGGGCAGACAGACACTGGCATCTGGGGGTCCTCTCCCAAGGCTACTTATTAATTGTCTATTGATTGGTTCATTCATTCAATGAATCTTTTCTGAGCATATTGGGCGCTAAGCTCTCGTGTTCCTGACCTCAGGAGAGTCACGGTGAAGCTGAGGAGTCAACATCGAAGTTAGAACACAGTGAGAAAAGTATGAGGGTGAGTGAGAGTGCCCAGCTAGCAGCAGCAGCTCAGGAACACAAGCAGGTACCATCCAGCCAGACCCTGTGCTGTGTCACATGAGTGTCCTGGGCCCCTGACACCTTCCTCTCCAGTACTCAACGATGGGCTTACTCTAAATGTTCCAAGCCCACCAGAGCCCGGAATGTAACGTTCCTTTGCAGAAGTTATCCAAACAGAAGCAGGAAGAGCCTCATTTCTCTTGTTCCTAGGGGTGAACTTCTATTCGTATGACCCAAGTTTATAATCCTGGAAGGGCTAGCCTGTGACACAAGCCTTCCTATAAAAGGAGGGCTTGCAGCCAAGGGGCCCACTTCTCCCCGAGGAATGTTGAGGGAATCTCAAGAACACGAGGGCAAGTGCCATGTGCGTTTTCTATTAATGAGCATCGCCTGCTCTCAGGTTACACGGCAGAGCTCTTGGATGACGTTCAATGTTTTGATCCCTTTTTAAAGAAAGCAACCGCAGCTATCCCAGGGACGCATTCTGAAACAGCCTGTGGCAGCCATCGGAGCAGGAGCTGATTGGACTGTCGGTTATCATCCCACACATCTGCCTGAGATAGAGACTTGTGTAAGTGAAAACACATTTCTGCTTTTCCAGCATCCCAGGTACGCAAAGGGATGGCCAGGCCAACCAGGACAGCAAAGAGGCACATTCTCAGACGAGGAAAGCAGCCGCCTGCTGATAGAGGAGATTAAGGTGCGTTTGATCTCTTGACTCCGACTTGCAGTGTTTCTCTGTTTACAAATGATTGAAGGGAATCTTGCTTTGAACAGTTAGGATTGTTTTAAGAAGACTGAGCTCAGTTCTAGACCTCGCTTCTGGGAAATACTGCTGCTGAATTCCAAGTGTAGTAGAGTGGCATTGTTTCCTCAAGACCATTGGCTTGTTCTTCAGATCTGTTAGCTGATGACCCATAGTGCATTGCAGCTCTCCAGTAGACAGGACACCTGTGGAACTCTTCTGGACAATCAGTCTTTCAACTCAGCTTAAGGAAATATTTAATGCTCTTACCATACACCTCCTTAAGATGTGTAAGGTGAACATGGTCTCCCAAAGAGTACCCTCAACCAGGGATCAAACACATGAGCCTATGAGGACCATTTCTCATGAAGCTACTGCAGTGACATAGGAGAATTGAAACTGTCATATCAGGATTAATAGTGAATATAGGGGTGTGATCACCACTGAATGAAGCTAAAACAACAACAAAGTTCAAATCCAGCTCAAGCTAACTAAAACACTAATTTATCTTCATGTCTAAGCAGACTGATAGTTTTCCATTTTAGAATGCATTTCACCACTTCTCTACTATGTTTTATAAGCATAATATATGACATCCAGTATAAACTTACCAAGTACACACACAGCAAACAAATATGGTTGCAGGAATTGTCAGACACTGGACAGGATATAGATATAGCTATAGATAGCTGTAGATAAAGATGTAGATATAGATATAGATGATATAGATATATATGCGCCAAAAGATAGGCAACACATATGAAGAGCAGAGTTGTGAAACTTGACAAAATACTAAGTAGGAATACCAGGACTACAAGACATAATAATAACAAACATGAAAATTTTTGTGGATGAATTTGGGAGAGTGGGACTCAAAAGTTGAAAGGATCCACAGAAATGGTCCAAATTGGATCCATTACCAATCTGTGATGGTGAATATTGCTTGTCAGTCTGATACTACTGGGATAAGGAAACCTCAATTGAGAAATTGGATTCATCAGATTGGCCTATGGACGTATCTGTGGGGTTTTTTCACTTGGTAATTGATACATGAGGTCTAGCCTACCATGGGTGGTAACATTTCCTAGGTCATTGGGCATGGACTGTAAGAGAAAGGTTTCTGAGCAAGACAATAAGCAATATTCTTTCATGGTCTCTGCCTCAGCCCTTGCCTCCAGGTTTCTGCCCGGAGTTCCTGCCCTGCACTCCTCCAACTTTAGAGTATAACCAGGGACTTGTAAGATAAACTACATCCTTTAGCTTTGGCTCATGATATTTATCACAGTAACAGATAGCAAAATACAACACTATCAAAAGCCTGAACTACTATCTGGGTTCTGCGAGGTCATAGGGATTGGCCTAACAAACATGTAATCAGAGTTCTAGAAGAAGGTGAGAGAAAAAGGCAGAAGAAATAGATGATGAAATCCAGAAAGGAAAAAAAAAGGTAAAACTAAGAAAAAGCAAAACCACTCAGCATAGAGAATCCCTAACAGGATCATGGCTGAATTGATGAAAGCAAAGAGTGAAGGAGAAAAGGTCTTTGTTTTTCTTTAAATTAAAAATAAAAAATCTTTATATCAGCCAGAAAGAAAAATTAGAGACGAACAATTATAAGAATAAAAGTAACTTCTCATCATATATAGCAGAAGTTAGTAGACTATGACACACCAGCTTTAGCATGGCAGGAAAGACAAACAGAGGGAAAGCCCTGGCAAGCTGATACTTGATATCTGGCGAGGATACTAGGAAATGGGGATAGAAGACATTTTAAGTAGAGGAAAGCTGGGGAGGTATTCTCTAGGGGTCAGGACATGGCAGAAGGACTTCCAGAAGCAGACAGGAGATGGTTTCAGAGGCAAAATCTCCTCTGCTAGGAAGCGGTTGCGCAAAAGAGGAACAGCAGCATCGTGTTTGGATGCACAGCATCCCATGAGGCTCATGTGTTTGAACACTTGGTCCCCAAATGGTAGCGCTGTTTTCGAGAACTTTGGAGTCTTTGGTGGGGTCTAGCGGGAGGAAGTGGGCCAGTGGGGTGCCACTTTTTGTTCTCTCTGTTCCTGGCCTGCTGAGCAGTGAGGAAGCAGCTGCTGTGTGGTTCTGTCTCTAGTGAGCCGCCTCCATCATGCCTTTCAAGCCATGACAGATCTTTTCACACTAAGAGCTGGCCTCCCTTAGGCTGTTTCTTGTCAGGCAGAGGTGAAAAAAAAAAAAAGAAATTAATCAGATGATTAAAGGTGAGTTAAAGGCACCTTCAAAACTCCTTAAAGGAAACTGGTCATGGAAAGTAAAAATAACAAAGACACAAGGGAATTTCCAGTCTTTAAGAACATATATAAATACATATGACATATATATGGCAATATTTCACAAAGTTTCTAGAAGTGTAAGTCAGAGAAGTAAGACTAAAATGTTAATGTATGTGATGAAACAATTCTCCAGGATGCAGGATAGATGGAACAAAAAATTAAAGAGCACAAAGAACAGGGAAGAGATGGGGAGAATTGGGGTGTGGCTTTGATCAAAACACATTGGGGGCGGTTCTCGAGACAGGATTTCCCTGTGTAGCTCTGGCTCTCTTGGACTCGCTTTGTAGACCAGGCTGGCCTCAAACTCACAGAGATCCATGTGCCTCTGCCTCCCTGAGTGCTGGGATTAAAGGCGTGCGCCACCATGCCTGGCACATGTGTGGAATTGTTAAAAAGTAAAAGAACATATAAAAATAGTTCTCAAATTTGGTATATATAAAGTAAAATATATGAGTAAATTCATTAATAGTAAATAGACTAATCATCCCAATTAAAAGCAAAGATTAAAGATTCAAGAGCCAACTGGATGTGCTTTATAAGAAATAAGACTTAAACCATAAAGATAAATAGTTGAAAGTAAGATTTTAAAAAATTTATACCAAATACTATACACAGGAAAACAAATAGAGCTATAGTGTAGACTATAAAGTATAGACTTCAAGATGATAAAAAGACAAAGGGCACATTTTATGATAAATGAAAAAAAAATCAATCTATCCCTAAGATCCAAAATACATGAAGAAAAAAAAAAGAAAGAAAAAGAAAAAATGGCAGAACTGAGGGGAACTATGCCCATCTGCTCTACTCACAGATAAAGAACTTAATATTTCTGTTATAGCAACTGGCAGGCTGGAAATTAGCATGTGAAGGTATGATGGAGAATTCTGATGGTCAACCTGGCTAGACTGAGAGACACCTACAGGGTTAGTAAGGCGGCTTCTGGGCGCCTCTGAGGGCATCTCTAGAGACTGTAGGTTACTAGAGCCCTAACCTAACCAATGGTTTAATCCACTGTGAATCCAACCTTTTAAAAAATATATTTTAAATTTATCTATTTAGTTATTCACTTTGCATCCTAATTGTAGCCCCCTCTCTTCATTCTTCCCAGACCCACCCTTCCTCCTTCCTTCCCTTTTCCCCTCTTCCCTCCCCCTCCAAAAAGAGGAGCCCACCCCAGCACATCAAGTCAAGTCACATCCTCTTCCACAGTGGCCTGGCAAGGCAGCCCTGCCAGGGGGAAAGAACTGAGAAGCAACCTGGGCTGAGGAGCAGGGAGGGAGGGCTTGCAGAGACTGAACAGCAACCAACGACCCTGCATGGACTGGACCTGGCCCTACACATACGTTCCTAATAGGCATTGCGGTCTTCATGTGGGATCCCTAGTAAGGGACATGGCGGCTGTCTCCGACATAGACTCTGTTGCCTGCTTTTTCAAATCCAGTCTTTGAATGATGTTGGTAAGGTAGTAGAACTTGAGGCAACTGGGACTTAGTTTTAGGAAGTAGATGATGGGCAGTATGCCTTTGAAAGGTGTTTCAAGTTTTTACCTTTCTCCTCTTCCCTGCCCTGCCCCCCCACCTTCCTGGCCACCATGGCACAAACAGTCATGTCCATGACATTCTTCCTGGCTTAAGACCCAAAGCCATAGATCCAAGTCAGTCTTGGACTGAAATCTCTGAGACCATGAGCCAAAAATAATTTTTTTTTTAACTTTTAAACTGTTTCTCTCAGGTGTTTGTTGTGGCAATAAAAAACTGACATTGACTTGGTAGTGTTTGAACAACACTGCCAATAACTTGAGCTATTTAACAATTGAAGCCATATGCCACTCCCCAAAATAGCATGTTTCTCCAGCGAACACAGGGTGGGCCTCACAGAAAACAAAACATGGGCCAACCCAGAAATAAACCTCAGTATTTCCAAGGATTGAATGCACAAATACGTGTTTCTGAATACAGTGGATTTCAAGTAGAAACCAATAGCAATAAAATGCCTAGGACATTATTCTAATACATGGACATTAAATAGCACACACAGCAACATCATTGGTCAAAGAAATCACAGAGAGAATTAGAATTTTTTAAATTCAATTTTTAAATTCAATGTTAGTTAAAAGATGGCACGTCACCTGTAATTCTGTATTTTTGCAGTGAACATTCAACAACATGAACTTGAAAATAATGTGTATTAAACTCTAAAACTTAAAATGCTTAGGGATCAAATGTAACGAAAAAAACAGTCAAGGCTACCCAAAGAAACCATGTCTTGAAAAGAAAAACAAAGGAAGAAAAGAAAAGATTTAACAAAAGATAATGACTGCTACTATACATTGTTTCTGAGAGAAACTAAAGAAAACCAGACAAATGAAAAGCCAAGGTGTTCTTGAATCAGATGGCTCAACTTAGACTGTTTTCCTGGTTGGCTTTTGTCAATTTGATATAAACCAAGGCCTATCTGTGAGAAGGAGGAAATCTCAGTTGAAGAGTTGTCTACGCCGCTCTGTCCTGTGAGTAAGTCTCTGGATTGTTTTCTTGATTAATGATGACATGGGAAGGCTTAGCCCTCTGGACAAGGCGCTACCTCTGGGCAGCAGGTCCTGGTGGCTTTAAAATATGGCTGAGCTGTGGGGAGCAAGCCGGTAAGCAATAATGCTCCAGTACCTGCCTCCCTGTAGTGTCTGCCTTGGCGTCCCTGGGTGATGGACCTGTGGCTTGGAAGTGTAAACTTTTTCCTCCCCAAGTTGTGTTTTAGTCAGTGTTTTATTATAACTATAGAAAAGCAAACAAGGTCATATGTCATTTCTCCCAAACTGGTCAGTCTTAAATGAGATCGCAAGGCATTTTCTTTGACAGTGATTCTAAACATAGTTTTCTAAAGGTAAAGGAACTGTGCTTAAAGAGGTACTGGCGTCATAAATGACTGGGCACATAAATTAAGGAACAAAACAGTTTACACATATACTCACAAATACATGGGCGTGTGATTTTGACAAGGATGCCTAGTTAACAGAGAAAGGATAACTTTAATAAGTGGCATAAATCCAACTGAGTATCTATTAAACCAACTGATATTTATATACATTCCTACTTCTAACTCTATAGAAAGTCTGTTTAGTGTGAGTCGTTGCGTTGACATAATATAATAAAATTATTAGAAAAGACAGAATAATTTTGAACCCTGGGGTAGTTGAAGACTACGGAGGTGAGAGCTTACAGAAAGTTCCGGCTAACTGAAGCAGCTTGATAACTGAAGCCCTTCCGAGGAAAGGAGGCTTTGGCAGATCACAGTGTGGGAAGATGGAAGGCACCCCTTGGAAGTCCCACTGCTGAGGCCCCTCACTTATGTCAGATAAGAGAGAGTCATCATGGCAGGAGCACGTACATGTGGGACAGTGGGGTATGGGAAGAGAGGAAGTCAGACTTGGTCGTTTAACAAAAAACTCACCTCCAGAGCACAACTCACTCGTTGTGGCCAGTACCAGACCCAGCTGAGGACAGGGCTCCCGGCGACTTAACTCTGTCCCTCTCGCCCTACCACCGCCAGGTTCTGTCACCTCGCACACCGTCACTCCAAAGGCCGGGCTTCCAACACACAGACCCTTCAGAAAAGGCGTAAACTGTATCGAAACATAGCAGCACATGAGTAAGTGTTTGCCGTCGTTAGGTTGGGGAAGCAGCAAGTCTAATGACAGGAAGTCAGCAGTGGACACTGGCAAGCCCTTGACGGAGGTGAGGAAGCTTGACACTGGGTGTGGGGCAGGGTGGGGGAGGACAGAATGCTATTGTGTTACTGGTGAGAGTGTAAATGAGTATGACAGCCCAGGGAAGCTGGCATTTTCTTAAAAGTTAAAATTACATATATCCTGTGACCCAGAATTTCTAATCCTCACAGAAATAAAAATAGGTTACCATAAAGAACATCCTTGAATAAGAATATTCACAACATTCTGAAAGTGGGTCAAGCATGGCGCTATATCACATGCTTGTCACCCTAGCGCTCAGAAGGCAGAGAGAGGGGCAGTTGAGAGTTCAAGGCCAGCCTGGAGCTGCACGGTAAGTTCCCGGCTAGCCTGCATTACACAACAAAACCTCATCTCCAAAAATCAAGGGGCTGGGCCCGTGATTCAGTAACAGAGCAGTTGCCTAGTGGCCAAGGCTTTGTGTTTGATCACTAGCAATACAAATAAAAAGACGATAAAATTACCCCTCCCAGATCAGCAACAAAACAAAAAAAGCAAAAGTCAGGGAAGAATCCGTAGACTCATCAGGGCGTGCAGCAGTGCACCCAGGCCTATGGAGCAATGTCTGAGGTGTGCGGTACCTCAGGCGAATGCCAAGCATGTGAGTAAATACAGCGGGGGTTGAAAAAAGGTGCATAGCTAAGTTACCTATAGGAAAGGCTAAAACAGGAAAAAAATGTGCAGTGGCAGAAATCAAACCAAAGGCCGGTTCTCGGGGAGGGAGATTGAGAAGCATGAAGATCAGTCTGGGTGTGAGATGTCTGCCTTGTGTGTGTTCAACAAAACTGGACTGAGCGCCAGTGTCAGAGCCCTTGCTCAGCACACGCAAGGCCACGTGGCTCATTTCCAGTGCTGCCAAGGCAAGCACACAGACAGAACCAGTGCATTCATCTTATGCAAATTCCCACAATAAAAATGTGGTGAAAAGGTCATTTTTTTCTTACTGACCTTCAAGTCACAGCTAACAAATGCAACGGGAGAGCATTTAGGATAACTCAGTAATGTAATGTTGTCTTCTAAAAAGATTTCTTTGTGTGTACGAGTGTCAGCCCACATCTCCGCACATGTGTGTATCACTTGCACGTGTTGCCTATGGAGGCCAGAAGAGGGTGTCCCATCCCTTGGAACTGGAGTTACAGATGGTTGTGAATTGCCATGTGGGTGCTGGGAGGTGAACCCCAGCCTTCTTCAAGAACAACAAATGCTCTTAACTGCTGATCCATCTCTCCATCCCGAAAATAATCTTGCACTGGAGGGAAAAATGCCATGATAAATCTGTTGGAAGAAACCAAACCTAAAGTGTTCAGCGGGGGCTGGGCGCTCTTAACCTGCTCTGCGGTAGCACCCAGTCTCCAGCTCACATCAGCTCCTTCATGAACTTCAGGGGAGTCATTGGGCAAGGGAGAATTGGCCACCCCAACCCTGGGCTTTGGGGCAGCTTATCCTAGTGATGTCTATAAAACCAAGGACTTCTGTTGTTATTAGCTGCCCCTTCTGAAGCTGGAGTCTGTGAAATGATCATCACCAGACTTCAAAAGCTGGGAGTTGTCTTGGTTATCTCTTGCCGAAGCCCATCTTAGCCTTCACCCTGATCTGTGACATCAAAGACACTGTCATTGTGCAATCCTCTGCCACGACTGTGTTCAGCAGCTCCCTCTGGAAGGTTTGCAAAGAATCAGAACCAGGGATGAGTCAAGCTCACCTCGGGACCCTACTGCCCCCCTCTCTCCTCCTCCTGGCTCAGCCCAAGGGTCCCTGGATGTGATGACGTGAGGTCTCTGGCTTGTCTGGATGTGGATCTGGCTTGGCTCTGCTGTACTGAGACTCGGAGCTAAGCCTGTCTGTAGGAGCATTTCCATCAGAGGGAGAAGAGTGGGTTTGTACATGTGATTATATTTACTTGGGTCACCAGTCGTAATTTTTATTAACTGGGGAGTGAATCTGCATTCTTGAACTGACAGAGCTGTTGTTCTGGTGTTCCATGTCCCTGTCCTTTTACCAGCACATTCTATTTGCCACTTTGGGGTTTTAGATGAGAACCTATTTCTGTTTGTTCTGCTTTATGTCCCCTGGAAAGCATTACATCCTAAAACAGTATAAAAAGTGGTGTACACATGTGTTTTGTTTTTGTTTTTTTTTTTTTGGACTGAGGACAGTAGATGAATTAAATGGTAGGCAAAAGATGGCATGATTTGTTGCTACCTAATTCATGGCTCCTTCCTGGTGCTCACGTGGTTGCTTCCAGCTGTCATGTCTCGCTACTCATGCGCAGATGTGAAACTTCAGTCTAGTTTGGATTCCGGAGTTGGGCTTACAGACGGAATTGAAGACCCTAGCTTTCGTAAAGCTGTTTTATTTTATTTTTTCACTTTTAATTTTAAATGTAACAAGGCCCAAAGTTTATGTCCATTTAGCTGACCTTTCCAGTGGTAAGAGCTATTTTATAAGGCGGCTGAAGAAGTGAAAGTTATCAGAGGAGCCGGGTAATGTAAAGTATTTATGAATGGATGTGCAAAACCCAACGTGGGGGTGTAAAGTGCGGGGCTGTGCTCAGGCAGGGCTGCTGATGACTCAAGCCTTCTTTGCAGTAAAGCATAATTCATGCTGCTGTTAGCCCTTAAAACAGGAAATAATATACCCATTTAACTTAATCACAATTTATATTACATGTGCATATTTCTAAACAAATGATGTAGATGGAGAGTTTGGTAGCAATAATATTTATGAATTACACTTTTAGTTAGCAAAGGAAATGTGTGACCTCTTACATTTGGTCTGACATTTGAATTTGGTGTTCAGTGTATTTGACAGGCATGATGGATTCTCATTGGCTCTGTGTATAAACAGGAAATGCTTCCTCGGTGAGCAGTTATTAATGCAGGGCATCCCTGAATCTGAACGCTTGGCTGCTTATTCTGGTCCAGACTGTGACATTTAATTTCTCTCTTTAAAAAAAAAAAGAAGTAAAAGCAAGGCTTTAATTTTGTAGGTAGCAAACCTAAGCAGCATGAGGGCCCTGCTCAGAGTCCAGGAAGTGGCAGATGAGCAGCAGCAGGCAAGGCGGCTGCTGGGGGGGGAGGGAGGGGCGGGGCGGGGAAATGCTTGGTTGCAGACAGACCCCACCTGCAGTTGCCTGCCTTCATTTCCAAGTCAGATAACCTATAGGAATTAGAACATGACGTGGGGCAGATTGGAGTAAGCCCACACTTAACCTTGACCCACAACTCGGATTAAAGCGGTCCCTGCAAATGGGAATCAGCACAGATTTTCATACAGTGGTTGATTTTACCTACAGTGGAAGGCAGTGGTTGGATTTTGTATTTTCAGCAATAACTTGGCCCTGAGCAAGTATCACACAGAAGCTGGGCTGTAAGGACCAGAAGTGTGTGACCTCTCTCCAGAATGAGAAGGGCCCCCGGGCAAGGCACCCACCACAGGCCCGACCTGTCCCCAGCTGACTCTGAGCGAAGTCAGTCAGAAACCCAGAAAGTGAAGCTAGCAGGCCCTTCATCCGCAATTCAGGTCGTCAGAGAGCGAAAGTAGCGTTTTTATTGTTGGAGGTCAAAGTTTAAATTTAGTTTATATCGGATTACCCAAATACTCTTTTGTTGAAGTTAGGGTCTCACGTGCAGAGAGAATGGGGCTGTAATAAAAGTGAACAGGGTGAGAAATAACCCCATTACAGATGAACTCTTCACTCTGGTCCCAAACATTTAAGAGCCAAAACCATCCCACAGAAAGGCGCTGGAAGGTACCTCAGAGAGCACCCTGTCAACTCCTCTCCATCCTGACCTTCCACAGCCTTGCCAGGCCTTACGACACTTAACGTTGATGTTTCTGAATTAACCTGATTTTGCCTGCTAGGCTGAAAATGAAAGCCTACCAGGGCAGGGCTCTGTCTGTTTCTCTCACTGCTGCACTCAGACTCTGGCTTCTAAGGGGTTTTTACTCAAGGTCTGTGGAACAAATTAAGGGTCTTTAGCTCTTGTGAGAAGAAAGCAAAGATTTCATAAAACCAGGTATTTTGACCCTAAGGAAGAAAGCCAGGCTTTTTGGGCTCTAGGAATTGCTCCAGAAGCAGGAGAAGCTGTGGTTATTTGAGAGTTCTGGGGAATAAGGTTGGTGGGGAAAGCAGCTATGAGACTATGAAGGAGGTCACCCTGCTTTATGAGGGCTAAGTGCTGAGTTAGATGTGCAGCTAGAATAAGGGTTGGGTTGGGAGGGCCCTGTCATGTGTCTGTGAGGTCTGCCTTGCACATTTCCTTCTAGGACACTGAGTCTGTGTAAACTGGGCAGAGCAAAGTGAATCCTTGTAGGTGTGGGCTGAAATTGGGCAGGGGCAGGGACATGGGTCCCTTGGGAGTTCTTGGGAGCCACACCAAGCAGGCCTGTCGGCTTCCTCAACAGGAATGAACATTATGACGGCTAGGAGAGAGGACTTGAAGGCAAGGGTGTGTCTCTGCTCAGAGCTGGCTTCACTGTGCCCAAGCAGTGTGGAGTGTAAGCCTTATCAAGACTTTGCATTCTAGACATACAGTGACACCTTTTTGACTGAGGGTCTTCTGCCTACTTGCAGTCCACACCTGAGCCATCTTCTCGGCTTCCCCCTCCCCCCCTAATGCTGCATTTAAACACACCATTCCATCTTGACATTGTTCCTTAACTACATCATAGGATGAAATGTGTATGAGTCTTTCTAAAGAAAACCCCGATTGGGGATGTGGGCAAATTCTGTCCTTATGACCCATAGCAATACTGTTGAAATATCGTGATATAAAAGAATAATGACTAACAAAACATGTGAAAGGAGAACGCACTCTAATTCAGGAGTAATTTAAAGTGGGGAAATCCACCCTGGCGGTTTATGTTAGCCAGTATAAATCACCATTCATTCTTCTTTCCTAACAGCTGTATAATTTATATCCAGTGGCACAAGAACAGTATAGTTTACACATCAATTAACGAATATCATTTGATTTTAGTGTTTTCCTCTTCTTGTGTGTATGGAACATATGCCTAAAAGGGAGACACACTGCAGGGATTTCATCTTTAATTTTCATTGTCATCATGAAAATTTTATTAGATTGAATTTCACTTTGTTATACTTACATACAACTAAAACCCTGAGGGGAAAATTTAACATTGGAAACTGCTATGCAGTGAAACCTAGGGTTAGACTTGACCTTTTTGCTTATGCTTCTCTGTAAGTTTTGGGTTTCCAAACAAACAGCTAAATTTCACAGTGAGGAAAAATAGAAATACAAAGATGTCTTCCTTGCTGGGCACGCTGTCCATCAGGAGTCTGGAACTTTCAACTGAAGCCTTCATTTTCCCTGTACACTTCAATATATGTGGGCCAAACAGGGCAGGCCCTGAGCGGCCTCTGACTCTTCACCGGGACTCTGTCATTCCTGTAGGGTTACAGTCTTGGCAATCTGAGCTCTGCGTGCAGCAAGCTCTTGAGTAAGGCCTTCTTACCAGCCAGTGTCATCTCTGGAGGAGGCAAGTATGGGGAGGAACTGTGCCTGCTTGGGACCTTCTCAAAGCGAGGAAGGTCATCCTCAAGGGCAGTCTTGCTGAGCACTCTCCTTCTGTGACTACCCATCCAACATCAGCAAAAGATGCCGCCACATCCTCTACTGGCTGGGTGGGACTCCATTCTGCCATGTGGCTGGTACGCTGGAGCTGAACTCCTGTGCACTGAATCAGAGATAAGCTGGTACCTGTTTTCCTTGCCGTACTTCAAGATGGCCCATGTGGTTTTCCAGACCACAGTACCGATTGCATGCGGGGCCCACGGAAACACCATCCCCAGGAAGTACTTATTCCAGCCCAGCACTTCAAGGCTTCCCAACCTGCAGCTACACAGTTCAGGCACCATAGCAGCCACACCCTTCCTCTTTTAACGGATGCCACCAGCCATGTTTGCTCACTCAGCACAGCTCTCCTTTGCCCACATCCTCAGTGGAGCTGGGGAGCTCATCTGCTCTGATGCTGTGAATCTGCTCGTTCAGTTTTGTTGTTCTGACTCCTCTTTCCCTAGCTGCCAGCAGTGCTCTGTGTGTTTTCATTGTTGACAACTTCCTCATCTTTGAACTGCCTCTCCATACCTCTTGTATGGAAACTCTTTTGAGAGTTTTATTTTTTTTTCTTGCTCAAATTCTTTATCATAGAAGAATATAAAACCTTTGGCACATGCATGGCAAATGCTTTTATCCCATATATTATTTAATTTTTGTTTGTGACAAATATATCATCTTAATATTTAGGACCAATTAAAATATTAAATTTATTTATTTTTAATTTATTTAAAATATTAACCCCCCTTTTTAAAGGACTTCTATTTTCATGATTTAGAAAGCTATCCCTTCTCTGCTTATATACAAATTCTCTTAATTTTCTCCTAATGTTTTGTATAATTTTAAAGATTATTATATTTCCATATAAGTAAATATGTTTATATACATGTATAATTGTTATAGCATATATTATGTAATTATTTTATGCAGCATGCCAAAGGGCCTAGTTTTATTTCCTGATGCTATCCTTTTCCCCCAACCTGCCTGTGTTACACATGGCTGGCTCTCAGAGTGTCATCTCTGAAATAGGAGTCAGGGCCACTGTCCCAGCAGATGGAAGCAAGGTGTCAGCACCATGAGCCCTGGTCCCTGCTCAGCTCAGTGTCTCTGCTTCTTTTGCTGTTCACCAGGAAGGCAAGGGCTTCAGGTCACACAGGCCTTTTCTAAGGTCTCAAAGCAGCAAATATCTTTTAGATTAAAACAAAAACAAGAACAGAATTTGAATTTTGACAACTGCAGTCGTCCTAAATCACCGACTTGGGCCGAGGACCAGAGAGCCCTCCTTAAGAGACCCTGATATCAGGCGCCCGAGTCCTGAGAGGCTTGAGGGCGGTGTCACCTGGCTTTCTTTTCAGTATCTATTCCTGGCCTGAGATTTCCTTTAGGCCAAACTTTAGCCTAGAGCAGACTTTTTTATGGCTGTGAGCTGATCCCTAGCAAACCGTGGCTTACACAGAAATGCTGACACAGTACTAGCTCTGGTGATTCAGTAGGGCCATTGGGCTCTTAATGACTCCCTGGTGCCAACAGAGGATAATTCTTGTTTAGTGTATTCAGTTTCTGTTGGGACAGGGGTCCCAAGTTTTTCCCCCGGGGTGACTGTGGAACTTGCCTAAAATCTGAGCAAGTTGGGGGCTGGTGGAGGCGGGGGTGCATCTTCAGAACAGCTTGAATCACAGTAAGTTACAACCAAGGTGGGCTTTTCATCCAGGATTGCAAGAGCCTTAGAAACAAATAAATATTTTCATCTGCTATTTTCTATCTGGGCAGTGAGCCCAAAAAGTGTCTTAATTCTACTCTGTGAAACTCAGGAGAAAAACTAAGGATGACTTAATCTCTCCTTCCTTGTCTATCTACACTTACTACTTTGTCAGGGGCTGTTAGAGGTGCAGAGGGTGGAGTTGGGGGAGGGGTCCTGAGGAGCTGCTCCCTGTAGTCATGACTCAGGCAGAACTGGACTCCAGGACTTCTTTGAGACAGGACAACAAGTGTGGCAGGCACCTTTGGGGGCATTACTGCCTGCACCCAGTGTATTCAGCATCTAGATAGGGGCTGATGGGTAAGACTGCAGCCAGCAGGAGGCGACCAGCTCTAGGCTTGCACTTCCTTTCAGCCAGAGCCTAGGGAAGGGCCGAATGACTTGTTTTGTTACTCTTGACATTCTGTTTAGAGTAGGGATCCGACTTCAAAAGAACATGGAGATAAATTATTCCCAATGTAAACTTACCGTTTTCACCATTTAAAATATACTATTCAGTGGTATTGAACACATTCGCATGAAAACACACGTGGCCATGTAGCCAGAATCTCCAACTCCAGAACCCATCTCATTTTCCTAACAGAACCCCATGCCTTCTAAACAGCAGCTGCCCTGATTTCTTGGGGCAGGCATCTGCCACCCTAGGAGAGGGGTTTGGAGGCTGAGCCCTGATGGCCTCTGGATGGTCAGAAGTTAGAAGCTGTAATCAACTGGCCCAGTTACCAAGTGGCAGACTAGGACATGAGCCGGGGCTGTTTGGCTCCAGAGCTCATGCTCATAACCATTTCTGTGTATTTATTGATAAGCTTGAGGGCTCCCACACTGATCCCCAGGCCAACAGGGTCGTCCCAGGAGCACCAAACAGCGCTCTGTACCCAGCCCCGGCAGCCAGACCGGCCCCACCTAATTTGAGGCCTTTGAAGTCAGTGATGTCAAAACCAGGCAGCTGTGTCTTTTTCCAGCTTTTATGAGGCCTATCAGAATGATGGAAGCACTTAGAGAGGCAGGCAGATAAAGGATAGCTGGACCCGCCTTGATAAGGTGGCCCGAGACGGGGTGACACTGAACCCCAGGACTGTGGTTTCTGTGTGGGAGTGGGCGGGATTTCTGGCAGACTGGAGAAGCTATGAAGACAGGCTGGCGGCCCTGGGATTTAGTGGTTTAGCTTTGTGGAAATCTCCAACTTCAAGGACTTCCCAGTGATGACTGAGCTTTGCCAGGGTAATTAGGAGCGAGCTCGACCGAGCTCTGGAAAGAGGGTGGGGTGAGGGTAGATGAGGGATGCCCAGGGTCACTTGTCTTGCCTGACAGGTGAGGCCCCCTGGGGAGACCAGCAGGACAGATGGCCAGGGAGGGGCTGGGGTGGAGGCTGAACCATCTTCTCATGGCTTCTCTCTGATGGCTCCCCTTCTCATTGTTAGAGTGACTGACTTGAGCTGCCCTTGAATTTAGGGCTTGGATGGGGACTAGCACGAATCTCATAAAGACTTGGGGGCTTACAGTGAGGTGAAGAGGCTGCCATGGATGGAAAGACAGCATGGAGGAGCTGTGCACACAGGCTTCTTGGGGCTTTCTTAGCACTCTCCCTACAGTGCAGGCACTCATGGTAGTATGTGCTCCTTGGTGTCTAGCAGCAGCACAGGTTTGGAAACATAGTGTGTTCTCAGCCAAGCCCTTGGATGTAGAAAAGATGGCCTTATTATCCCTGTCTTAGAGCCAAAGAAGGTTAAATAACTGATCTAAGGTCATGCAGACTGTGTGTTTGAGCTCATGTTCGTACAGAGCCAGGGGAAATGCCTGCTCACACAGAAGGACCTGAGGTGTGCCTTGCATGCTTGGAAGGCAGGCTCTGTGTCGAGCAGCTGAATAACAAGGCCACGTCAACCCAGTTGTGGCAAACAGAGCAGGAGCGAAGATAGGCCCAGCAGAGGGACCCCAAGAACCAGGTCCTGGGGAGGAGTTGAGATCTGGGGGAGGAGGAGGAGGCTTCCACCCTGCCGTACACATGTGAAGATTGCACACTGGCCTCAGGAGTTCAGTGATCTGTTTGGGTTAAAATCCTGGCTGTGCTATTTTGTCCTTGAATGGCGTTTTAACCCGTCTGTGGCCTTTGTCATCTGTGGACACAGCAACAGTGCATATGGCCTACAGCTGTGTGGAGAAGCAGACGAATGAGTTCAAGTCTTTAGCTGGCTTTCCTCAGGGTGACGTGCCAAGCTCCGAGCAGAACATTCCCCAGGATCCATAAACTCTCTCCCACTTGACTGGGCTGATTCAGGCCGGGAAGACATTTGGTTGGAGAGGGGCGTACAGCTCCCATCACACAGCACTGGAGCCTTTGCCCTCTGAGTGACAGCATGAGTTGGTCCTGGAAGGTCAAGCCTGGTGTGGCGCTCATGGTCCAGTGAGAACACACGTGTGCATTTGCTCACCCCTTCATACAGCCACCATTTACAGAACACCTGCTGGGCCAGGGACCTTCCTCAATACTGGGAGCAGAACAGATGGCATAATAGGACATTTAGCTCCTGCCTTTGGGGTCCATGTGCTAGGCTGTGGGTTTGCACTACCAGAGTATCAGGATACATTTGATTTGGAGTGACCAACCTGACCTTCACTTCCTGCTTGCCAGTCACAGGGAACCAAATGGACTCTGGAATCAGATGAGCTTATATCTAGGTAACCCTAGGCAGGCAACTTTGCCTCCTTAGACCTGTGCAATGTCTAGAACATAGAGAAGGTTTTGCTTCCAGGTAAGGACCCAAGGACAGGAAGTTCACTGGGCTCCTTCACCAAGTGAGTGTAGTTGGTAGCATGGCTTCATTCCTGCTTACAGGTGGGTTTCCTGTCCACGTGCCCATTAGAACAGTTAGGCACATAATTTAGTTCAAAACTGATTAATTTCCTGAGTTTGTAAGTAACCTCTAAAGATCAAGTTAAAAAGACAGCTCAGTGGAGAAATATGTACAGATCTGAGTAATGAAGACGTTCACAGAAAAGTTTTTACAAGCAAATGAACAGCTCACAAACAGACAAGATGCAACTCAAACCTACATTTTCAAAAAGTTTTTCTTAGCATAGGAAGATACAGGATTTGCCTCGCAGGCTGATAAATGCTTTTAAATTTAATGCACCTTGGCACTTACCCATAGACAGTCACCAACAGGACCCAGGTGGAGGACAAAGCCACCACGGGGCTGGTCATCACCATATCACAAGCAGCCACAACACAAGGCAGTGGGCTCAGGCTGTTTGGCGTCCTCATGTTCATTGATGGTATCCCCAGAATCAGACCAACCCCTCAGGCACATCCTTCAGCTGGAAATGCCACAGAGCGGCTGCCCACCCCACTCATGAGTTTCTGGAGAAGAGCTAATGAAGCCATTGCTGTGGCTGATCTGACCACTGTGAACAAGACACTCCTGCAAGGGGCTGGTCAGGTGACAGAGATGTTGAACTTGCAGCCATGAGGTGAAATTAGTCCCTCTAGATTTTAAATAATGGGGAAATTGGGAAATAGGTTGTTCAAGTTGAAGAGGAAAAGGAAGAACCAAAAAGCACTGTGATGAGCTAAATACTGGATTGAAGAAGCTTTTAAGATGGACTATGTGTGAATCTCAGTGACCTGTGGGTCTCCCTCCAGCCACCTGACCAGCTTCACAGCACCCAACAAACATATGGGATCTTTAACCTTAAAAAAAAAAAAAGATTTTAGGTATAGTCACAAATCATGGCAATTCATTGTTGCAGGATATTTGAGCCCATTGTGAGCCCTGAGATAGTGAACTGTAACAACCTGTTTCTTGTTTAGTGTGATTCAGTTCCAACACACACCTTTAATCCAAGAAATTTCTGTTTATTGTAAACAGGGTGATTGTGGTATGGCTCAGCCCTAGCACACACCTTTAATCCTAGAGCTTCCAGTATACAGGATTTAATAAAGTTAACCCTAGGTCAAGAGCAGGAGCAAGAAACCAGCTGTCAGGGATTGAGTATAAAGGAGGAACATTGAGTTGTAGACATTTAAGACAGCATGGAGAAGAAAGAACTCTTTAGCTCTTTGGCTCTCTAGCAATTTTGCTTTTTAGCTTTTTGGGCTCCTTAGCTCTTTGGCTTTTAGCTTTTTCCTTCTGAGCTGTCAGGTGAGCTAGCAAGCTTTTGACCTTGTGCTTTAGGCTTCTGGCTTTTTTTATGAGTTGAATAGGAAGATCTTGTGGGTGCTTTCTCTGCCTCTCTGGAGCTAGCAGGTTTTCATCCCAGCATCTGGCTCCTGAGTCTTCATTGGTAAAATTGAACAATTTGGGATTTTTCTTTAAACAAACAAACAAACAAACAAACAAAAACCCAGCAACTGTCAACTCAATGTGATAAAATTTAGAATCATCTGAGCTGCTGGGAGCTGCCTGTGGGGAATCTCTTGATTAGGTTTAACTGAACTGCAAAGGCCTCCCGCTAGGACAGCACAATCCCCTGGGCTGGGATCTAGGAGAACAGGAGCTGAACATATGCATTCATTGTTTTCTGCTTTCTAGTTGTGAATGCAATGTGATCAGCTGGTTCAGGCTCCAGACACACAAATTCAGCCCCTACCTGCTTGCGACTGCCAAGATGAATGTTACCCTTGAACTATGAGACAATACAAGTCCTTCCTCAAAGTTGCTATGATCACAGCAACAGATAAAGTAACTAATAATAAACAGATCAATTTAGATGGTCCCAGCAAGAACTGGGGCCTCGCTCTGCATTGGTTGACTTGAGGTAGAACCTGTAGGTTCTCGCTGTGAGTCACTGTGTACCCTTAGAGCCAAACTTTCCCCAGTGCTGAGGAGCAGGTGTGCTGGGAGAGGGATGAAGCTATACTGAGGTAAGTTAGCCTAAAAAGAGCCATGTAAGCAGATGAGCAGGCCTCCAGGTCCAGTGAGCATCAGAAAATTTCCACAGGCAACACAGTGTGCCACAGGCTGACCTGCTGACCTCCCTGAAGGCTCTAGTAACTGTACCTCAGAGGTTTCAAAGCTGCTGCCTTTCAGCTCTTCTCCTTCCTGTTAGTGTTTTCGTCTTAGATTTTTATTTCACCTGTGCCTGAGGAGTTTAATGGTTCAAGAAGTAATCTCTTTCTCTCACACACACTCACACTGCACATCTCCCCTTCCGGCTTCCAGACACACCTACTTTAGCAGTTTAGCCTTTTAAATATGTTTCCCCGTGTTGAAAACACACACATGTACATTTACCTATCTGAACTTTTCATCTTCACACTGCTGACACCTCCCTAGGGAAGACAGAGTTAGAACTAGCTGCTCTTCTTTGGTCAGCACCACACTTCCCATCTCTTTCTCAAACAGGTACCCCGTCCAGCTATCAGGTCAGCAATTACACCATGTTGACCTTCTGAACACTGTTCCCTTTGACACCCTTTCCTGACCCACATTTCTCCTCAGGAGTTAGGCTTGGTCAGCTCTGCTTAGATTAATTATGCATGTCACTAATGGAACACAAAACTCTTGGTAGAATCAGGTTCATCTCAAACAGCCTTTGTTCTACCCAATTCATCTTCCTGAAGGCATCCCCAATCTACGTGGTGCTTCTCTGGATCTGTCTCTCAGCTGTCCAGAGACAATTCTCCATCAAGACCTTGGCTTAGACCATGTAGATCCTGCCAGTCTGGTGTCTGGAAGTCCAGGGTGGAGGCCTCTCTTCCTGCCTTGTGACAGCACTTCTTCACTGAGTCCTCCTGTGACTTTGCTCCCTGCACGTGCAGACATGCCCCTCACTTGTATGGTTGCTTTCTCCTATAAGGAGGTAAATCTCAACTCCGATGGCTCCTTCCTCAGTGTCTTTTCACCCTAACTGCCCTTATGAAGGCTCTGTCTCCACACAGAATCCTGTTCAGGATTAGGACTTTGATATGTTTTGGGGAGGAAGTTGGCACAGGCGATTCCACAACAGTATGCTGCTTCTCGTAGACTTTCTGTTTTGTTGTTTCTTCTGCCTTCAGCTGGGCTTAGTGGTCTCAAGATTCCCTGGCCCTACCTTTGTGTCTCCTGCAGTGCTGGCCTTTGGCAACAAGGATGGAGTCTGACAGTCTGACCCTTTTCTTTATAGATGCCCACTGCAGAGATGCCCGGTACTGACTCTGGAGTTTTCACCTTCATTAGCATTGGTTTAGGACTTAGCTTTTCAGATCTGCTCTGTCTGTTACCAATTGTCCAGCATCTAGTATTCTTGCTGTTGACTTCTCGCTGTCCCTGGGGACTGTGGTTGGATGGTGGCTCTGGATGGAGTGAAGTTTTGGATATCTTTGCTCATCCCTCTCTAACTGGAAGCTGATATCCACGTCCCCAGAGTCACTGCTCCCATCAGCTTGCTGATCCCAATGTTCTGCCCCACAGGGATGTGTTTAGTGCCTATGCTCTGGTTGGCCTCTAGGGGACACGTGACTCTTTGTGAACTCCAACAGTGTTTTGTGTTTTGAGTTGAACAAAAACCCTTCTCATTTTGCTGAGAAGTTTCCCTACATATAAAAACCTAATACATTGTCAGTAGAATTGAGCTGATGTGTGTCAGTCTTCCTCTGTTGCTTTTGGATTTTGCTTTATGTTGTACCATTTGAATCAGTTTTTATTAGTTTTTCTCCTGCATAAGTGTTTTCCTTAGATTTTATTTAGAAGTTCAATTTTTTAAAACACAAGGTTGACCTGACTCTCCACTAATCTGAATTTTATTTGAAACTTTGACATTGCTGTGTTCGAATGAAGCCAGATCTATATTATCTAAAATCTTGTGGATGTTTCCAGGCTGAGCAAATCTGCACATAACCCTCTCTGCACAGCATTTTACTTCATGGCATTTTTTTTTCTTTTTACCAAAAAGGAAGAAGGTATTTTGTGAGCACCTTCAGTGCACCTATTTCTATTTAAAAGTAGGAATGAGCAGTATTTCATCTATACGGAGTCCTCATGAAAACCTCCAGGAGATAGATACGGATGTAGATAAACTAATACACGGATGGCAGCTTAGAATGTAGGCAAGATGCCATCTTATTAAAAACCTCTCTGAGAGGAGAAGATGAACAGCCTGGCACGGGGCGGGTGCTTGACCATGTTTTGCTGCAGTTATTGTAATGGGGCCAGTGGTACACACTAGAAGCAGTAGGGATTTATACTGTCACCCCAAGAGACGATGTCCTGGAAGGGGCTACAGACTCCACGGTGGCCCGCATCATCCGCTCTTCCCTGACACAGCTCCAGATGCTTTGTCACGGCCATGCTCCTATCTTGTCTCCATACAGTAGCCAACTTGAGAGTCTTCTTTCAAATTTTAGGTCAGGTTTACCAACATGTATAGTCTTACGTGTGAAACCTGGTAAACCATGAGAAAAGCATATACAGGAACAACCCCAGCCCCAAGCACAAGCAGGTCCGTGACCACCGAACACTCCCTTGGAGCCGTCTTCCTCACCCATATAGAGTCAGCAACTTTTATTTCTGCCACCAAAGGCTGCTTTGCTTTTAAGCCTTCAGTTTCATTTCTCCCATATCAATACCCAGTCATTTCTGCACTGTAAAAAGTGACCTAGCGCTATTTCCTTTAAAATTGGGCTTTGTTCTGTTAAATTGGTTGGTTTGGCTCTTTGACCAAAACTTTTCAGTGTGAGTACATTTCTGGATTACGCTTTCTAATCTGCTAGGGTATCCGATTATCTTTATGTCAGTGCTGACCCATCCTAGTAATTGGGGCTTTATAATAAATCTTAAAACCAGGTAGTGACGTTCTCTAGATACGTTGGCAACATCACATTTTTATTACAGTAAGAAATACTTATGGTGTACCACGTGATGATTTGATGTATTTCTTCATGGTAAAGAGTTATTACAAGCCAGCAAACTTCCAGAGTTCACATGAAATTATGCTTTTTTTTTTTTTTGCATGAAAAGGAACTGAGGTCTTGCTGAAGCTCACTGATTTATCACACTAGCTAGCCAGTGAGTCTTCATCTCCCAGTGCTGGCAACAGGACAATGCATTGCCACATCTGCCCTTTTTACGTGGGTGCGGCCATGTTCAGGTCATCGCGCTTCTGCAGTAAGCACTTTATCCACTGAGCCATGTCCGCCAGCCCTGGCCTTTCTTCTTAAAGGCTGAATAATATTATTTCTCTCCACCACCACCACATCACATGCACACTACATCATAGTTGCTTTATCTAGTCAGTTACTGATGGATATTTAGCTTTTTTTTTTCTATCCCATGGTTTCCGTAACATTGCAGTGAACATGGAGGTATGGTGGCATTAGCTGAGGCCCATTTCATTCCTGTACTGTTGTTATTTTCCTTAAGAACCTCCTACAGTGTTTTCTATAATGGATGACCCAACGTTTGTCCCTACCAAAAGTAGAAAACGGTTCCTTTTCTGCTAAGTCTCTGCCAACCCTAGTTACTGTCTCTCTGTTTATGAGAATCATTCTATCAGGCATAAGATGCTATCTCATCACCGTTTTGATTTTTTATTTCCATGACAATTAATGATGTTGAGCACCTTTCTATTGAGGCTTTTGGTCTATCCAGGGTTAATTTTTATGGTCTACAATAAGTCCACCTTGATCCTTTCACATGTGGGAATCGCTTTCCCTTTCACCCCTCATTGAGGAAAAAAGACTTCCCATACTGTATCTTTTCGGTGTCACTAATTTTTGGCACAAAAATTAGTTAAGCATATGTTCGGGCTATTTTTGGAGTCTAGTCTACTGGCATTTCTGTCTGGTTTATGTCAGTCATGCTATGCTGATTGCTGTATCTGTAGTATACTTTGAAACCGATGCCTCCAACTTTGTTTTTGTTTCTCAAAACTGTTTTGGCTACTCAGGGTCCTTTATGGTTCCATGCAAACTTAGAAGTTGTATTGCTGTTCCTACAAAGAATATCAAAGTAAGTTTAGTAGGTGCCACTGTAAGTCTACACATTGCTTTTGGCTGTGTGAACACATTTGAACAATGTTCTGATATATGAGCATAGCATGTTTTTCTTTTTATTTATGCATTCTTTGATGTCTTTCATCAGAGATGCATAGTTTCCAGTGTGTAGCTCCTTTACCTTCTTGGCTAATTTTATTAACATATTCTATTTGGTTTTGAAGCTTTTGTAAGTGGATAGCACCCCCTCTCCCGCCCCATTTCCTTTAGTTGGTTCTGAGGAACAGAGATGCAACTAATTTGGAGATTTTGATCCTTTTAAGACAGAGCTGTGCTTAATTCACTTATTCTTATACTTTCGTACATCTTTGGGGTCATGGTTTCTACAAATGGGGACAATTTTGTTTTCACCTTCCCCATGGGTATGCTTTTCATTTCTTTTTTTTTCTGATTGTTCTTGCTGTGCTGGCGCCTCTGAGTTACAGTGGACAGAGGAGGATCCAGCAGCATCCTTGTGCCTGTCTTAGAGACCCGGTGTTCCATCTTCTCCACCGACTATGTCCTTAGCTTCGGGCTTTTAATATAGTGAGGAAGTTTCCCTCCATATCTAACTTGTAGAAAACCTCTGTTAAGAAAGACACATACTAGCCAGGCAGCAGTGCATGCCTTTAATACCAGCACTCCAGAGGCAGAGGCAGGTGGATCAGTTTGAGGTCAGACTGGTTTACAGAGTGAATTCTAGGACAGTTAAGGCTATATAGAGAGACCCTGTCTTGAAAAACAAAAACAAAACAAAAAACCAAGAACACACACACCAGACTTATGCTGCTTCTCCACTGTGTGAGATGGCCAGGTAGTCTCCTGTGTCATTCCTTTAATGCATGTGTTACAGTTATTGATTTGCACATGGGACACATCCCCCAGAACTGGACCATGGATGAAATGCCTGTTGTATGTGCTTGTGAACATGAATGGAATGTCTATTGTATGTGCTTGTGAACAGGGACAGAATGCTTACTGTGTGTGCTTGTGAACATGGATGGAATATCGATTGTATGTGCTTGCGAACATGGTAGAATGCTTATTGTGTGTGCTTGTGAATGTGGATGAATTACCTGTTTGGTCTTTATATTTGTCTTTGGACTATTCACATTTTTTGAATTTTCAGATAATGTAATTGATTTGCCAGTTCCCACAAAAGAGTTTGCTAGTGTTTGCTGGGCACTGGCTCAGTTTGAAGGGAGCAAACCACTCGCCCAGTGTCTTAGGCAGGGTTTCACTGCCATGAAGAGACACTGTGACCATGGCAGCTTTTATAAAGGAAAACATTTAACTGGAACTGGCTTATTGTTTCAGAGGTTTAGTCCACTGTCATCACGGTGGGAAGCATGGCAGCATGCAGGCAGACATGGTGCTGGACAGGAGCCTGAGAGTTCTACATTTGATCTGCAGGCAGCAGAAGGAGACTGTGTGCCACACTGGGCAGAACTAGAGCATAGGAAACATCAAAGCCTGCCCCCACAGTGACACACTTCCTCCAACAAGGCCACACCCACTCCAACAAGCTACACCTCCTAATAGTGCTACATGCTATGAGTCAGGATTTCAAACCTATGGATCTTTGGGGGCCATTCCTATTCAAACCACCATACCCAGGTCCTACAATACATTGATGTGACAGAACTCTGCCTGTCTAAGGCTTCTCTAGTTTCTGCTCCCATTATAATTTAAGTTTCTGTAACTTAATTTCCTTTCACATCTTTTGCTAGGCATTTTGTGTTTTATGTTGCTGCAAATTGTACTGTTTTTCCTACTCAGTGTTTATTGTGGTGAAATATATACAGCATAAAGCATTATGTTTTCAATATCATCTTTAATTGCTTGATATCAGGGTATACAATATAGCAGATTTTTATTTTGTGATGGAAATTTTCCCTTCTTGGTAATAGAATTGGAGGGTGGGGTTTTGAGGGGAGAAAGGGTGTAATCTATTTTTTTTTTAATTTACAGCTGCTTAAATTTATTTTAAGTAATGGAAGATAGTAAGAAATTTTAATTTGCACAACATAAACTACTAAATCTAACAGTGGCATTTAAACACACACTTCTTGTTTCTGCCTTAAGATTTTTTTTTTGATTGGGGGATAGCTCTTGTAGGCCAGGAGAGATCACTGGACCCTGGCACTGGAGCTGAGGCATTGTGAGCTGCCTGATTTGGGTCCTGGAAACTGAACCAGGGTCCTCTTCAAGAGCAGAAAGTGTTCTGAACTGGAGACCTATCTCTCCAATCCCCTGCTTTTCCCTCTTATCTTCCTAATTTCTCCATTTACCCATATTTTGTCACAAGTTTCATTGCTAAGGTGGTATTCTTTTTTTCTTAATTTTATGGGATATGATTATTTTTTATTTTAATTTTTATTAATTACACTTTATTAGCTTTGTATCCCCCCATAAACCTCTCCCACCTCCCCTCCCAATCTCACCTTCCCTCCCCCTTCTCCACACATGCCCCTCCCCAAGTCCACTGATAGGGGAGGTCTTCCTTTCCTTCCTTCTGATACTAGTGGATCAAAGACTTCAACATAAAACCAGACACGTTAAACCAGTTAGAAGAAAAAGCGGGGAAGAGCCTTGAACTCATTGGTACAGGAGATAACTTCCTGAACAGAACACCAAGAGCAACAATCAATAAATGGGACCTCATGAAACTGAAAAGCTTCTGTAAAATGAAGGACACTGTCATCAAAACCAAACAACTGCCTATAGATTGGGAAAGAATCTTCACCAACCCTTTATCTGACAGAGGGCTAATATCCATTATATATAAAGAACTACAGAAGTTGAAAAGCAACAAATCAAGTAATCCAATTAAAAAAATGGGCAACAGAGCTAAACAGAGAACTCTCAATAGAAGAATATCGAATGGCAGAGAAACACTTAAAGAAATGCTCAACATCATTAGCCATCAGGGAAATTCAAATCAAAATGACCCTGAGATTTCACCTTACACCCATCAGAATGGCCAAGATCAAAAACTCAAGTGATAACACATGCTGGAGAGGTTGTGGAGAAAGGGGAACCCTCCTCCACTGCTGGTGGGAATGTAAACTTGTACAACCACTCTGGAAATCAATCTGGCGCTTCCTCAGACAACTAGGAATAGCACTTCCTCAAGATCCAGCTATACCACTCCTAGGCATGTATCCAAAAGAGGCGCAAGTACACAATATGGACATTTGCTCAACCATGCTTGTAGCAGCTTTATTCATAATAGCCAGAAGCTGGAAACAACCCAGATGCCCCTCAACTGAGGAATGGATACAGAAATTGTGGTACAGCTACACAATGGAATATTACTCAGCAATAAAAAACAAGGATATCATGAAATTTGCAGGTAAGTGGTGGGAACTGGAAAAGATCATCCTGAGTGAGCTATCCCAGAAGCAGATAGACACACATGGTATATAATCACTCATATAGACATATAAAATAGGATAAACCTACTAAAATATGTACACCAAAAAAAAAAAAACTAATCAAGAGGGAGGACTCTGGCTAAAATCCCCAGCCAGAAAGGCAAAGCAGATTGACAACAGAAGAAGAAAACAGGAAACAAGCTAGGAGCTTGTCACAGAGGGCCTCTGAAAGGCTCTGCTCTGTAGAATATCAAAGCAGATGCTGAGACTTATGGCCAACTGTTGGGCAGAGTGCATGGAATCATACCAAAGATGTGGGAATAGTAAGATAGGGAGAGGACAGGAGCTCCACAAGGAGAGCAACAGAACCAAAAAATCTGAGCATAGGGGTCTTTCCTGAGACTGATAGTCCAACCAAGGACCATGCATGGAGATAACCTAGAACCCCTGCACAGATGTAGCCCATGGCAGTTCAGCATCCAAGTGGGTTCCATAGTAATGGGGACAGGGACTGCCTCTGACATGAACTGATTGGTCTGTTCTTTGATCACCTTACCCTAATGGGGGAGCAGCCTTACCAGGCCACAGAGGGTGTATTCTTTAGAATTTACCATATAAGCAATTGTGTCCTCGGGGCAGAGAGAGACAGTTCACCTTTTGCTTGTCAGCCTTTGTGTCTTATTGTTTGTTGCACTGTGAGGTCCCTCCAGAATGGAGCTGGTGAGAGTTTCTGTCTTTTTGTTGTTCTCTGCCTTAGAGAGGAAGGCTTTCATTATTCAACTTTTAAACACAATGTCAATGCCAGTAACTATCATTTTCTGCATGTGCCCATGGGAGCAGACAGTCAGTTCGGTGGCTCACAAAGAAAGACCTAACTTCCTGTTTTCCATGCTGCTGTGTGAATCATTTCCTTTGCTACTGAATGGACTTCTTGTCTTCCCTCAGTGAACAGAATACAGCAAAAGTGATGGGGGGTATTGATATCAAATTAAGATTCAGTTTATTAAATGATTAGGACTTCTATCTTGGGGCTCAATCTCTCTTGCTAGCTTGCTCTGTGGGAAGCCAGACTACATTATGAGTGGCCACATTGCAAAAACCTGACAGAAGCTTCCTGGCAAAAGTCAGTGGGCTCTGGAGATCCTGAGTTCAGTGGCTTACAAGGAACTAGATCCAGTTAGCGTGATGGAGTGACTGGGAAGGGCGCTCAGGGCTCCTTAGTCTTCAGAGATTGACAATGGTCTCCCTCGCTGCTAACAAGATACTTGAGCTCCAGCCTCCCTTAAAGCCACACCAGATTCCTGATTGGAAACTGTGACAATATTTGTTCCTTGTTTCTTTTCTTTCCAGATGTATTGTGTAGTTCCCCCATCCCATGGCAACTGGCATTGAATCTTGTCAAAATAAGTCCGTTGAGATGATTACACAGTTGCTAGCTTTTATTCTGTTGATACGGTAAATTATATAGATTTTCATGTAAACCTCACATGGCCTTATTAGCCTTTTTATATCGTATTGTGTTCCATTTGCTAATACTTTAAAGGACTTTTACATGTGTTTTTATAACAGATACTGGTCTGTGGCTTTCATTTTATTATTAAGATATAGCTCATATAACATAAAGTTTACCACCTCCAAAAAAAAATGCACCAACCTGTGGCTTTCAGTATATCTGTAAGGCAGTGAAGCTGGCGCTGCTCTCTGAACCTTTTCTTCTGGCCCCCAAAAAGCTCAGGCCCATGAGTAGTCAGTCACCCTCTGCTCCTCTCTCTTGTGGAATCCCTGGAAACCACTGAGCTGCTCCCTTTCCCTGGGAATTCTTATTCTGAATATAGTATGTAAATGGAGTCATGAGTTATGAGTCATTTTGTATCTACTTTCTTTTATTTAGTATACTATTTTATAATTTGTCCAATTTTAAATCATAGAATAAAATGCATAAAGCAGTTCCCTATTTCTTTTTATGGATATGTGATACTCTGTAATACAGATATGCTGTATTTTGCTCATCATCCATTCATAGCTATAGACATTTATATAGTTCCCCCCTCTTTTTTTCCACCCTGAACAGTGTTCCCCTGAATATTTATAAGCAGATTGTGTAAATGTGTTTTCACTTCTCCTAGGTTATACCCGGGAGTAGAATTTTTGTGTTGTATGGTAGTTTGATGTTTAACTTTCTTAGCAACTACCAAATTGTTTTCACAGTGGCTGTACCATTTTCATTCCACCAGAAGTATATACAGCTTCCACTTGGTCTGCATCCTTCTTAATATGTGTTATGTCCATCTTTTTTTTATAGCATCCATTTTAATGGAACTAAGAAGCTTGTTATAGCTTGGAGTTTTCTCTGCTAGCCGGCTGTAGTGAACATTTTCTCCTGTGTGTGTTGGCCATTGGTCAATCTTTCCTGGAGATGTTTTTTTTTTTAGATCTTCTGTCTGCTTTAAAAATTGGGATATTTATTGTTTTATTATTGAGTTGGCATAGTTCCTTGTATGTTCTAAACCCAGGTCTCTCTTCAGATTTGCCAATTTTCTCCCCAAATCTGTGGGTTGTCCTCCTAGTTTCTTGTTAATATTCTTTGAACTGTGAATTAAACATTTTGGCAGAGCTCAGTTGATTCATTTTTTTGTGTATGTGTATGTATCTACTAGAGTTATATTTAAGAAATTAGAAACCATCACCCAGTTGAAGGTCATAGAGATGTGTGTTAAAGTCTCTTTCAAGGGCTATAAAAGCTATACTTTTCACCCACTCAGTTGACTTGATGTCCTTGTAATCAATTGGTGATTGTATCAGTCTATTCCTCATCACTTTGTAAATACCCCAGGGCAAGCTAATTTCATACAGCCAAGAGGCCCCAGGGCATCACATTGGCATTGTCTCTTGATGGGGCACTCTTGACTGCATCATCTCATGGTAGCAGCATGTATATGAGGAACACGTCATATCTCAAAACTGGATGGCTGAGGGAGGCTCTAAGTCTGACAGTCTCACCCAAGCTCCCTTTCCCCAAGTGACCCGAGGGCTTCCCCATGTGTTACCTCTTAAAGGCCCACCACTGCCCATGTTGCCTTTGGGGAGCAGTCTTCCAACACATGACTCTTTGGAGGACACATTTAAATATGTGTAAGCCACAACATCCTGCTCAAGACTCATGTCCATCTCTCAATGCAAAATGCATCCCATGCTGACAGTCCAAAGTCTTAACCATTCCAGTAATCATTAGGAATCCAGGGTCTGGGGAGATAGCTCAGGTAGAGGCGTGCTTGCAACACAAGCATGTAAATCTGAGTTTGAGCTAAATGAAAAGCTAATTATGGTAGCAAGTGCCTGTAACCCCAGTGCTGTTGAAGCAAAGGCTCATTGACCAGCCAACCTACTCTGTTAACTGTAACTCCTGCTCCAGAGAGTGCAGTGCCCTCTTCTGGCCTCTACAAGCACTGCATTTATGTACACACACACACATACACACACACATACACACACACATACACACACACACACACACAAAGCATGCACATAATTTAAAACATTTTAAAATAAGTAACATAGACTAATAAAGTTGTGGTGTTGGTCTAGAGACTCTGTTTCCCTTACTTTCATCCTCTATAATCACAGTACAGGTCTCAGAACCAGGAAATTAGCATTGCAATACTACAAACTGAACAACAGCCTTTATTATGACTGCACAGGCTTTCCCACTCATTGTAGAAAGGCCAGTGGAGAATTTTGCTGTCACACTCCATTGTTTCCTCCTGTCTGCTTCAGTTCCTTGCTTGGCTTTTGCGATCTTAACACGTTAGAAGGGTCATTCTGTAACCTGTCTCTTGAGGTGGGCCTGTTTTCTCATGATTAGATTGAGGTTGACAATTTTGAGCAAGGATTCCCTCTAAGTGCTGGGCCCTCTCAGCTAACCACCAGCTAGCCTCATGGCTTGCTGCATTTAACATGCCCCACCCACGAACATTCTTGACAATATTTCTCTCTTTCCATTTGCGAGAGACAAATACCTTGGAGGAGTTATTTGGAGATTGTACAATCACTACTGTTCCTGAGCATTTCTCTAACACTGAGATGGTGACTTTTGTCTGCATCGGTCGCTGTGGTAGGCCAGTGGCGGGACTGTATTTACCTCATGTCTTTTGATTATAGTGGTTTCAGTTATTCTGTAAGAAAAAGCTGCCTCTCTGCCTCATTTACTCTTGTATTCATTTTATGATGTCAGTTCTGACCCACATATATTTATTTTACTCTACAGATTATCTGTTGTTATGTGTTTTGATGCCCAAATTGTGTATGCTTTAGCCAATGAGAAGTCTTTGAGGTTAGTTTTGGTGACTCTGTGACCCTTGCATGGGTTTATCTTTTAGGGTGGGTGGTTTTAGGTGTGGTGCTGATTAGTATTTTGTCAACCTGACCCAAGCTAGAGACATCTGGGAAGAAGAAACAATTGAGAACATGCCTCCAACAGGTTGGCCTGTAGGAAAAGTCCATAGTGCGTTTTCTTGATTAGTGATTGAGGTGGGAGGGCCCCTCCCACTGAGGGCCCCACCCACTGAGGGCCCCACCCACTGAGGGCAGTGCCTTCCTGGGCATATGGTCCTAGGTGGTATAAGAAATCAGGCTGAGCAAGCCACAAGGAGCAAGCCTGAAATCATTGTTCTTCCATGATTTCTGCTTCAGTACCTGCCTCTAGATCGCTGCCTTGAATTCCTGCTCTGACTTTTCTCCATGATGGATTGTGAGCTGCAAAGTGAGATAAACAATTTTCCTCCCCACGTTGCCTTCAGCCAGTGTTTTATCACCGCAGCGGATTTGGGCTGCAACGGGGCTACATTCCCAACCCCCAATAGTTAACACTTCTTTTGATATTCCAGAGATGTAACTCCTCCTGGACCTGAAGCTGGCCTTGTAGGTTATTGTGAGTCACCTGATGTGGGTGCTAGGAAATGCAGCTGGGTCCTCTGCAAGAATTGTGTGTGCTCTTAACTAGTGAGCCATCACTCCAGCTCTTCTGCCTGTTTTTGTTTTTCTTCTGAGACAAGGTCTCTCACAGAATCTGGTGCACATTAATTTGACTAGGGGTGACTGCTAATGAGCTCCAGGGGTCCCCCAGTCTGCACACCCTCAGGGTTGCAGTTATAGCTGTATACTGCCATTCTGACTTGCTTGTTTTTACATGGGTGATGGATTTCCAAACTCAGGTTCTCATGTTCACACAGTAAACGTTTACCAACTCACTCATCTTCCAGGCTCTCAATACATATTTGTTATTTATCTGAGGCACTGAACCTTTTTTAATCAAACACTCGCCATTCATCCCTTCCAAGATCCAAGCCTTTGGTAGCCATCGTTCTACTCCTGAGAGTTCAGCTTCTTTACGTCACACACATGCGTGAGGTTACGCAGTGTTTGACTTTCTGTGTTTTGGTTATCTAACTTGGTGCGGTCATCTAGGTTCACCTATGTTGTCACAGTGACAGCCTCCCCCTCCCCCTTTTAAGATTGACTTCTTTTCTATTGCATATATATCAGCACTTAAAAAAAATCAATGTACCCATTGATGGACACGTACGTTGATTCTATAGTGTCTCATTGTTGTTTTAATTTAAATCATTAATCCCTGGTGATTAGTAAGCGATAGGGAAAGGAGCCCCACCCCTGATACAGAACTAACTTCCTGACAGCCAGCATGTTGAAGCTGTGCGTACAAATGAGGTGCTAAGAGCCAACTGCCAGACAGATGGGAACTTTTAAGCAAGTGTCTGTTTCCTCACCACTTCAGAGGCAGAGAGCACACCTCTTAGGTGTTTTTCCCTCTGCTGTATCTCTGATTTTGAGCAGCTTGTTTTTGTGTGTGTCTGTGCACATGTGATATTCTTTAACTTTACTCAGTGTGAGGATTGTTTGGCTTGTTTATTCTGTAACCTTCTTCTTCTTATTATTATTTTAACCAAAGTTTCAAACTGAAAACATTTCAACTATTTTCCTCTGTACCACCTCTTTTCTCTCAGGAACTTCCCATGACATGGATGTTAGACCTTTTGAAATTACCTCTGAGGTTCTGTTCATTTGTCCTTAAACTTCGCCCTCTATTGTTTAAAGTGGATAATTCTTTCAAAAATCCACAGTTGTGTGCTTGTATATTCGTGCTTCTGTAATCCCCACACAGATTATCCTGGATTTATCCTGTGACTCTTAAATTCTAGATGTTTACCAGTTCTAAAATCTGCGTTTCATTTTTTATCATAGTTTCTATATATTTCTCTGTCTACTTTCCATATAGTCTGAGAGCGTTTTTGCTTGTTTTATGGAAGGTGATTCTGTAGTCACATTTAAAATCTTAGTTTCAGAATTCTAGGATCTGAGTCACCTTGGGGTTGGCACCGACTGATGGTGTTTCCTTTGTTAATTACTCAGATTTTTCTAGATACTTGCTCCTGCGAGTAATTTTGAACTCAGAATACTCAGTACAACTGTGAAACTGGGCTCTGTAAAACAGTCTAAGTCTTATTAATTGTTCAGCAGACAATCACCACTTAGGTTCAAGTTGAAAGTCTAGCCTTGCTTTCTGTGGCCAGCTCGTGGTCTGAGTATGCTCTGTACATTTATAGCATGGGTCATATGCTTAGGGGTTTGCTGGCTTATACAGGAGATGAG
Organism: Pachyuromys duprasi; assembly: GCA_028658305.1. Lineage (NCBI taxonomy): Eukaryota > Metazoa > Chordata > Mammalia > Rodentia > Muridae > Pachyuromys > Pachyuromys duprasi. Next base: position 44,278,363 of record CM053743.1, read on the forward strand.
TGTCTTGCTTTTCTGACCTTCCTAGCTTCTGAAATTCCCCCTTTGTGTCCTCAGACCTAGAGAATCCTGCTTTCTATTTGTTTGCTTGTTGGCCTTACCTACTGGAACTCTTGCATGGATGGACCTACTTAGCAGCCACATAAGGAGGTGACATCTCCTCTTCTAAAGGGACAGGGTCCTCCAGGGCTTCAGTGTCCTTGTTGCTGCTACTGTAGGACTGGCCAGAGCTCAACGTGTGCTCTATTTTTTACTGGACATGGGATTTCCATGTTACATTCCTCATGGTACAGATGCTCGTTGGTGTTGCTAAGGTCCAGTGGCAAGAACTTAGAATATGCTGAAAATCTGGCCTAAAATCCATGTTTTCATTTCTATGACCATTTAAGTTATGAGCACATGCAGTACACCAATGCTGGCCAGACACAGCTGGCTACAGTGTCAGGTTCTTTTCCGGGCAGGGCCGATGGGGGAGAGGTAAAGCTTGGCTTACAAAGATAGGTCCCAATCAAAACCTCAGATTATGGGGCTGGAGAGACGGTTCAGCAGTTAGCAGCCCTGGTTGTTCTTCTGATCTCCATGAGCACCAGGCTTCAAGTGGTTCACACACAGGCACACACACACAGGCAAGACATCTATAAGCACTATTTAAAAACATTAAAATCCCAGACCACAAAGAGTGCTGGGTGCTTTGTGAAAAATCTGGCTCTATTCTTGTGGCCACCATAGTTTTCTCCAACTTTTCTACGATGCACCTGCCTTTGAGTTAGCCATGATTCTGTAGGAAACTTCTCAATCTTACTAGCTCTAAGTCAACCCAGTTGACTCACGGGTTCACGAAGCTAAATTTAGGTGGAGTCAAGGACTCAGTCTGTTGCTGGAGTGAACAGATGTTTTATGGTGTCTCTCCACACAAGGGGATTGGAGAAAATGGAGGGGGGTGAAAAAGAGGAGGAAGAAGATGAAGATGACGGTGCTAACATTTCTAGCAGCAGATGCTTATGGGCCACTGGGTGTGTCTGAAGCAATTTGTAGAGTTTCTCAATAATAAGTGGCCAGCGTAATGGTCCTTATCCTAAGTGTATTTTAGAAAAGCCCAGTGCCAGGTGGCTAGTGGCTAGGGTAGGTCTAGACTCCATGTCCTGCCTGGTATTCACACTACTTTCTTCCGACTCTGCCCTGAGAATGGGCAGAATCAGGGTCCTGTTAGTGGTGTGAATTCAGCCATCCCCCAGAGCTCAATCTAGGCAAGTGCCATCCAGAAAGGTACTAAACTGCCTTCCCCTTCCCATCTCATCTCGTTCTGACTAGGGCATGGGCACGCTCCTAGTGAAAAGGTCCTATGGTACATTTTCTTGGGCAGTGACGCCACCTCTCCTGGTCTATGTGTGCCTTATATAAGCTGCTGAACATCCTGGAAGGTTTCTGCTGGGCACTTTGGCATGACTGGTTAGTGGTGCCATTCAGAGGCCTGACATGTTATGAGCTGACCATTTTGACTCTGGGACATTTTTGACTGGTCTGAGACTACATGCTGAAATTGCTAAGATCTACACTGCAGTCACATATTTTGAGGGGGGGGGCCCTTTTCATGTAACGCTGATCTAATGTACTGTTTTAATTCTTTCATTTTATTATTAATTATCATTGTTAATCTTTTACTGGAATCATTTATAAATTAAGCTTCATGTATGTGTGTATAGGAAAATGTTGTACGAACAGTGTTTGGTACTATTATGGTTCTGGCATCTACTGGGGATCTTGGAACATCTTCACAGCTAAGGCAGGTCCACGTGTCTTCTCCTAGTGTGTAGCTGGCTGCTTGTTGTTTTATCATCATGTGAACAGTATTTTTTTTGCCAAACAGCAGAACCTGTAAGAGGTGGAATGTGGTTAGAGAAAGTTAGGTTCCTGGGCTATGCTCTGACGTGGGAATATTGGGTTGCCTGTTCCTTCTCTGTCTTCACTTCCCAGATATTAGGGGATGGCAAATTTCTACTATGCTGAGCCCCCACCAGCACAGACTGCCTCTACAAGGCAGGAGGCTGAGCAGCCATGGCTTCAGCCTTCTGAAACCGTATGCCCAAGCAAGTTTTTCCTTCTTTCAAGTAGAGCACCATTTGAATAAGCAGTGTTTCCTGCGGGTTCCTATTCTGGACGTGTAGTTCCCAGGTGATGGCACTCTTTGGCTGTGGAAGCTAAGGAGACAGGGCCTGGCTAGAGGTGGTGAGTCACGAGGGGGAGGGAGGAGCTAGCTCCCGCCTTGTTCCTCCATCTCCTACCTGCTACCAGGTGAAAAGCTCCCAACTCAAATGCTTCTGCCATCAGGTTTTGCCCAGGCAATGAGGGGCCGAGTACCGTGGACCGCACTCTCTAAAACCACCTCCCCTGCTTAAGACGCACCGTCAGGTATGCATGTGGTCCCGCTGACAAGAAAAGCGACTTTTCTTTCCAAAGTGCCACCAGGACAGGGTCACTGCTGCGACAGAACCTGGCAGTGTGGTTCTTTGGCCTTTGGAACTGATTTATGGGACCAACTTGGAAACGTTTGGAGCTGCAAGCTGGAGGAGTTCTAGAAGGCTATAAGCAGAGTTTAGTGGGTGAGAGTTCAGGGCGCTAGCGCGCTGGTCAGAGTACAGACCATAAACAACCCCGCGGCTCAGATGGGAACAAGGACTCTCCTGGGAGTCCGTATTTACCCAAGGATAATGAAAAGGACTCCCAGATCCTTACACGTATTATTTACAACAGTCCCAAGCTGGGAACAGCCCAGTGACCACCCAGTACAAATAGATAAACAAATCGTGATGGGCCTATGCTGTCAAATAGTGTTTGGTAAAAGAGCACCAAGGGAATGCCCACTCACTGTGTGATTCCATTTATGTGACATCCTGTGAAAGGCAGATTATAGTATATCAGTGGGGGGCATGGCCAAAGTCCAGCGACTGCAGAGAACATGCAGAGGAAACTTGGGGGGGAGGGGCAGCAGAAAGGTTAAGTGTTCATTTATGTATTAATTGTGCTTATGGTTACATAACTACATACAAGGACTGACATTAATCAAACCGTGTCCCCAAAACCAGCAAATGTTTTTGCCTGTGATTTATACCTCAATAAATCTATGTAAGAATGTATTTCAAATGTAAAAAAATAAAAAATAAACCAGTGATTCCAAGTGCTGGTGGGTGGAGTAATTGGGACTGTCACACATTGTTTGTTGAAGTGTAAAATTGGGCAGCCCCTCTGGGAAAGGAGCTGGCAGTTTTCTTCAGAGTAAAACACAGACTTGCCATATTCCATTCCCGAGTATTTATTCAAGAGAAATGGAAACATATGTTCACCAAGAGACTTCTACGTGAATATTAATAGCAGCTTCATTCATCAGAGCCTCAAACTTGGAATGACCCGAGTTTCATCAGTCCATGAATGGACAGATTGTGGTGCAGTCACTCAGTGAAATACTACTTGGAAACAAAAGACAACACCCCCCCCCACACCGGTGAGATACTGGTGAACACAGCAGCCAGGGCACATCCATCTACATGCCAAACAGAAGAAGGATGGTCTCATGTGACTCCCTGGAGCAAACAGAACTGTTGTCTAAGGGTTATCTAGCTGTGGAGGGGTTTTGAGGAAACTCTAGAACTTTCCTGCTCTTGTGTGACTGTTGGGTTCCAGGTATGCCTGTTTTTATCAAAATTCAGCAAATGCTGAAGTCAAAGTCGGAACATTTCGCTTTACATTTGAAAGAGAATTATGCCAATCAAGACTTCCTGTTAGCAAGAAGTCTCAGCAATTACTAGAATGAACATATAACTTTGAATTCTCATTTAAGTTATTCTGCATTAAAAACTGGAGACAAAGCCAGGCATGATGGTGCACACCTTTAATTCCAACATTCAGGGAGGCAGAGGCAGGAGGATCTCTGTGAGTTCAAGATCAGTCTGGTCTATAAATCAGCCAAGGCTACACAGGGAAACCCTGTCTCAAAAAACCAAAAACCAACACCAAAACAAAAACAAAACAACGAATAAGCCAATTTTGAAAAGCCTCTTTATTTTTTAAGTTAAAAAATTTTTAAATTTACTTTATGTTTATATGTGGTTTTCTCACTTCCTCTGTGTGTGTTTGTGTGTATATGTACAAGCATGCATGTGTGTATGTGTTTGTATGTGTGCAAGTGTGTGTGCATGCATGTGGCACGTGTGCCTGATTCCTACAGAGGCCAGAGAGAGTGTGGATCCCAAGGGACTGGAGTTACAGGAGGTTGTGAGCCACTGTGTGGGTGCTGGGAAACAAAGCTGGGTCCTCTGGAAGAACAGCCAGTGCTCTTAACTACTGAGCCATGGCTCTGCCCCAGTCTCTCTTTTTAAAGGTGGAAGATACAGCATTCATGAGGGCTTTCTGGCTCCTTCCACTTTAACACGAATTTTGCACTATCTCATGGACTTTTCCCTGTGGTTCTCTCCGTATTGAACAGTTACTGTGAGGCAGGAATTTGGAGAAGCAAGAGCACCCGTCCATCGTCTGGAAGGCTTAGGTCTTCATCCAGGGCCAGAAGGCTCCTTGCCTTATCTGTTCAGTTATTGCACATGCAGGAAACCTGAACCTTATTTAGATAATGTCTGTAGGAGTTAAAAAAAAATCCCTGTTATCTTAATGTAGTAATAGTCATTTTAAAAATTATTTTGCCCTATCTACCTAATGGATTCACTGGCCTACTTTGGGGATGAGGGTGGCTCAGATATGCTGCGTTGTGAAACGGACTCTTGGGGAGGGAAAGGGCAGACATTGGTGCTGTGCTGTGTGTAGGCTCAGGTGTCGTATTTGGTTTTCCTCTGAGCAGCTGGCACACTTCCACCTTTACCCTGTCTCTGAGGTCAAACTGAGAAAACCTTGGGATTTTTAAGCGGTGAAATGGGATTGCAGTCTGGGCCCTCCCCGACCCGGGGTGATTCTGTTGCATGTTGCATGTTGCATGTGGTCCAGATGGAAGCGGAGAGCAGCCTCTTTCCTTAGCTCTGAGATGGCATCCAGCCTGCCCATGACTGTGGCCTGCGTAGCCGATGGGCACCGCAGAACCCCTCTACCCCTACCCAACACGCATGCAGGAGGACTTTCTGATGTCCTGGAGAGTCTGAGTGAATCCTCTCTTGCCTAGATACACACGCTTTGCAAAATATGTACATCCCCCACCCCCGCAGCCCACCCGAAAGAGCGCCACACTTTTCTTGTGCAAAGAGCGACAGAAAGTTCCCAGGGTGTGAAGAGGTTGTATTTCCCTGTCTTCTACAGAGCATATTTTACACTGGATTGAATTTCCCTTCTCTACGCAGGAGTCAGCACCAAGCACAAAAAAAAAAAAAAAAAAAAAGAAAAGAAAAGAAAAAAATACCGTCAAAAGTAATGAATGCAAAGAACACGTTGCTTTTCCCCTTAAACCTAACTTCGGGCTGGGCAGCAACCCCAGGCAGGTGTGTGACCCTGCCAGGATCTGTCCACGTCTGTGGGCTCCTGACAGGCAGGGAGGTTAGCGCCGAGTGGAGCATTTGTGAGGCAGAGCGAAGGCTTTTGTGTGCTTTTGAGGCTGGGGGAGGTTCATGGCCAGGTCACAGTGCCAGCATTCTTCCCTGGGCCGCAGCGGCACGGAGGCCCAAGCTGGAGCAGCCAGGGCAGGGCGTGCAGGTTTTGGAAGGCAAGGTTGCAGCTGCTGTGTTTGGTTCCCCCTTGGTCCCGGGGATTTAGATAAAAGGGTTGCTTTTATTGATTGAGGGGACTGGGGGAGGGAAAGGCCTCTAGAATCAGCCTTTGCTTTTTGTTTTTCTAAGCAAACATTTATTGAGCATTTACTGTGTGCCAGGCACCCTGCCAAATGCCTTTCATGCATTATCAAGTTTAATCCTCACGACTCACGACGGGCCGGCTGTTATGGTCTCCTTTTCAATTCAGCATGGCGAAAACTCAGAAAGGTTAAGTGTTCTACCCAAGGCCACACAGCAAATAAATATTAAGGGCAGTGGGTCCGGGAGCTCTCTCTCTCTCTCTTGGATAGATGGCTCCGTTCTTTCTGCCCAACCCCAGTCCACTGCTACTCTGTCACCACAGTGGTCTGAGAACTCAGCCCGTTGTGATCAGAAGCTCTCTTTTCCCGGATGTGTAGCAGGACGACAGTCTAAGGCCAGCTTCTCTTTCTTTAACTGTCCCTTTCTGTGTCTTCTGAGTTGAGCTGGTGGGTGGGATCCAGTGACTAGGGTTCTTCCCACTGCTACTCAGGTGGCTTGGGTATGCAGCTAGCTCTCATGGAGACACCTGCCTCTTTGCCTCCTCTGTGCCTGACTCTTCTCTGCCACCTCCCGCTCCCCCACCTGAGATAGTTGGGACTCTTTCAGAACCTCTGCTATTGCCTTGGTCCCCATCCCTAAGGGAGTAACTGGCTCATTGCTCTTCCTTGCCTTCTCATAAAGTCACACGAAGACACTGGCCAGTGGCTAGAGATGAAGGCTTTGCGTAAGCCCTTTCCTAAGCAAGCTAAGTGTATTGGGGAGCTGAGGCTGAGGTGACAGATGACCCAGATAGCTGCAACTGAGGAGGCAGGATGGGCTAGATCCTGAGCTGAGAGCCTGGCCTGCTCTGGACATTCTGCAGAGGTGCTGGGGTACCGAATGGGGCAGGTGGAGATATCAGAACCACATCACACACAATCAAAGGGGCCACTGTGGCATGCCTGTGACCCTCTGGCCAATGGGAAGCCTCTAGGGCAAGGGTTATCCGATTTGAGATCACAGAGACAGAAGCACATCCAATGCCACCTGCTAAAATGAATTAGGACCATGGCTGGGTGTTCAGGTTGCAAAACCTCTCAGAGGAATTAGGGGAGATCAGTGCTACCCACTCCAGTTAATGAGCTGGCAGGGCTGCCATGGAAACCCCTCAGGGGCATCCGAAGGGGAGAGCCATCCAATTTCCTCGACGAATTCTTCTGAACCTTCAGCTTCTCCATCTGCGCCCAGAAGTCCGAGCACAGCATTAGAGCCGTTCACAGGTAGAGGTATTGGGAACAGTGGCTTCCCCACCCCACCCCCACCCCCAGTAAACAAGCATTCTCTCCCAGGCCTGAGGAGAGATCAATTCTCCGGTCTATGGCTGCTAGCTGGTTGCTTTAGAGGAACAGAAAATCAATTCTCAGTTTCAGTAGCTCTGAGGAAGGTAATCTCCATCACAGGCGCCGGTTGGTCGTACTCCTAGATACTCTCAGAGACCACTGCGGGGCGAGGGCTGGTGCTTGAATCTACGGCAGTGATGAAGTGGCTTTGGATGCGTGTTAGAACACCGTTTGAAGCACAGACAGGGCCCGCAGTTCCCTGGCTGACCTCAGCCCTGTAACTACCAAGGGCAAGATGGGGACATAAAAAGCCTGGGCTTCTGTCAAAGAGGCAAGCTGGCTCCGGACTCCCTGCTCTTCGTGTGACCTGGAGTGAACGGCTTAGGCTGCGTGTCTCTCTGTGCATGGCAGGAACTTGTGCACCTACAGTGTGGTGCCCTCCAGCCCCAATGGGTACCCTGGTGGTCAGGGCAGAGGTGAAACCCTAGCACAAGCGGATTCTCCCAAGTTCTTTGCCTACAGCCCCTCACCTGTCAGGTGCTGACCTGTCCAGCGCTGACCCCAGAGGACAGGCCCCGCTAGGTGGGCCCTGTGCTCTCGGACCCTCTTCCGTACCAGAGACACATGGAGATCCTGTTAAGGCGTCATGTCCATTGTTCCATCAGTCAGTTGGGCTAATCTGCTTGCGCCTCGATAAGCAGAGCGATCAGGTTTCAGGGAGATTTTCCTGGGATTACTTGTAGTAGCCACTCAGTCTAGACAGGCCTCTCAGTTACAGGGTTGTAGACAAAGGCGAGAACTGGGAACGCATGGGCACGGGGCGGCCACAGATCCCTTCGGACGCCTCCTCCTTCCTGTCCTCCTTCCATCTTTATCTTCTCTTCCTGGGAGGCCAGGGCAGGGAGAAACTGCTTCATTAACCTGGGGACTCCAGTCAATCCAGGATAGAGTGCTGAACCCCCACGGTGTTCCAGGCCAGGGGCCTAGGAACATCCTAAACTGGTCCATGGAGCCTGCTTTGTGCAGTGCCTGGGGAAGAGGAGTTAAGTGCAGTATCCTGTTTGGCCACTGGAGTCCCCTTGATGTGGTGATGCTTGCTGTGCCTAGTATGCAAATGAGGCTGGTTAGGCACAGAGCTGTGGAGCCCCGTGGCTGGAAGGGGCCAGGCAGTATATTTCCAGTGCTGAGGGGACAGGCTGGGAGGGGCGCGCCGACCACCGACACCCTGCACTGTGTATACAGGAGACACATGCTTCTTCTGTTCAGGCTGACACTGAACTCAGAACCCTCCCTCCTCAGCTTCCAGAGTGCTGAAATTATAGATAAGTATGGACATGAAATATGCCTGGTATATCACACCTTAGCATACCTATCTTGTCACAAGAATGTCTCTAGATGGCATGCATAGTCCATATACATACATCCACTCCAGGTTTTAGTATGGCTTGGCCACTTCTTTGCTCAGGACAAGCCATTCCTGGCCTCAGTGTGCTCATCTATGACTTTGGATGAGCGTCACCAAAAGGAAGTCATGCAGGATGAATTTGGAGGCTGTGGAGTGCTGTGCTGGTGTTGGCCACCAGTTCCTACTGGCTGCTGCCACAGAGTCAGCTGCAAAGGAGGGAAGGGATGGCACTGGCTGTCCCTCTAAAGGGGGATCGGAGTGTTTGTCAGCTTCCTTTCTCAGCCTGGCCCTGAAGATGTGGGCAGCAGCCCTATGGCCAAGTACCCTCAGGGATCTCATTCCGTGGTGACGGGAGACAATGAAGGCCTCTGACTGGTTTCCTGAAGTCATAAGCAGGGGCACATTCTGGCCCTTTCTGGTGTTCTAGAGACATGCAAGTATGACCCTCCACTTGAGGTACTACGTCCAGAGAGCCATAAGTTGGGGAGGGGGCCTGCTTTTTCCAGCGTTTGCAACAAAGCTGGGAGAGAGACCTTGACATGGTATTGTCAGGACACTCCAACTCAACTACATGAGGTAGGGGGTCATGAGGAGATGGATAGAAAGACATGTTGGGTTTGGAACCGGGTTTGACAAAATTTTCACATTGCTTTTCTGTTCTCTCCTCACTGCCCTTGCCCTGTCATGGCCTCTGACAGAGTTAAAGAGACTCAGCTCAAGAGAAAAAGTTATGGCTGGCTTGTTTGAGGGGTTAGAGTACTCCACAGTAGTAACGTCCCAATCTGTATCAGAATGAATACCCCTTGCTTTCAGTAGAAGTTACTTCCACATCAAAGCTGGCTTAGCTTTGAGGGCCTCCAATTGAAGCCTGGTTCGATAGAGGCTGCCTGGTTGTGCACACACATATCCCAGCCCCCTTTGACACAAGCATCCAGGCTGTGCGCTGTGCACTTTGGGCCAGATGGTGCATAGCAAGGCTAGGCTCGGGGGTCTCCATGTCAAAGGCCACTGTAGGGAGAAGTCAGGGGCTCAGAGCATCTCAGTTAACTGAGCTTACGATGGGGGTTTCCCTGCCAGCGGTATGATAGGCCAGCCAGGCCACCTCTCATAGTCCCTGCTTCCTCGTGGTAGAATGGGAAGATGACAGGTCTTGAGGTGTGTGCCACTACAGACTTTTTCAACATGGTGGGGATGTGGGAGCAGGCCACCCCTCAGGAAGGGTTTGTCTTGGCAAGGTTGAGGACAGGACCTTTGGGCAGGACTGTGAATTCACTGGCAAGGCCTTCACTGTGGGCTGGGGACAGGAGACGGGGAGGGGTGCAATTAGCCTTGGATGCCTCGACTCGTTTCCATTTTCACAAAAGCATTAAAAGTACCACTGGGCTCAGAACAGATGCCAGTTGAGGCTAAGCATGGCTTCCTCCCCGTGATGGAGAATCAACTCTACCAAGCCATGCGTGGCTGCGGCCAGTAAGATGAGTAGGAGGGTAGATAATGAAACCCATGTGTGCTCATGGTTATTGACAACCTTAGCAACATCTCCAGATTGGATGAACCCTAACCTTTCCATGGTCAGTGGATGAAGAGAAGAGGGAACCATGCCTGAGGGTGAGAACCAGTGACATTGGCTGAAAAAGAGGAAACAGGCTGTGTGCTGGGGGGTGGGCAGTGTTGGGGAGCTGTTACAGTGTTTGAAGCATGAGGACCTGAGTTCAAATCTGCAGCACCCATATAAAAACCTGGGTGTGGCAACACATGCTTGATTATAACACTGGAATCACAAGAGGGTCCCTGGGCCTTGCCTCTGGCCTCCAACATCTATGCACATATACATAAGCTCATGAACACCTGCATACACATGAGCATGTACACACATTCACAGAAGATAAAGAAAATAATTAATTAAAATACTAGCAGCAATATTGTCACTTACTTTCTGTAGAGCCTTGAGTGAGTCACTTGGAAACTTTGAGCCTCGGTTTCTTCAGTCTGCCCAGTAGGGTGATTCTTGGTCCGTTTCCCACTGGGCTGTCTTGAAGGACGTGGAAGTGTGTGCTGAGAACTGAAGGTTACCATTTTACATGAAATAAACCAGACAGAATTGAAGGTTACCATGTTAAATGAAATAAACCAGATAGAACTGAAGGTTACCACGTTAACTGAAATAAACCAGACCCAGAGAGTCAGGTGCCACATTCTTCCCACATGTGGCACTAGGTGACAGGGGAGGGGGAACATGAGTATAAAAGCACAACTTTTAGGGAAAGGGGGAGCAAGAGAGTCATGGAGGTAGGTATGAGTAAAGTACATTCTACACATGCATGATGCGGTCACAACAAACCTCATCATTTTGTAAAGTTAACATTCAAAAAGTTTAGATTTCTTAAATCTGTGGATGACTTGAAAAATGTGCCAAATAAGACACGTGTTAAATGTTTCAAGAACCCAAGCTCTTTGTAGCTGGTTCTCTCTTCTCTGTCTGCTTTGGTGGGTCAGAGCAGGCAGCAGTTAGCCTGTTCTCTTAGACCTGCCCATCGTGACAGCTATGACGTTGACAGCTTCAGCACCTGTACTGTCTTTCCCCCAGCACAGAACTAGGAAGAAAATTCCAGGATTAACACTATTTTACAGTGAATAAACAGAGGAGTATGAGATAGCTTCCCCCAAGTCACCAGCTGGAGTTGGAGCCTCAGAATCTCTCGCCTTCCAATATTGCCTGTAAATCAGTAAACATTTGACCTTACTCGGTCAACAGCCACTCTACTCTGAGATGGTGGGTGAGAAGTTTGGCAACTCCTCTCCCTGAAAATCAGTAATAAAGCTGACAAAATGGTAAACACAGTTGTCTCAGGCTCCAGAAAGGAATAAACTCACCCTTTCTGGTAAGAATGTGAAATGGTACACCCACTTTAAAAAGTTTATTTCTGATAAAGTTAAACCTAAATTTAATGTCTAGCCCAATAGTCACCCTTAAATACCTACTTGCATTGATTTTTCTCCCATTTCTCACTATAATAAATTACCACCAAGAGGGTTGCTTAAAGCAATAAAAATATTATCTTACAGTTGTGGCCTGGAAAGTCCAGTAGGATGTCCTTGGGCTAAAGTCGAATGTGAGTGAGCAAGCTACATTCCTTTCAGAGGCTTCAGGAAAGGAAGATCATTTTCATTTTCTTTGCCTGAATCCCTTGGCTCCTGGCCACCTTTTCCAACTTCAAAGCCAGCCCTGGTGGGTCAAGGGCTGCTTCTGCCCATCACTCTGCCTTTTTCTTCTGTGGTGCTATGTTAGGGAGTGTTGTGATTGCACCGGCCTTCCCCAGATAATCCAGCATAAGCTCACTTCCTTACAGGCAGCTGATGATCAACCCCCAGTGTAGAGATCTTAATTCCTCCTTTCCATACAGTATAATGTTCACAGGTCTGAGGGATTAGAGCATGGGCATAATAGAAAACAATCCAGAGCATCTTGCTTTCTTAATGTCAGCAGATGAGCAACCTACACACGCCCAACTGCATTACCCAAGATAAATGAGAATGTGGAGCCATATAAGGGCTTGTATGTGAATGTTCATAACACTGCTATATATAACAGCCACCAATGACAATAACTCAAGAGTCTGTCAGTTGACTCATGAATAAAGAAGCATGACATCCATTAAGCACAGTGTGATGTCACTGTAGAAACTAGGGAACTACTTACATGTGTCACGATATGGGTGAACTTTGAAAACATGAATTAAGTCAAACAGAAAGCAGGGGTGGTCTACAGTGTCCTTTATGTGTGATTGCACACAAAGGCAGGTCGACAGAGATGGTAGGGGGGACTGTGACTGCCCAGGAGTGGAGACGGTTATGGAGGAACATGTGGGGTAGTGTGGCGGTGACAGAAGGGCTCCAGATAAGCTAGGACAAAGGCTTTACAGCTCAGTGCAGTCTGTAAGCGTGTTAATGTCATTGTAAGCAAGTCGTAATTCATTAGCACTTTAAGAAAATGCATTTAAGGAACCCCACCACATAATATAGCCAGGCAGAAGGCGGCTGTGTGGAGTAGGAGCCTGGTGAATTTAACAATTTAGTTAAGGAACAGGGAGGTGGCTTGGCCAGTAAAGTGATTTCTATGCAAGTGTAAGAACCTGACTTTGGATCATTAGCATCTGTGTGAAAAGCTGGGCATGGTTCTTTTCTGTATTTACAGTGCTGGGGGGCAGAACAGGAGGACCCTGGCACTCACCGGCCAGGTAGTCTGCTGAATCAGAGACCTATGGTTTAGAGAGAAACTCTGTCTTGAAACCTGGTACATGTGTTTGAGCCCAGCACTTAGGAGGCCGAGGCAGGTTGAGCTCTGTGACTGCCTGGTCTATGTAGTAAGACTCTGTCTCAAAATACCAATAAAGTGGAGAACCATAGAGAAAGACATCTGATATTGACCTCTGGTGTGTGTGTGTGTGTGTATATATATATATACCACATATGACACACACATGAACACATGCCTACACCAAATACACACACATACACACA
>CM053743.1:44291887-44355623 GCA_028658305.1 Pachyuromys duprasi
AGAGAGAGAGAGAGAGAGAGAGAGAGAGAGAGAGAGAGAGAGAGAGAGAGAGAATGTTTTGTTATTTCCAAGGGGAGAATGAACAGATAGTTAAGTAAAGCAAAAGTAGTAGAAGGTGGTTTCCTCATTGTTGGAGAAAAGAGCTACAGGTACAGAATGGGAAAAGCTAGAACAAGCCCAGTGTTATTGGCAGGATGTTGTAAGGTCATCGATTTCAATATAGTCAATATAGATCCATATTTGCATAGCTGTAGCACACAAGTGCTTCCGAGCTCTTCCTAGCAGGAGGGCTGGAGGCAAAGACACCTGTGCAGCAAATGGGAGGCAGGGAGAGAAAGAAAAGGCAGGGGGAGAGAGGCAGTCACCATTTTCCATAAAATCAAGGCTCCTTGGATAGATTGCTGGTTCTAAGACCGGCAGGAACAATTCAAGATGAGCCCAGAGCACCTCGTTATGCCAGGGTTGAAGGAAGGGTTTAAGGGTGGATGAGGTCTCATAAAAAGGAGTCGAGCAACTTGAAGAGCTGCTCCCTGATCCACCTGGGGTATCGGAGCATCAGAACATGCTGTCATGGTGAGGGGTTAAGAGCCATTAACTAGCAGTCTTGTGGCACGCTTGTAGAAACTGGATGTAGAAGAGAAAGCTCCTCCTCATAGGTCAACTGGCCTTGTGGAAGGAGTGACGGACACCGTGAGTCTGTTCTGAAGTCGACATAGTAATTAATTCTGCCAAGTTAACTAAAACTGTCGGACATTTAAAAGTTGAAAACCATGTCTGCCTGTTATGACATGCTGGCCCCTGTTCTCTGTGGTAATCCAGAACCTACTCCTCCAGGAAGCAGCTGGCCCCTGACATGAACGGTCCTAAGCTACATTTTTGTTTTTTAAAGGTTTCTTTCTATGGGCTCAAGTGGCTCCAGCTGAGGCTGGTCACACTTCTGCTGTCACCTCACTCACTGCCTCTGTATGCAGTGGCTCAGTCATCCTCTGGTAAGCTTGTCTGGCAGCGGCCGTGGCTCTGAGGGAGTTATGTGAGGAGCAGAGCTGTACTTCCATCTGCGAAAGCTCCTGGCTCTGTAAGGACCCCGGGCCTATCTTGTCCTCTGCAATGTCCTGAACAAGGAAGGCCACCTGAGAGTGGGATCCCACATATCACTTGGCCAGAAAGACACCTGGCCTCTTCCTAGAGCAGTTTCTCCTGCTGTGCAGTCGATGAGTTCCGTGAGTATTGGTGTCCGTGGGTCCCACATGAGCCCAGATGCTGGGAGTGATCATGAATGGAACAGCTAGACTGTCTGAAAGCAGATTGTTCATAAGTAACCACTTATGAGGGGACCGAGAGGTGCCATCCAGGAAGACACCAGTCAGATGACTCTCTGAATGGAAATAGGCAGACCATGCTTGTTAAATGAGCTGAGCAATTGCCTCAGCCTTGCTTACAGGTCCAGGCCTCAGCTCAGAGACCCACCCCATTTCTTCACTGGTCGGTCATGCATGGCCTGAGTTTCTCTGTCTGTACATGGGCCCGGCCCCCAAGATACCCTATTCTCTGCCTGTATAGCCTTCTCAGAGCCTGGGAACAAGGTGCTTTCATGGACAAAATCCTGAGAAAAGTATCATTATAGAACACTTTTCCTGTGGAAGCTGCCCTGCGAAGTTTGGCCCACCAACCACAAATAGACACTCCCCTTGCTAGAGCTGGGAGCTTGGTTTCTTGTCTCATTTTTTATGTGCTATTTGTATTGGCCTTTCCTTCTCAGAGAAGCCTTAGATAGCCATGGAAAGTGGTGATGGTGGTGGGGTGAGAGTATGTATGTGTGGAGGGGATGGCTTATATCTACTTCCAAAGGCTGTTCTAATAGCGAGAGGGGTTGGAGAGCTCGAATAGACCCTGGTGTGCTCTTTCTTGGCGGAGCTGGTTTGGGCTTGGGCTGAGTGTTCTCTTGGGAATGATAGCAGAGGCATGTAATTCCAGGAGAGCCCAGAAGCCAGCTTGCATCATGGAGTGGCAGAGTTTTTTTTTTTTTTTTTTAAGCATAGCTGTTGTGAGCCAAGGAGGCTCAGGCTGCATGGTCCGTGCGGGGCTGCTGGAGCCTATCTTGTCTTCCTCTTCCTAAGTCAGATGGTCTTGAAGAGTAGCCTGCTCCCTACAAACCCATCCCTGCCGGGCCCTGTGGCAGGAAGCCAGGCGAAGGGGTGAGTGATCTGGTCTTTTTCTGCCAAGAGAATTAGTCACATACATTCAGAAATTGTCACTTCCTTTTGGGCCACGTGCTGTCATGTCAGTGAGAGGGCCATGTTAGAGCTCCTAGGGTTTCCTCTGCATGTTATGATACACACGAACCACCTGTCCTGCAGCTCTTCAATAACAATGCATTGGTCTCCAAGTACAGCCCCAGAGAGGGAACCCACCCAGGATGCAGCTCGGAGCTCATCTTCCCTGGCCACTTTAAAAAAATACATAGTATCTTATTAGTCCTTCCGGTGTTTCCCTATGTGTGTACAATGTATTTTTATAATATTCACTCCCATTCTTCTTTCTAACTCTTCCTGGACCCACTCTTATCCTTCCCATTCTTCCAAATTCATTTCCTTGTTTCCTTCTAAGCCACCGAGTGCAGCTTCAGGGCCATTATCAAGGAGAGGGGGGAAGAACCTGAGAAGCAGAGATTGAGAGGGCGCCTGTCTCCCTGGCATCCACGGGAGTCTGGTGACCGGCTGTCAGACCCATCACTGTCTTCGCACCTCTGTTTCCCCACCTGCTCCCCAGACATTCCCTGGGACTCCACCTGCTTCTGACTTGTATGCTGCTTGACTTGGGGCTAGGCCCAGCCTCTTTAATGTCTTTCTTTTATTTGTTTGTGCATGCATGCGTGTGTGTGGAGGCCAGAGGTCATCAGATGCCCTTCCTCTACTGCTCTCCACCTTATTTATTTTTTTTTTGTGACAGGATATCTCGCTGAACTCATAGCTTGCTGGTTGGCTAGACTGCCGGCCAGTGAATTCCTGCAATCCATCTGTCTCTACCAACCTTGGGAACTGGGTTCACAGAGGTATGCCCCTGTACCTGGCTTTTTTCTGTGAATGGTGAGGATTGAAACTTGGGTCGTCATGCTTGTGCAGTATACCTGAGCTGCCCCTCTCTACCCTCAAGTCTCCATCCTGTCTGCTTATATGACTTTAACACTGATGGGTTCTTAGTCCATTCAGAAACAAGATGCAGCTCTCTCACAGATTCTCCTAGAATATAAGAATTTCACAAAGGTGAATAGCAGATAATTCTTAGAATTTGCAAAGAGATATCAACTTCTCAGATATATCCAGGCTGGGGTGTTGCAGAGAGATGCTAGCTTGCAAGAGGGATGCTAGATGGCCCCATCTGTGATGCCTACCATCCCTGGCCCTCCCTAGTCAGGCAACTTTGGATGCCCTGGCCTCTAGGGAGCCTGGCACAGCTAACTACCAGGGAAGAAGGTGTTTATCTTCTGGAGCATTAGGCCAATCTATGTGGTCCTAAGATCACCATAGCAACCCTGCCCCCTCAGGAGAACCAGCACCAGACCATGATGCAAACTAAGATTGCTCCTCACTGAGCTTTCTCATTTGTTTCGGGGCCTGGCTCTTTCACAAGCCAGAGAACCTTTGCATTAGCGTAACAAATTCCCCGTGCCAGTTAACTGAAGAAGAGAAAGGCATTATTTTGGCTCACAGCTCTGGAGGTTTCAGTTGGCGTTTGTTGGCTTCATTGCTTTTGTGCTCCACGGTGGAACAGAACCCTCACTAGCAGGGGACACTGGGAAGCAAAAGAGATGAAGAGACCAAGACACCGTAGCTTACTCCCCAGTGACCCAAAGGCTTCCCACTGAGGGCCACCTCCACCAATAGCTTCATGCTGGGGGACCCCTCCATATATGTGAGCTTCTAGAGACCACTCAAGAGCTAAACCACAGCACTTCCCGATGGAGGTGTGGTGCTCTGAGCTGCCCCTTGTGGAAGACTCACTACATTCTAGGCACCACCTGTCAGGTCATTTACAGCTGTTCATAATGTGTGTGTGTGTGGCAGTATTGCTTTTTTTTTTCTAAATAGGTAAGTTATAGACCCAGAAGAGTTAAATAATACACCGTGAATGACAGTTAATAGAGCCTGCAGCTGGAACCCAAGCACTGCTACCACTGGCGAGGACACTAAGGCCCTCGTTCCTGTGACAAGCCCATGGCAGCTGCCTAAGGTAGAAGATTGAATGAACAGCTGTGCAGTGAGAGCTGAAGCCCCACCCCTGAGGAGTTAGTAGGCTTCCAGCATCAGACCCTGATTCCCTTGACCCTGATGGGATACCAGGCACAGAGGTTGCTTCCTCCAGGATTGCCCCAGGATGAGCCGCACCCCAAGAAGTCTCCTTGTTCCTCCCGGCATCTGTGCAGGGGTAGATCCCCAACCCGAAGGGTGGGCACAGGGCTGCTTGGATTTAAGGGCTAAGTTCAAAGCAAAAAGGAAGTTCTCTTTAAATGGAAGGGCAGCGTGCGTGCTGGGGCCAAAGGAGGATGGTGGAGAATTCCTCATAAAACTTTACAACTTCCTGCTTTCCCCTCCTCTCCATCCTTAAGCCACGAAAGCCAAGCATCTGGGGGGCCGTCTTGCTGAGTGAGGGTGGGAACCACTTCTCCCCACCCCCCTCTAACCCAGCCAGGGTGAGGCTTCCGACTTCATCAGTGTCCACCCTCCACTTTTCAAAGGATAGGCCATCTTCTAGCCTGGGGTGACAAAGGGCAGCCCTGAGCTGCCCATGGGAGCTGAGGGCACCTACCACCCTTGGCTGGCTGGGCTGTGAGTGGGCAGAGGAAGCTCAGCTGTTATCCCTTTTATGTATATTGACTTAGCAGAGTGCAAACATGTTAAAAGTTCACTTTCTCCTTTATAGGAGTCTATAAAAAGGCTCTTAAACCGGAGTCCTAGGGCTTCCGCAAGACAAATGTAGGATGAGGCCTCGGGGTGGTGCTGTGCCTCTCTCTGGCCTTTGCAGAGCTCTGGGCTGCTTCGGTGAGCTGATTCAGGCCAGAGCCTGGGTGTTTCCATCACAATGGGTTCATGCCAGTGAACTGCCCTGAGACTGCCCTGAGGCTAGCAGGCTGTTTCTGGTGAGTTCTTGGTCAGCCCCTGAGTGGGAGTGGGAGTTGTTGGTTTGGTCCAGGACTATTCCTGGACCCATTACCATGCGAGTGCTTCTGAGTCGCTAAACAAGCCAGTGTCTGTGGGAGAGGAACCGTTCCTCTGAGCGACAGTTCTCAGCAGTTATTCTGCCTGGTGACTTGGGTCCCTGGGCACCCTGCAGTGAGAATCCTGGAATGGAAAAGAGGCTTCTCTTTTGGCCTGGGGAACCACAGATCGTACCAGATGCCATGTCTGTGGAAACTGTCCTTTGAAAGGAGACTGAGGTAGCAGGTGACACGGTTCAAGGTCAAGTCTCAAGGCAGTATGAAGAGTTGGCAAAGGCTAGAGCTATCTCAGCCTTAGTTTCTCTGCCTATCATTGTGGGAGAGGCCACTTCTCAGAGAGTTTGTCACAAGGAGGCAGTCACATGAGGGGAAGGGAGTTGGAGTGGAGAGTGAGTGTTCTGTGGCCCAGAGGAACTGGCCACTAAGTCGCCTCAGGGCTCCCAGGCACACTTGGCCCTGAGGCCAGCGAATAACACCCACTCTTTGCTCAATAAGCAGCAGAGGATGGCTAATAAATCGAGACACTGGGCATTTGGAGAGTCTGGCCAGTCCCTTGCCCTGCTTTCTTCCCTGCTGTGAGTGTTGGCTGTGGCCTAAAACAGGAACATGCAGACACCCTTAACCCGAGACGCATTGGCTATGTGACACTATGCTCCTTCTAGCTCCATGAATCTAATCCCTTCAGAGAGCTGTAGCAGAGACCTCGGTCCACCATCTCTGCATGGTGACTGACCTGGGTGGACTGCAGAGAAGCGGGCCCTCTTGGGACCTGGGTGAGCATTGACTCCGAATGGCCACTCACAGCTCTGAGGCATAAATGATAACTAGGGTAAGGACCCGAGGAGACTCTGGCTCTCGGAGGAGCTGAATAACAGAGCGGGAAGCACCTCCACACTCCCCTCTCTACAAATCCACCCAGCGCCCCCACCAGCTGGGCAGCCAGGCCTGGCTGCGCCACTCCACCTGGGTCCTGTGGCCTTGCTGGGTCTAGACAATGGAGATACGGTGAATGTCAGGCATCCCGCACTGTTCCTGGAATGCAGGCATGCTTGTTGTGTGAGCACTGTCACCTCCACTGCCCTGGTTTGTCATGGTTAGTGGCTCAGCATCATTTGCTCATGGAGATGCTCTGGCTGGGACATTTGTTCCATTTTCTAAACCAATGACATGGAGAACTCAGGACATTACTCCTATGGGCTCTCTGGACTTGGTGTTTTAGAGTCAAGCTGCTCAGTGTAACTTTCTGTCATATCCTCCAATCTGCTCCTCTGAGTGACAATTCTCAGTGTTCTGCCTTGAGTACCTTCCAGCCATGGCACCCACTGGTATGTAGAACCATCGCATACTTGAAGTGTAGAGGAAGAAATGAATTAGTGACATCATTTCATTTTAATTTGTTTAAATTTAACCACATGTGATTAGTGTCTGCCATACTAGCCAATACAGTTCTAGAATGTTCTTTCCAAGCTGGACATTGCCTGGCTGCTCTGAGCCATGGCAGTGTCATACAGAGAGGGGCTCCAAAGCCTTCAGTCCTTTCAGCCTTGTACAATAAAGGTGGCTCCTGATTAGCCAGCGGTTGGGACAACCATATGGGTGTGAGGTAACTGCTCTCCAAACCTGGTCGTGGCTGGTCTGGGGGTGAGCCCTGTCTGCCACACAGCCTTTATCACCCTATGTGGTGATAAAGGGATGAAACAGTTCTTACTTCTAAGCCAAGATCATCTGTAACCAGCACTGTGACATCCCACAGAGCCCTAAGGAAGACGGGGGGCGGGGGGTGACTTTTCATGGTGTCACACAGTGGTAGCTTAAGTCTTCACACTCCTCTTAAGTCTTCATGCTTCACCAGTCATGTTCCTCAGAGCACAAAAAGAGAGACCAACCAGGCCTCTGCTGCAGGAAAGACAGGCCACAGGGGCTGGAGGCCATGGGGGCTGGAGGCCACAGGCCCCTCTTACTTGGTTCCTGTGTCCATCCACCTTCTCTGCTCTCCAGTGAAGTGACACATGTTTTGCCCTGTCATCTCTTCATGGCAGTGTCCCCTGGCTAGGAGTGGCCAAGGTGGTCAGGGCAATGATGGCTTTGAGTGTCCTTCAAGGTGGGCCGGGCCCCTGGGAGTCAGGACAACCTTCGAAGTGCTCTAGTTCTGAGCCCTGTTCTCTCCCACTGTGCTGTCTCTGACCCTCTGTGACATCTTGTGACATTTGCTGGGAGCACAGGCCACACCCCCAGGCACGTCTCTCTATGAAATGGCTTCTCAAAGGACTACCCTGAACTGGGCAGGGTGCAGAGTGGGGTGGTCCTGCTCTGTGGGGCGGGAGCTGAAAAGGCCTTAATAGGCACATTGTCCCTGTGTTTCCAGAGTGCCGCCCGGCCACTTCCTCACACGCTGCGCGCTGGATGAGCTCATGTCTGAGGCTGGGAGTAGCACAGAGAGCTGGGCTTGGCTGCTGGGAGGCCCTATGGCCTGAGAAGCCCTCGCAGGCTGAGGCTGGCGGAGTCCTGAAGCGGAACGTCGTAATGAGCGACGCCGACTGGATTTATGGGGCTATGCACACGGGCCTGGCCTTCCTGCGAGGCCTCCACATGGGAACAAAAACAAGTGCCGGCCCAAGTGTGGCGCGACTAGGTCTTAACAAGAGTCTACTAATTACGGGAAGGCCTCAGCCAGAACCCCAACCCGAGGAGGCGCAGAGCACGGGGGTGGTTCCTGTCAGCCTGGGCTCTGCTGGAGTGTCCTGTCTCTGCTGGGGAGACCCAGGGCATGCGGACCACAGTGCTTCACTCACTAGCTCTGCAGCTTCAGACCTGGTACTGAGCTTAAGCCCTCCTCACTTGTCCTCATCTGCAAAATGGAATCCCAGTTTTTCAAGGCCAATGGAAGACGCTGTCCCGGAAGGAATAAGAACTAATTTCAGAATTAGTCATTCCTGTTTTGAATCCTAGTTTAGCCAGGTCCTGTTCTGTGGCCTGGGCAAATTGTTTTACCTCTCTGGGATGTTACCTAGAAGACAGTGGTAGAAGGGATAGCATTTAGGCTATTATGGTGTCATGAAAGGGGGTCCGTGGATCCTCTGTCTACATACAGTGCATACATGCCCTTGCACTGGTCATGTCAGTGCAGCTAGGGATAGAGGTGGCAGCTACCTGAGTCCTGTGATGGTTCTCACAGGCCCAGTTGCCATGGTGATAATGCCCAGTGGTATGACGGTCAGGGAAGCAGAAGTGGGGCACAAGGAGGACTTACCGAGGCAGCCTTGCTGTGCTGAGGGCTGCAGGCCTCTCTCTTGGATTGGGAGTAAAACAAACCAGGAGGTGGTACTGTTGTGCAAGCCGCAGAACTGGGCTCCCCAGTCATACAGGGTGACCAATGGGGAGTTTCCTGACGCAGACATGTATACAACCGGCAGGACTGTATACAACGTGGCCTGGGCAAGGAGAGCTCTCTGGGGCCAGTGCCCTGCCCTGTAACATGTATTTGCACAGCTTATGGGTACATGCGAAAAGTTTCTCTGCTGCCACACTGCCAAGTCCTTTCTGCAATCATTTCTCATCATCCTCAAGGGCTGTGCTCGAATCCTTTCCAAATCTGAGGCAAGGTCAAGCAGAGGCACCAGAGGCTGTGAGATCCCGGCTGCAGCACACAGTATGGCCACAGGGGCTAGCCTCCAACACCAGACTATGCTAAAGCCACTGTGTGTACACAGGAATGCCAACACTGGGCTGCAGTGTCAGAAATGTCCTTATGTGTAAGCCTGAGGGAGTCCACATTTGCTCCTGGCTTTCTCTGAGGCAGGCTTTCTCTATGCCCACTGTTTGCCCTCTGCACACTGGCAGTGATTCACAGCCCCATCGTGCTCAGGTCCTTTGGTCAAGGCATGGAGTGAGTGGCATGTACAGTGCCATGTCTTTGTGAAGGGCAGACTCTGTCGCTTACTCAGTACTGTGTCCCCAGACCCTAGAATCATGCATGGCTCAGAGAAGTCAGGGACAGTGTGTATAGACGCAGTCCAGAGTGCAGTGGAGGACAGAGCCACTTCCCAACAGTGCGGCTGTCTGGCACACAGGCTGCTGTGGCCGGTGGATATTTAGGGTGGACTGAGAAAAGGCATCCTTCCAGAAGGGAGGCAGTTCTGGAGGATGCAGGCCTCATCCAGGAGTGGAGACACACAGGGTCGAGCAGGACTGTAAATTAGCAAAGGTGGCGGGATTCTTGAAAGAGCTCCTTCGTGCAAAAGGCTAGAGGAGCAAGGCATGCGGCCCTCTAGAGTCAGGTCAGGCGCAGTGTTGCTGGTGGGGAGAGAGCTGGGCAGAGAGTAGCCAGCTACTCTTGGGTGACATTGAAGGCAGCTTTCTACTTCTATGGCTCTCAGCTTACTTGTTCTATAAAATAGACACTGAGTCTCCTGGGGCACTGTGAGGCCTCAGGCACAGCACGTGTCCACGTGTCCGGTGTGTGGGAAGGGCCCAAGAGAGTACGGTGCTGTTTTGGGAGGCGCCGGAGACACCCTAGAAGGCAGAAGAGAGTTCTGGAGACGGTCCCTGGTGGTGACGGCCATCAGCATCCTCTCTTCTGTTCAGGCTTGCCCATCAGTCATTCCGTGAGTGCTCTTAGGGACAGCGGGCAAACAGTGTCAAGACTTGGAGTGAGCAGAAGCGCCTTCAGGTTCCTATGGTACTTGCCCCATGGTGCTTCCTTTTAGTGTATGCAGCCAGAGGACCTCAAGGTGAGACCTCATAGCCAGGATCTCTGTGGGACCTAATGAGGAGCTGCTGGGTTTCAATTATGCGGGGGTGAGGGGGTGTCGTCGGTGGGGCTTGCCTTGCACTGTTTGACTGACAGCTCATTACCCTGCTGCCGTTTTTTGGGCAGTGGAATTTAATCTCCCAGGTGGGAAGCGAATCAATTTGCCCATCTGCCACAGCTGAGCCTACTTGAACTCAACTCTAATTTATTCTCTTAAGCTTAGGAAGCCTTGTTGTTTCAAAGTACAGAAATATTATGTTTCCCAGGCAGCCTGGGCAGGGGTGAACAGGCAGATGTTCCAGAGTATCTCTTTTGGGGTCTGGCCTGAGCAAGCCATGATGGTTAGCTATAGTCTGGAGGAGATGGAGCTCTTGCCTGTTAAGGCCTTCCAGTGTGTTGGGTGTAGGAGGGGGGCCATGTCATCTGATGGTGCTGAGATCAAAGTCACCTGCCCAAGAAAGGACTCTTGTCAGCAAGGGACACCGGCTTCCTGTTTTCTGTGTTGAGCTGTGCTCCTCTGTACTGTGGGTACTAGACATACAATTTGGAAAGTGCCATTCTGGTACTTCTGCTTTCCCTTCACTACAACGCAGTTGTAAGCCTGAAGCCACAGTAATGACTTGTGATCTCTGATACTTGGACAGTTTCCCTATTCTGCTCAGGAAGGTGATCGAGGGACAAAAGGCACCTGCTGTGTGCACACCAGAACATCTCCAGGCAGGCACCAGGCACATGGAGACACCATCATGCATAGCTGTCATGGACTGGGAAACCCAGCAGATTGTTCGGTCTCAGGAGACCTGCTTGAAGTCCTTCAAGGGACGCTGATGGCAGCTCTGTGGACAATTGTGGCCACTTCACAGAGCAACACAGGTCTAGGAGGGCATTTCAGAAACAGGAGCTGTTTTGCGGGAGGTACCCCCACTGCCTTCTACTCAGGTTCTAAAGGTGGTTATTAGTACATCTCTCAATTCTTTCCATGAAGGATCTGGAGCCTCCTATGTGCACAAATGTGTGTAGGCCTATGTGTGTAGAGTATGCACACACATGGCATAGGATGAGGTCGCTGGGGTGGCAGCAGATGAGGCAAGTGCCTTCTGTGGAGGGAAGCAGTGTTTCTGTAACAGTTCCTGAGTCTGACAGTACAACGCCCGCTGGGTTGGTTTCTAGGGGTCAGGGAGAGGCCAGTCTGTTTGCATGCCTTTGTCAGGAGTGCAGGGGGGTGTCGGGGCCTGGGATTAATGAGCAGTGTATTGCCTCACCTGTTGGGAGGGTGATTTTGATATGAGGGGCCCCCAGAAGCAAACATGACAGGTCAAGTTCTAAATAGAAGAGAAGCCCAAGAAAAGGTGGCCTCACCCTTGCCATTGAGCATGTCTCTTTCTTACCGAGGAGTGGGCACCAGGCTCCCTCTTGCCCCAGCACCTTCAGGCAGATGCCCCCCCCCCGCCACCTCTGAAAGGTAGCCCCAAGGCCAGCTTCTAAGATAAAGTTCACCATCCACACCTCAGGGAAAATTAAACATTACAGTTGCTACTAAGGATATGGGCCAGGTTTTGTCCCCAGGACCACATGGCGACTGCCAAGCACCATGAATGGCAAGCAAAGAATGGAGACACTTGCTGGACCCTGCCTCTTGAGGAAGGCTGAGCAGACAGCCTCAGAGTCCTGGGACCCAGAGATGTAGGCTCTGGGTGAAGCAGGGGGATTGGTACTCATGGCACAATATTTCCCCACTTTAGTGTTATATAAGCCAATCTGTCAGAGCTGGCTGTAGCTATGACCAAATAGACATCTGACCCTGAATGGAAAGTAGTTTGCCAAATGCTGGGACTGGGGGGCACAGAGGTAGGGGGAGGATTGGCAGCCACAAGCCAGAGTAGGGTGCAGGCCTGGGTCCTCAGTCTAAGGGCCCAGGGTGCCTCTTGGCTAGAACTGAGGAAGCTGTCCAAGTTCCACGTGTCACCCACCACTTTCCTCCTTTGGCTGAACAGATCCCAAGCTTTCCCACCAAGTCCAGAGCTAAGTTACATGTTCCAAGAAACCCTGGTGAGCCTCCCACACTAGGAAGCCAAGCTCATTTCTCCAAGTCATTGCTGGACAGAGGCACTGTCTGCCCTGGCAGTGTGACAGGGCACCCATCAGAAGCCTGCAACACAGGCATCTGGTAAGTCCATGTCAAGCTTGCTTAAACACATATTTAAGAAATACTTTTGTATGTGTGGGTGTGTACCAGGTACCTGAAGAGGCCAGAAGGGTGTTGCATCCCCTGGAACTGGAGTGTGGATGGTTGTGAGCCACCATATGGGTGTTGAAAATGAAACCTGGGTCCTGGAAGAGCATCTGGTGCTCTTAACCCCTGAACATCTCTCTGGCTCCTTCAGCACACATTCTGACTCACCTTTCATGCAGTAGGTTGTCTGTGGGACCCAAGCTGACCGCCCAGCTCCTACCAGTGAAACGACAAGCACAGTGCCAAATAATGGGCTGATACCAAAGGGGAGACCATCTTTGGAAAGCTTTGGTTGGAGTCTGGCAGCACTGATCCCAGTTCCGATCCCAGATCCCTATATAGCCGTGTGGTCTTACAGGCGTATGCTTCACCTCTATTTCCCTACCTGTAGAGACCGTTACCGTCCTTGTCCTTGCAGGCTCGCCATGAGGAGCAGGGGAAAGGATGCTCACAGCTGCTGTTGTCAGCTCAGACCCAGCTGGAACTGTGCTATGAGATCCCAAAGGTCAACTCATGGAAGAAGCTGCTGAGAAAACCATGGTTTTATTCGGGGAGGAGCCCAGCTGCCAAGAGCAAAAGTTGTTCTTCA
This sequence comes from Pachyuromys duprasi, assembly GCA_028658305.1. Classification (NCBI taxonomy): domain Eukaryota; kingdom Metazoa; phylum Chordata; class Mammalia; order Rodentia; family Muridae; genus Pachyuromys; species Pachyuromys duprasi. The sequence goes on from CM053743.1 coordinate 44,304,675, forward strand.
GAGACAGGCCAGAGCAGTGGGCGGGGATGGCTCAGTGGCCAGAGATGGCTCCGTGCTTGCTGTGGAAACACTAGGACCTGAGTTCAAATTCTTAGCACCCACAAAAAAATAAAAACTCTGGGTGTGGCTTCCCGAGTCTGCAACAGCAGCACTGTGGTGAGATAGAGTTAGAACATGCTGGCTGCCTAAGCTCCAGGTTTAATAATAAGAGACTGTTGAGGAAGCATTCAATATGGTACGTATATGAACGTACACCACACACATACAAGAAATGAAAAGTGTTTCCTAAGTGAAGGGGCAGGTTCATCTGTCTAGGGCCACTGTGGAATCCGAGGGCACATGGCCCTGATGTCTGGATGGAGATGAGGACCCTGTTCTGTTGCCTTCGCTGTCACTAGCAGCTTGTGGCTCGGCTGCAGGGCATTTACCTTTAGGGCCTACATGCGTCCCCTCACAGTAATGTATCTGTACTTTGGTCTCCTGCATGGAGGCAGATGTTTTAAGAAACTCCTTGTCAATGCACTTCTTAGATTTTTGGTCGTGAGTCTAGCCTTAAACGGCCGAGCCATCTCTCCAGCCCCAACAGGTACAGTTCTTAGAAGCAGTGCGTTTCCCTCCCTCCTGACCTTCGAACAGCAGGCCAGTGGCAGAGAGAACACATTTTGACTCCATTTGAACCAACTGGCTGGTTTACAGATGCTGGGAACCCCAGGTGGACAGCTAGGCCTTTCTCTCCATTCCCCTGAACTTTCCTTTGTGCGCACAGTCCTGGGAACCATGGGCCATTGCGGAGTGGCCGATCCCAGTTTAGAATCATTTAGATGATTTTTTTCGAACCCCGACAAATGCAGTGAAGTCTTTTGTGCAGTTTCCAGAAAGAGCAGAAACCGGCTTTCCCTTTCTCTAGGTCCCTTCCCAATCCTTTGGGCGACATCTAGTGGAGGGTCTTCAAAAAAGCTTCTCTAGTTTGCTTCGCTCTTACCTCTCCATTTAACATTTTGGTAGGTGCCTAAGATGTTTCCTTCTTTGTGTGAGAACTGCCAACAAGGCCGGGCAGACTGCCAGTGTCCACGGGTGGCAGTATCTTGCCGCTAAGTCGAGGGCTCACAGGCTAACAGCGGGCCCGCCTTTTGATGTGATAGGAGGGAGTGTGTGGATTGCTGCCTGGGAAAGGGCTCACTACCATGCCTGGCACACAGCAAATGCCCAAACCACCAGCAAGCAGCAGCATCTAGCACCCTGTGGAGGTTACCTGTGGGGGTGATGCTCTTGAGGATGGTGCAGCTCCTCTAGAAAGTCTGAGCCATTTTAAGGTATGCCCTCTTGGAAAATCAATGCCAAACTAACCCCGTTCTAAGCCAGAGATGAGATGTGCTAAACCTAGCAACAATCTGGTTTTGTAAATGGTTCTGAAGAGGGAAGCTGGGGAAGTACTGGTCAGGTTTGAGTTCAAAGTGCTTATGTCTACCACTAAGACCGAGTCTGGACCTGGTTGGGCTTCACTTCATCCGTGGAAATGATAGCAGTTTCGTTTCCTGAGAGTCTGTATCGCTCCGGCTGGCTTCTTTCAGCACAGGGCTCTGCCAGCCACTGCCTCCCGACTAAAGGCATGTGCCACCAAAGCCAGCATAAGAGAGATCCTTTATGTAGGTCCATACTCTGTGTTTCGTATTCCTTCCTGGTTCTACCAGCTCTTTGCAAGGAAATCCAAGAAGTTGTCTGTGCTTTTAGGCAATCTCAGATGATATCACATGTGCCCATGAAGCATATAAGTGTCTGTCTGCTAAGGCATCTTGAGTGCAGATCCTGGGACCTAAGTAATGGGAGATTTTCTTTGGGGACCCTCTTGCCAGGGACCCTAATGCAGGGATGTGGCAGATACAGACCAACAGAGAGCTTGAGGCATCAAGTCTATCTGAAAAGCCCAGCTACAAGTCAGAGAGAGATGGGGGACCACTGGGGGGTGGTGTGAGTTGGCCCTGAGTCTGGGGCTGTGGTCTCTGCACAGCCGCTCATCACCTTTGTGGCTTTGGGTACATTCCTTTCCTTCTCTGTGACATGAGACAAACACCCAACCACGCTCAGGAGACACAAGGCTTTTTGCATGAATTCTCTACACACCCCCAGGGCCAGCAGGTGTCTGACCTACTGGTCAAGGTACAGGGACTCTCAGGAAGCCTCCTGGGCATAGGCTGTCTATGACTATGTCCTAGGGAGACTGGCCTGGAGCTCACAGGCACAGTAACGCAAAGTCACAGCCACACAACATTTTACCAAATCAATTCACACAAACTCCACATTGCAAATATAATTAAGGACAACGGATGCAAGTTCTGTCTTTTAACATTTTTCATTTTCAAATCTATCATTAAGACAAAAAAGTAAAGAGTTAGGTCTGTTGCAAATTTTATGATTTTTTTTCTTCTGAGGGGGGGGGAACATCGTTGTAAAAAGAACGCCACTGGGTGTACAGTAAAGCACCACAACACACGTTACAGACGGGGCTTCCTGCTGCGGTGACAGGGGAGAGGGACGTCCTCCCCACTGCTCTGTGTTAATCAGGACTTCATTAAAGTAAAACTATAAAATCTCCTAGGTTAACTAAGTCAGACACGGTCTGGAACGCAGTGCTTAACAAGGACAATGCCGACTATCAGTGCTAACAGAAAACATTTCAGAAGGCCCAAAACAATCAAACTGGAAACCAAAACCTTATTTTCCCTAGATGAGTGAAACTGAAAACAAAAGGAGTCCCACCTCCCAGTAAGAGCAAAGGGGATTTTTTTTTTCTATTTTCTTTCTTTCCAGTTGGAGGTGGGGAACACGGTGTGCATTGGCTCTGGGGGTCATGGGCCTAGTTGGCATCCAGCTTGGCCATTTCCTGCACATAGATGCCTATACTCTCACTGTCAAAAAGTACAAAGTACACGGTCTTGATGGAGGAGGACATAGTGGATACAAAGTAACTGGAGATGGCCTTGAGAATGAGCTGGGCCGCTGTCTGCTTCGGGAACCCATTCCTGTGGGAGAGAACACAGCGGTCAGCATTCAGGGCGTCTACTACCTCAGGCTGCGGGGTCCTCACGCTGGGCTGGGCTCCCCTGAGCCCTGAGGTGCTCATGCAGGTGTGCAGAGAGCCTTTGTGGGATAGGTTGTATTATCAAACTGTCACGTCCTGTTGGCATTTGTGAGTGACTTTTGTCTCAGAGCACATTCACCTCAGATGCCATCGGGAACTCCCAAACAGCCCACTAAGGTTACTGCTATCCTGTGGTATAAAAATGCTGCTGGCGGGAATGAAAAGCCAAGCTCCTCCAGGAACACTGCTCAGAACTCTCAATGAGGATCCACAGCTAGAAGGCTTTCATGGGGCTCAGCCACATCCTGGGAGACTGACTTGACACCTACATGCTGCTTGTATGAGCTCATTTACACTTGCTCTCCCTCCATTAGGCTGCTAGATAGTGTAAGCACAACAAAACCTGGTTTGGCATTTCCTGTCTGCCTGCTGCTTACTGTGCATTCTTCTTTGTCTCCTTGGCGCATGCTTAACAAGCTTAACTCATTCAAAATCAAAAGTATGGCTACCCTGTGGATCATCCAGACAGAACCATCCGGCACTCATGAGACAAGGACGGGCAACAGCCAGGCATCTGTGATCACGGGAAAGGAGTGATACAATCTTCACAGGGAGCCAGGGCCCGGGAACATTCTCGACAGTGGCCAGCAAGAAGTGGGAATGCTGAATGGTGAGTGTAAAGTGGTCAAGGTACATGAGCTTGTTGCTTTTTCCCACTGTCTCTGGGGCCAGCATTGCACGAGGGTCCCACTGCCAAGGCTCCCGCCAGTGTCAGCCCATCACAGCCAGGGGATCTCTGAGCAGCTCTGACCTTGTTGCATAGCACTCTTATTTAATGTCATGGCAGCAAGGGCTGTTGGTCCAGAGACCATGTCCAAACTGCATCAGCTAGTGCCACAGCAAAAGGTAGGGCCGCCACTAGGGTGCAGAGCAAACTGAGCTAAGCAGCCTCTTGACTTGAGATGACCGTGGAAGTCTTCAAGTCATATCCTGCTACTGATGCATGGCTCCACTGAGAATCAATGGCATGAGAGGCTCAGAGAGAAACAGAACATGAACTTAGAACCTGGAGGCTTAGCACGGATGGGCCCACTGGTGCTGAGGCGGTTCCTGGTCAATGCTGCATGAGCGCCTATCGGAGCGGCAGTGCACGCTGGCTGGCCTGGCCTAGTGGAAAGAAGTGAGGCTGGGAGCAGCTTTCTCAGCTATGCCTCTGCTCTCTGCTCCCTGCAGCCTACAGTCCTCAGCCTGCCTGCTGTTTTGGTGGTCCTCTGTGGGCTGGTACCTACTGCTGGGCAGGGCGGTGTGTGCACTGGAGGTGAGAATGTGTACACAGCGCTCCTTGCCTTCTGCGCTGTGCGTGACACTGAAGCACCCGGAGAGCCACACCCCCCACAGCTGCTAGTGCTCACGGCATCCAGGGCCACAGGAAAAAGCTCTTTCATGACCTGCTTTCACCTTGGAGACCTGGGCAGCCCCACATGCTTCAGGAACACCGACCATTCTTAGAGAGCAATGCCATATGGGCTCAGGCGCCTCTAAACACGGCACAGCTTGGCGCTCCAGGCAGTCTGGTTTCTTCCCAGAGTGAGCCCGGTGGTCTAGCTAAGCTGGAGGACAGCAGAGACAGGACAAAGGTAAGGGCCACAGCGAGGTACCCATGCCCGCTGCCAGATCTGGCCAGCTGGACACAGTGGCTATGACTTGCTCTAAGTATGGAGGGTTGGGTGGGAACCTCGGGAGCAGTTAAGCTTCACCTTCTGTGGTAGTGAGCACACTCCAGCAGAGCAGGCCACAGGCAGCTGTGTGTATCCCGGTAGCCTGCGCTCAGGACCACGGGAGCAGAGAAGGCTGCTGGAGCAGGCAGGCCCCAGTCCATAGGCATGACCTGGCTGGAGGGGAACTGTGAACTGCTCTCTGTGAGTGCAGGCCCAGGCCACACTCCCCTGAGTCCACACTCAGCCACTCACGGAGGCCTGCCTGCTTCTCTTCACACCTGCTGGTGTGAGAAGAGCTGGAAGGCGGCCCAGGAAGTGCCTGCAGCAATTCCCTACAGCCAAACGGCCACAGATGTGTGCTGAGCCAGCTGCTGTGCTTGGCCTCTGCCTGGCTGTGAGGTAGACTCACGTTGTAGCCAGCTGCAGTCTGGTGCAAGGTCAGTGTCCTAGGAGCACCAAGTGAGCTGGCCACTCCTCGCTGTGTCAGCATTTCCTGACACAGACCCCTGAGTGCTCTCCAGCCTCTGCTGTGGCCCTTGGAAATGGTATGTAGCTGATGCTGAGGGAAGGTGCCTTATTGTTCCCACATTCTAACCCTGAACATCATGGAGGCCTTGTCATGCACACCTGGCTGGCCTCCATACCTGGAGCGTTTGCCCCTCAGGCCTTCAGCCACTCTTTGGGATCCATGTTCTACATGTAGGAAGCAGGGTAGGACTCAGTAATCTTGACTCAGAATGCAGAGGTTGAGGAAATGGAGGGTCAGAGGTTTGCACCGGCAGTGTCTACCCCAGCATACCCTTCTGCTGCCTTGACCTGCTGTTATGAATGTGAACCTCGGTCCTGCTGAGGCTCTGGGGAGGCAGCAGGAAGCAATGGCAAGGTGGCCATTTTCCCTGTGCTGCTGGGCAGGCTCCCAAATGCTTCCAGCTGCCCTGGTTGGATGCACAGGTGACAAAGTGGATGTGTGGGATGCCGACACTTTACAAGCCATCCCTGCCCCCAAAGGTGAGGGCAGCTGTAGTCAACACCATTCCTTGGCTAGCACACAGGTGATCTGACTATATGCCAGGCAGGGCAGCTGAGAGCTCCGCCTTCATGGCCACACAGTGACCCTTGTGTCTGTGCTCTGCTCTAGCCCTGCCAAGGCAGAGAGCAGGACAAGACAATGTGTACTAAGCATGGGGGTGTGGCCTAGGCCCCCACTAGAGATAACTGGTCTCCCGGGCTCATCCTAAAGGCCCCTGTGGTAGACTGGAAGACTGATGGCATCACCCGTAAGCATCATAACCAATGCTGGCCTCTCGTGCCAGAGAGCTGCCATCCATGAATGGTACCCAGCTATGCGGTGGGGCTGTGGGCCTGGCTGCTGGCGTGAATGGCATGGGCTCCTTGGTACAGGTACTGCCTTGGTTCCTGTCTGAGTGGTCGTTCCTGTCTTGCCAGGCCTCTGCCTTCCCCTCTGACTTGGGTGGACCGCAGAAACTAAGCGCTTCTGCTCCGGAGGTGGATTCAGGTTCTAGCTGCCCTTGAGCAGGGTGTGAGTGCTGATTTCCTCAAGTAAAAATAGGAATTTTCAGAGTGTACGCTGTGATGAGGGGGAGGACTCTCTGCTGCAGCCACCTGTGGTCCCCTCCCCAGCTCTCTGTGGCTTGTGTCCATAGCACTTCAAGTTCCTCATTCAGTGCTGGCCTGTTCTACAGTCTTGGGACTTGCCTGGCACACACTAAAGCCACGTTAGCTTCCCTCGGATCACTCCTGATGTCTGGGATACCCTTTCTTCACATCTGGCCCCACTCTCCTAGGCTAGTGCAAAGGGCTCTGTCTAGTGACACGGAAAGTTGGGTTCATAACGGTTGGACTCCAGCTCCCCTAGTGTGCAGTCCTCTCCTATGTGGGCCTCGCTAAGCATCATCACCTCCAGGGGTGGAAGGGCCACTGTGAGGCACAGGACAGGAGGAGGGCCCCCAGAAAAGCTAAGAGCCACATCAAGATGGAGAAGAGCAGACAGGTGTGTTAGAAGAAGTGGGGAACTCTGGGTAATATGGGGACATGGCTGTCACCCCCTATATAAGTGCTTCTGCTGGGATTAGGTTTCTGGTGCCATGTTGGCTAAACCCAGGCCTCTGTTTACCACAGAGGTCAGCACCAGGGAGCAGCCTCTCCCTCCCAGCCTTCCAAACAGCTGTGTGCCATTCCTGCAAGCCCAGAGACCCTCACTGTGGGTTCTGATCTCTCCTTCTAAAGCTGTGTTCGGATACAGAGCTACTGTCCTGCCCCAGCAGTTCAGGCAATGCTGAGATATGCCACACTCTGCAGGAAAATCTATGCAGTCAGCACGTGGGCAGGGGTCCTCGGCACGCAGCGAGGCCAGCCTGCCTGACAGCATAAGCTGGGGAGTCCAGGGCTCTGGAAGCAAATTCTAGTTCTGCCAAAGATGAGCTGTGTGACCTCCATGTATGCCTTAGTTCACCTCTGAATGGATTTACCAGTGTCACGCCTCACAGCTGCTGGGTGGCAGTAGAGATAAATTGGCTGGCAGCACCCGGAGCTCCCTGCATTTTCAAACCCACAAATGTTTGAAAACCATGAGCAGTTTTCCTTTTATGCTCACAGAGCTAGGGGAGGTTTAGTCTGAGCCCCACGATGGTGATCCCTGCGCACTGCCCCAAGAGGCATCAGCACTGAGGTGTGTATTGATACTGTGACAGAGGCCAGGGTTCCATGGAGGGTCCTCTCCCCCTGCGGGCCATCACCAGCCTGAGGAAAGTGTTCCCAGCTCATCTCTGTTTCCATCCCACCTCGACTTCTGTGCCAGAGATGGCACAAACAAGCTGTTTTATTTCCCCGCTTAGTCCCTGTGATTTACTGGCTGGCCTGACATAATCCCATTCTTTCCCCATGAGAGCAAGGGCAGCTGTCTGTGTGGCTGTGGGACCAGGTCTGCCTGACAGATGTGGCCAGGGTTGCAGGCACATGTGCTGCCTTTGGCATTCTGCCCTTTAAAAGCTTCCCATTGATTATTTTAAAAAACTTTTACTCCATGAAAAAATGTAAATAAGTTTGTAATAACAGATGTTCTTTTACGAGAATTACTTTTATGCTTCAATTAAGAATTTCCCAATCGCCATATGAAAGAGCGTGAAATTATTACCTGTAATAAAGGGTGCTATTGCCTTGCTCTTCAGAAGCAACTTTCATCAGGGCAGATCAAAGCGCATCCGAGGCATTAATTAACTGAGCCTCAGAACCATCTGTGAAGAAGGGTAGAGCTCATGGTCTTGCTTATTAAGGAAGGCTCAGAACAGAGAGACTGATTCGTTTACCAGAGGTCACACAGCAACATAATGTTAAAGAACAGACCTTTTATGGGAGGAAGAAACACTAAGTGTGGCAGTTTAAGCTCTGATCCAAAAACACTGTTAAAGAACTGTCTTGAACCTACTTTGGGAGGAGTCCTGGCACCTATAACATCCAGTTCTATGACAGGTTCTGTGGTATGACCAGACACTTGTCTTTGTACCGAAAGGGCATTGGAAAGGTTAGACTCTGTCGTGTGCTCATGAGACAGAGGAGGGTCTGAAACTTGCAGGCATCCTCGCGTTCAGTCTTCTGAGAGCTGCTATTGCAGGTCAGCCTTTACACTCAGCTCTCTGGCTTACACGGGGTGTTGATACGAGGCTAGAGTGGAGACAGCCGCCACTACCCTTTCCCAGGAATCCTGGCTCTCCTGTGCTGCAGGGCTGAGCCCCTGCTGTGTGCTGGCAGGTGTGAGCAAGCTGTAGGCACAGGACGGGTGTGACTGTTATCTTCTGCTTGCGAATCCTTCAAGCTCATCTATAGAGTATTGGGCCTAGTTTTGGGCCTTCATCCAGAGGTCGAAGGAAGACTACCTATGTGAACAGCACTGAGGACTGCAGGGCCTCTGGCAAAGGAGTCCCTGGTGTTCAACACTACAGGCTGGGGAGAAAGGGAGAATCTGCCACGGCTCCCGGCCGGGCAGGATGGGCTCCATCTGCCACCATGGTGGGGAAGAGCAAAAGGCTTCAGAGAAACAGGGTCAGCAACAGCCAGAGACGGACCACCGAAGGTGTGAGACAACAGTGTGGCCCAAACGGGGCCTCTGCCCTCCATAGTTCTTGTGAGGGCTGAAGGCAGTGTTTGGCAAGAGCTGCTTTAACCCACAGGGTAGAGACAGCCTGGAGGGACAGCACAATATGGGCTCAGCCAATCCCTGGCCTTACTCATCCTGCCTCAGGTAAAGAAAGAACAGAGGTCTCAGAACTAGGATGGGCTTCCTAGGGAAGGCAGGTGGCCCATCTGGACACACCACCTGCTAGTACAGACACCCAGGTGGCTTGTGGAGATCTCGGCTGCAGACAGCTAGAACCTCTGAGGTGCCCTTGTCACTTTTCAGCCTGGACCTGAGCCTCCCAGGCTGGTGGCAGAGAGCAGGTGCTCTCTCCAGCGCTCTCTGAGGCAGCCCTGCCCCACCGCACAGTGGAGTTGCAAAGCACTCCCTCACCTCTGGAAACGGCCTTGAGGTGCTTTCCACAGTGAGGGTCCCTTCTATGCCAATGGTCAGCTGATGGGTGGTGGGACCAACACTTGATTTCAGTAAGCTCAGGGATACCCAAAGAGACCTGAAGAGTGTAGGGTCTGACCTCTACGCTCAGCTGAAGGACTACACAGTCCTCTGTCTGACTGCTCTGTTTCTGTGAGTAGGGCTCCTAAGTCCACTTAGGGTACATGACAGGCAGAAGCTGGGGAGGGCCTAGCCCTAAGTGCTTGTATGTTGATCTTTTCATTCAGTCCCACCTTGTATTGTATCCAGGCTGCAGCAACAGGCCCTTAGCTCTCCTACAGCCGTGGGAAGGGAGGTAAAGCATTCTGGAGAAGAAAAGCGCCAGGGGTTGAGGGCTGTGGTGGTCCGAGTAAAAATGGCCACCATGGGCTCACAGGGAGTGTCACTATTAGGAGGTGTGGCCTTGTTGAAGGAAGTGTGTCCCTGGAGGTGGGCTTTGAGGTTTCAGAAGCTCAAGCCAGGCCCAGTGTCTCTCTCTCTCTCTCTCTTCCTGATGCCTGATGATCAAGATGGACTCTCAGCTCTTTCTCCAGCACCGTGTCTGCCTGTGCACCACCACACTCTGGATTAAACCTCTGAAACTGTAAGCCAGCCCCAGTTAAATGTTTGTAAGAGTTGCTGTGGTCAGAGTGTCTCTTCACAGCAGTAGAAACCCTAGCTAACACAGAAGCTGGTGTAGGAACTGAGGTATTGCTGTGATAGGCTTGACCAGGCAGCAGCCTCTTGGCAGAATGGGGACTTTGGATTAGAAAAGCGGCTGAAATGGGCCTAATGGGCCATTCTAGTAGAAACATGGAAGATAGTGGTGGTGAGGGTGATTTGAACTGTGGGAGCCTGGCTCAAGAGGTTTCAGAAGAGACGAATTTTAGTACGTGGCCTAGAGATTGTTCTTGTAATATTTTGGTGAACAGTAAGGCTACTTTCTGCTCTTGTCCAAAAAAATGTCTGCCTGGGGCTAAAGTGAGGAATTACGGATTGGCATCCTTGGCAGAGGAGATCCCCAGGCAGCCTGGTACTGACCGTGTTGCTGGGTTATCACTGGCCACACTTACGCAGATCTTTAATAAAAAGAAGCAAGCTGAGCGAAAGAAACTACAAAAGACACCAGGAAGGGTAATCAGATTAAGGAAAAGCCTGATGCTAAGTGGAATAAAGAGAGTGTTGAGGTCAGAGCAAGACCCACCCAGCTCAGCTTCCAACTTGTGAAAAGGAATTAAAGAAAAGCTTAGGGCTGGGTGTGATGATATACAACTTTAATTCCAGCATTCCAGAAGCAGAGGCAGGCAGATCTCAGAGTTCAAGGCCAGCCTGGTCTGGCAGTGAAGGAAACCCCTGAAAACAGAAAGCTGGTGAAGATGTAATTAAATGAGAGGGCCATGTTCCAGCCGCAGCAAGCAACAGAACTTGCAGCTTTGGCTTTAGAGTCAAGGATACAAGAAAGGGGTTATGGAGCCTCCCTCTGTGATTAAGGAAAGCCACTGAGGCCGGGCATGTGGCAGGGTGCTCCTGCATGGATAGGCCATTTTGTGAAGCTGTGAAGGTGGCCTGGACTGCCTTGGAGACCCCTTGGCTCTTCAGAACCAAGAACCCTAGGATACCTGCTGAGGAAAGCTACTAACAGGGAGTGGAGCCAGCCCAAGAGACAGAAGTGAGCTGCAGTCACAAAGCTGGAAGGAGTTGGAGCTCTGAAGAGCACTTTGACATCAGATGTGGAGATGCAGAGTTTGGAGTTTGCCCTACTGCATTTTGGTCTTGCTTTGGTTCAGTATCTCCTCACCATGCTCCCTTTCTGAACGGTAAGGCATACCCTGTGGGATTATATGTTGAAGTATGTGATCTGCCTTTTGATTTTGCTTTTACGGGGGATTACAGGTAAGAGACTGCATGTGTCTCAGCCGAGACTTTGGACTTTTAAACAGAGTTGAGACTGATAGACTATGGAGATTTTGGAAGTTGGGCTGAATGTCTTTCTGCACTATGATGTGGGGATCAGGAAGTGGAATGTGGTAGTTTGAATAAAAATGGCTCCCACAGGCTCACTGTCACTATTAGGTGTGGTCTTGTTGGAGGAGGACTGTCCCTGGGGTTGGGGGTGGGCTTTGAGGTTTCATAAGCACAAGACAGGCCCATCGTGCTGATCCAGATGTAGGACTCTCAGCTCATTCTCCGGCACATTTGCCTGTGCATCACCATGCTTCCTGCCACAATGATGATGGACTAAACCTCTGCAACTGTGGGCCAGCGCCAGCTAAATGTTTTTCTTCATCAGAGTTGCCGTGGTCATGGTGTTTCTTCACAACAATAGAAACCCTAGCTTAGACAAAGATTTGTAAGGCAACCTAAGGTCCTTCTTGCACTGCCCCTGCATTCCCACTTCTGTTTGAACCCACCTGAATCTTAGTGACCCTGTAAGAGCCTCTGATGTCTGTCTGTAGACCCCTCTGTGGTGATACTTGCCTTCAGAGTTTTAGATCTTTCTAACTCTTCATCAGCCCACCATATTCTTTTAATGATTTTTTTTAAAAACGTATGTGTACATATGCCTGTGTATGCTACTGTATGTAGATGCCTGCAGAGGGCCAAGAGTACACCACTCTGGAGCTTGAGTTACAGGCAGTTGTAAGCCTCCCAAGGTGGATGCTAGGAACCCTGGAAGGGCAGAAGTGCTCCTGATAGCTAAGCAGACTCTCTAGCCCCAGCACATAGCTATTTACCTTGGCATTCTTTGGACTGGGCTTCTGGCAGAAGCAACACCTGCAGGCAGCCTCAGCAGGCCTTGCATGCAGTGACAGCTCTATGTTTGGGGGCCATGACTGCAGAAAATACACCGGGACTGACGTGGCTCCACTCCTGTGCCCATACCTGCCACTGCCGATGGATGGGAAGGCGATCGATTTCAGCTTCCTGTCATCAGCTAGAGCCAAGCAGTTTTTCACTGTCTTTTCTAGAAGCTCTTCACACTTGTCTGCACCCCACACTGGGCTGTTGCAGTGGATCACAAACTTGGCGGGCAGGCCGTGGCCTGCACTCACAGCGGCTAAAAGGGACAGGAAGAAGTACATGTTACAGGAGGCCAAACTCATACCCCCCTCTCCTGCTCTGCAGTGAACCCTAGCTGCCTCGGTGGCCTGTGTCCAAGGAAGATGCAGTTGCCTCCATGCCATGGCTCCACTCCACAGCCAACTTGAGCTGGAACTACCCTCAAGCACCTCCCCACTGAGAGTGGCGTTCAGTTCACTGCTGCCAGGAGCTACAGAAGAATGGCAGTGCAATCCTCTGCCTCAGAAGGATGCTGGGCTCCTGAGGGTAGGGCCTTACACACCAGTTCCACTAACTGTCAATTAGTGGGTAACTATGGTGGACCTCTAACTCCCCCCACACAAGTCAAGGCAGCCTTGGACAGTGAGGCTTCGAAAGAGTGGCAGCCCAGTTATGTGACCTGACCCTGCCCACGATGACAAAACAAGACTGGCTCTTTAGAGAGCAACTCTTCCCTTCCCTGCAGGATGTGCTGGCTTCTAGCCCCACATCTCCATGACTGTGTGCTTGGCCTTCGTCAAATCGAAGGGCACAGCCTCAGCTCCGTCACAGGCCTGAGCTGGAAGCAGCCTGTCCGTCTCCTGGAGCAGTTCTGGGGACTACAGGAACTGCTGCAGGAAGACACTCAGGCTCCTGGTTTGCCTGAGTGTCAAAACCTGTTTTGTTGAGTGACTGGCATTGCCCAGGGGCATCATTAAGGTTAGGTACTGGGACACTGTCCATGGTGCCATTGACAGCTGCAGGGCTATGCTCGCTCCATTCACATGCTCTGGGGTAAAGGGCTGACGTGAGGGCTGTGGTTAGGAGCATTTCAAGTTGGTGCTAAGCTGAGTGGGAAAGGGCTGGAATAAAACCATAAACAGACTAACTCTGGGCAGGCATAGTTGTTGCTCTCCGGACACTCTTCAAACTATTGTAAGCCAGGTGGAACCCCAGCACTTGAGAGCCCAGAAGTTTGAGACCAGCTTGGGTAACAACAACAAAATCTTAAAATAGCTTAGAATCCTAAAATACCTTAGAATCAAGACCAAAAAATGTTATTAAAACAAGCAAGAATCATTTGAACCACGCTAAATCTAACAGTCTTTCCCATGGTCATCGTTCCGGCCATACCAGACTGCCTCCCATCAGACCATGTCACGTGCCTAAGGTCACTAGCGGGCCTACGGGTGGGGAAGGTGGGAGCAGCCGGCAGCCCGCTAGAGAGCTAATCATCTTTCTCTGCCCACCCCTGCACAAGGCTAGTCTTGGGTGAGACTTCCCAGAGCTTTCCAATTGGTGCTCTGCCTGTTGCACCCCTATAGGAAAAGAGAACAGGCATGGCATGGGTCAAAGTTCATATCTCATTGTTAAAGGACCCTGATACGGGCCCAGGATACAGTTAACATTTCATCTCTGGCCAGGGCCAGCTGCCTTTCCTGAGAGGACCTGTGTGCACATTATATATAATTACTAATGGCCATACTTAGTCAAGACTTATTTTTAAGACAAGATGGCCATCTGGGAGTTAAGAAAGAAAAAGGCAGAGCCTGAAATGAGGGAGGGTCTTTCTTCAGGCAAAGCAGGTGCCCCTCCCCCTTGAGGAACCTGTGAAGCCCTGTTCTTCAAGCTGCTCACCCCTAAGATTCCCAAACTTGAGCCCTACTTCCAGATTTCAGCACGGCCCCCATCAGCATCCCCAGTCTTGTTCTCCAACTAAGAATGGCGGCCATGACACACAAGACGCAGGTGGTCATGTTTCCCATTAAAAGCACAGCTAGCTGAAGAAAATGGCTTCGCCTCAACTGTTCCCGGCTCTCAGCAATATCACACTGTTTCTATAAATCCTCTGAATTTGAGATGGAGACACCAAACAGATAGAGCAACTAAGTGACTTTTAAATCATCAAGGTGGTTCTTATGAGCCTTTAGCTCTGTTGACTATGAGTGAGCTGGGGTCTAAGTGGTCAAGTGCATGGCTCTTCCACTTTGCAGGCACAGCTATGCACCCTCAGCTCCTCCGCACACTGTGCCAGCCACACCACAGAACACAGCACACTTCCCACCTTACCTCCAGCTACTTCCAAGGGTCCGTTCTTTTTTCGAAGTTCCAGAACAGCTTCTACAAACTCCTTGCCGCCCTTCTTCTCCAGCGTATTTCCTAGGCAAGGGCAGGGCAGGGTCAGAGTGCTACCCTGTCTGTGGCACACAGACACTCAACATGTCACGTGATTACATACTTTAAGTGGTCTGAGCAGCTATATTTTCAGAAGGCTGCAAAACAGGATCTATGCCTTGGCTGGTCAGGGAGGGAAAACCTAGAAAGATTTACCCTCAGCCAGTGGCCACTAGGCACTACTGTTCTTTCTGGTTCCTTTGCTGCCCCCTCTCTGGGGGTGACTCAGGTGGGAATGCCAGAGATGTGAAGGAGGCATGTGTCCTTGGCACGCAAGCCTGGCCTGCATGCTTTCACTGGGCCTGCAAAAGCAGGCAGCCATGTGAGCCTACCCAGGCTCTCTTATCTTGGAGGAGTGTGCAGGAGTTGGACACGCTCCTCCTCCCCCCGAGCAGCCAGCACTCCTGGAAGGACGCCAAGGAGAAAGTGCTCCCATCTGACCAGCTCTGGGCCAGCGCTACATGCTTAGTTCCTATTTTGCAGCTTTGGTGTCGTAGGTGAATTAAATAAAGCAAGAAAAGGAAAAAGAAAAGAAAAAAAATGGTCTCAGACAATATTTTCTTAATAACATTAATGATTCAGAATTGTTTTAAGGAGAGGAGGGCAACATCAGAAGCAGAGCTTAAAGAGGAACTGGTTTGTACAAGGCTTGGAAAAGGATGGCTGGCTGCTTACGCCCCGATTTTTAAAGGGCCTTTCTGAAACCAGGATACTTTCTATGAGAGCCACGAAGACCAGCACCTGTGAGAACTTTGGGCAGCAATCTGAGCTGAGGCAACAGCAGTTTGCATGTCTGGCCAGAACAGAGTCCTACTCTTCCTTAAGCTCTGGTTCCTCAGTTCTGTGCAGTTTTTTTTTTTTTTTAAGTCCTTTTCCTCAAAGAGGGTGAAATGCTCCCCTTAAGAGTCACCATTTATCTTGGAGAGTCTAAGTGTACCTGAGTGGCCAAGGTCTACTGAGGTAGCAGCCCAGGTTATATGTGCATGCATGCTCCTCAGAGGTGAACTAACCCCAGGAAGTGTCTGGAAGCAAAAGGCAAGCCTCTGGACACAGTCGTGGTTAAGACAGAGCCAGGGCTACTGATAGGGACCAAGGGACTGTCACCTCAGACAGTGCTCGGTACATGGAGGAGCGTGGTGAGCAGCCCACCTCAGGAGAGGTTTTCGGGTAAGAAGGGCCTGGGCCTTGGGTTCCTGTGGTGGGATCCTGTTCTCAACAGCTCAGCACGCTCTTGTGCCTTTACCTCCCTGAAAGCTGCGTGAGCGTTCTACGCCAGGTGTGCCAAAGTCATCTCCAGAGACTTGCACCTGCTGCTGCTGCATGTCCGTGGCGAGCTTCAGCGCCAGAGTGGCAGCCAACTCCCTGTGTGTCTCGGGGGATGCTCTGGGCCTCAAGGCCCCACTCCACACAGTTAAAGATATGGCCCAGACGTGAGACCCCGATAGAGGCTCAATGAAAACAAAGCCGGCACTTCTCTTATGGACATCACTGAGTCCCTTTTAAGTTATGATGTTTCCAAAGAAAACAGGCTGCTTTATAATTCAAGGTGTATAAGCTTTTAGGAAGTGTTTACTTTAGAATTTTTACTTATACTTAAATATTGATTTAATTAGAAGTGAAAGTGCAAGCTAAAAATACACTTAATGCATTTCTCAGACTTGAAAACTGAACCCTAGGTCGCAGGCAATCAACCTAGTCAGGACTGGACTCCTACACACACAGATGTATGCACATGTCCATGTAGACACACGTGTACTTTTTAACAAGAAACAGGCCCATTTTCAACCATATTGTCAACACTCTTAATGTAAGGCTCTTGCTTTTTAGGCTCAACTTCAGGGTTAATCATAAAGCAATCGGCTGATTTGCCCCCAAGCATAAACATGTGTTACTCCCATGAGAACAAGAACATTATCTCATGCTTAGAAAGCAGGCATAAGTATCAGTGTTCGAAACGGCCTAAGCAAAAATTTAGGCTTGGACAAATGTCAGGCTCAGCCTGTGGTCTATTTCACTGTTAGAAAGAACTTTTGATGGTAAAGTTAATCACTGGGCTAAGCATTCCTGCACTCGAATCCCTTCTTCCAGCAGTCTCAGGACTCAGGAATTCACACCGAAAATGCAAAGTGTAGCCGTTTCCTCCTAGCTTCCTCTTTTCCCTTCTCTCACATGGAAGTGGGAGCCGGAGCCAATTGAGGCCATGTGTGAATCTGGATTATCACTATTTTGGGATTGTACAGGTATCTGAGGGCAGCACTAGTTTGGACTGGATCTCTAGGCAGAGAAAGCAGAGGTGAGCTTTGGAAGACTGGATTCCCCCTGCTACTGTCTTCCCTCCTCCTGAGGTTTCTAGCTGTGACACTGACATGTGGCACGCAAGTCCTTGTTCACACTCTCTGGCCCACACTGGCCACAGCAACGCCTGCATGCCTCAGGGTGGAGTGTCACGCTGTCGTTACCCTACAAGCCCAGACCCAGTGTGGGAAGGACTGGGCTTTGTGTGGGGCCACAGCTGGCTGCAGCACTCACTCCCTAGCTGGTTGCAACCCTGTCTCAAAACCTCTCTTCCCCCATGGCCAGTTCTGCTAAACAGAAGCCTTTCACAGAGATGGCAGCTCCCCGGGCCTGAGTGAGATACTATGCCTAGGGAGCTTCATAATCCCCATTCCATCCAATACCCAGATGCTAGGATGAGCAGGTCTTAATCATTCCCAACTCACAGGACAGGCCTGTGTGCTGTTCGTTTATTTATTTTATCCAAACAGGTACTTCCTGCACATCCAGTTTTTATTGAGTTGAGAAAGGAAACCCCTTTCCTAAGCTGCCTTCCTAGGAGGGGTTTCATTGCCTGCTGCCTGGCTTCATTTTGGCATGGCACACTTAGCAACTGCCTGCTTTCCATCATGTCTGAAATCCAAAATGCTCAGCAGAGTCATCAGGCCAAATCGCAATGTCTGAAGGCAGCTGTGGCAGCAGGCTCTGTGAGTGCCGATGGGCCAAGCTGGGTAGTCCAGTCCTAAGCTACCTGCACCCAGGACTCGGGGAAGTCTTCCTGCGGGACCCCTCACCTCAGCCCTTAAGATTACAGGACTTGGTGCCGACTAGGAATGTCTTCATTCTCTTCGGGTTCACACGCAGAACATTGCTCAACATTGCTCAGGCCGAGCACATCTGTGTCAAATCACAGATGCACACTGTAGTGAGGCCAAGAACGAGCACAGCCGAGGGGCTAGATACCACATAAGGTGCTCTGCCTTTCCTTACCTTACCTTACCCTCATTCCCAGGTTGAGAACTGAGGCACGGCGAAACTACATGTCTTGGCCGGGCCCCATAACAGTAGATAGTGAAGCTAGGATTCAAGTTCCTCCTTGCTGGAGAACACACACTGTGCAGCTGCAGGCCTCAGCGCCCCTCGTGGCCTCACTTCAGCCACACAGCAGGGCACCCGCTTCCTGGGTCTCAGACAGTGCCTCCCAAGTGCTGTTCAAGGACAGTTTACAGACTACAGCTCCAAAAAGACTAAAACTGACCACACGGGAACACATTTAGAAAATGTGTGTCTGAGCTGTGAGGCCATTCGTGCGAGAGTGTGCTTCTGACATGGGAAAGCTGGGTGGCCACAGAGCCTTGTATGCAGAGTCTGTCTGTCTGTCTATCCTGCCGAGGGCACGGACAGGGCCCCACCTGCCTGTAACTGAAACCTCGGGGAACCCAGTCTCCAACAAAGCTGCGCCTCATGAGGCAGAGAAAGAAATGCTGCTGCTGAGCCAGTTTCCAAACCAGAAGCGCCCGAGGGGCAGCCGCATGGTGCGCCCGGCTGACGGCCGGCTGTGCTTCTCCAGTTCATGAGCCAGGGACGAAGGCCCCGGGAGGTCAGGACGGCTGGAAGTGTGAAATGAATGCAGCCTGCGTAGCTGTCAAAGGATCAAGCTGTCTGCGCGGCCGACTGACCATGCACACACACACGCTCGGCAGCACCCAGCTCGGCATTACCTACTTCACCACCGATGTAGAAGTCAGTGTTTGTCGGGTGAACGACAGCATCACTGTCGATCGAGGCAATGTCAGCCTGAACAACTTGCAACTATAACAGGTAAACAGATGTAGATCAACTGTGTTGGACCGAGACCCACGCACAGGCACATTTACTAACGCCCCAATGGCAGGGCTGGCCTACCTGGTCGATTCCAACATATGAGCCCAAGGGGCAATCAGTCCACGCAGTGTGCGCACAGGTGGATGGGAGTGAGGACAGGAGGAGGGATATCAAATGGGACATGTTTAAATTAAACATTTGAATGACAAGTCCAAAAAAAGAGAAACACACATATGAGATCATTTCCAAAGATTAAAAGAAATAAAACAACAAATGCCCCACTTCACCCTGCAGAAGCCCGCACAACGCTGGCACCCCACTGAGAAGGCTACAGAGACATGGCATCTGCTTTGAAAAAATGGGAACTGTCAGGCCGACTACAACAATGAGTTTCTCCATTCGTCTACAGCGGTCAGCTTGCAGGTGCTGGTCTATCCTTTTGCCCTTCAACGACAGCTCAGAAAGCGGCACAGATACATGAACAGGGTGTACTTTCCCCCTGACTGGGCGGAAGTACTTCCCAGGCTTTTCTCTTCTCCCAGCAGAATCTTTTAACACAACTGGGACGGAATCGTCAACATTGATAGCCTCTGCCCTTTTGTTTTACAGGTGGCATCTGGAGAAAGCAGGTGGAAAACAAAGTCCAACCAGGGCACGTCTGAGCTCCAGCCTCTGTTTTGAGCTCACTGCTGTGGCCTGTCTGCATGGGTGGACGAGGGCTCCTCCATGAGAAACCTGCCCTGTGAGGACAAAAGCTCAGGATGGCATGGGCCCTGGGGCAGCTGGCAAGCCTGTGTCCCACAGGGGTGCGCATCATGCCTCTCGTGAAATGACGGGCCACCTGAGGGAACCTTTCACCTTGTGCTCAATGTCTGCCCTACCCTGCATTGGACAAACTCAGAAAGGGAGTCTGCCCTTCTGACTAACATCCTCTAGCCACATAGCACATGCAGGTTGCAGTCAGTCACACACATGGAAGAAACGGCTGAAGGCCAGGAGCTGGTAAATCTGCTTATGAATAAAGTCCAGCTCCGTGATATAAAATCCAGCTTGATTTCCTTTATCCACTTTTGAGTATCATGCTAACCAAAGCTTAAATGGAGAAACTATTGTTTTGTTGTCTCCTGAGATTTTTTTTCAGCTTAAAAATAAACAAATAAATAGGAAAAAAAGAGAAAGGAATAAAAAAACCACACATTTAAAAATCCCTCCCAAGAAACCAGCGGTCAGTTTGATCATTATGGAAGAGAATTTAGACGGTGATATATCTGCAATTCAGGGAAAGTAGCCAATCACACTCAGTGAGACTTAAGAGAGTGTCTCCATTTGGAGTGGTCTAGAATGAGTCAATAAGCAAGGCCTACAATTAAGTGCCATCAAGGACTGGGGATTTGCCCTGACCATGCTTAAGTCTAGGCAAATGAAAAGCCTAAATTCTGGGTTCCATAAATTCTCATCTGACGGCTGGTAGTGCCAAACCCCATCCCCAATTACCTAGGTCATCTTTAAGGTCAATGTCAGCATTGGTAGGATTGATTATGGCCTCCACCTCAAAGCCGGCTAAATTACTGATTTCACTGTGAATAAGGTTCAGCTGAAAAGAAAAGCACGAGGTGGGAAATAACAGGAGAGCCGGCAAGTTGCAGAAAAGTGAACCCTGCACACAGGTGAGGCAGTGGATGCCCACGGTGCACTGGGCAGAGAGAGAGACAGGGGGCCGCTGGCTAATGTGGACCTATTTCAAACAGAAGACTCCAGTGCCACAGGGTGCTAAGGGAAAGCCAGCCAGGCGGGCATTCAGAAACTGCGGTGTTGCCTAGGGTGAAAGGAAAGTACAGGCCACACTAGCCTGGGCAGAAAGCTGGTCGTTCTCTTTAGAGGAACTTGTAACCCAGAAGCAAAGTGCTCAGTGTTCATGGAGGAAAGGCCCTTGTCCTTGGGCACTGGGAAAACAGAGAAACCCTACCTGGCTGTGTACACCTACAAAGTGCCATTGTCTTGCAAGTGTTTGTGGGTCTTTAAAATCGTCCTCATCACTTGTAGCTTCTGGTTGTCCCTCCCTGGTCCCATCATGCTTAGGCATAGCAAAGAGCAAGGATGCTCTGTTACTTGGGAACAGTTAATTTTATATGCCCATTAGTCACACAATGCTGGAGTTCTGGTGATACCCAGAAAGAAACCCAAGCAGTTCTCCAGAAAGACAGTGTCTTTTTAAAAAATAATTTTCACCTGACTGGTCAAGTTGCTCTGATCTAACTCCCAGATTGCATATACCTGGATTGTGTCTGCCCAATCAACTGGGTCTTTCTCAGGAGCCCCTGGCCTTTCTCCCACTGTTGCTCTGTTGCCATGGCAGCCCTTGGTCACTAACTATGATCAGTAGGACTGATTGTGATGTCCTGGCCCTGCCTTACTCCCTCCTTTCCTTTAGGATAGGTGTGGCTAAGCCTGCAAGTTCACAATCTGTCTTGTCATCAAGCTGCTCCTCCTTAGATGACATCAGCTGTGCCTTAAGCAGTCCACAGACCCAGCAAGACCTAGGCTTGGGGAGTGTCTGAGCCTGCAATGGGCAGCAGGCTTGAGCCCTTGTCCTGGCATCGGGGAGGGTGGTGGAGTACATGACAGGTTAGCTCCTGGCAACCAAACTCCAATGTGCTGAACTTCTGCAGCCAAACATTTTGTTACAAAGAAAAAAAAAATTCTGGTAAACTATATGTAAGAGAGGTATACCCCCAAATTTCTGATCCTTAAAAGCTGTGAGATTTCCAAAGTCTAAAAGTCTTTAGACTAAGAGTCCTTCTTTGGAAAAAAACCAACGGTAGAAATGAGTATGATTGTTTGGCTAAGGAAAAGTCAAAGCCAGAAGAAAGGCTTTATTTCTGCCTGCGGGCTTCATGTTCTTAGCACCGTATGGTGACTCAGGGCCGTTCACATCCCTAACTTGGAAGAAGAAAGCCATCAGTCTTCTTCATCCAGTTCCCCCCCAAGGGACTCCTGGTCCTAGTGACAGATGCACTCAATGGCACAGGCCTTGGCTGTGCCTTCCTGATGGGAGGAGAGTAGAGTGGGCAGACTCCAAGGAAATGCTGCTCACAAAAAAAAAAAAAAAGTCCATTTCCCTCTCAGAAAAACAAACAAACAAAAATCACTCTGTGTAAAAAGGGAGAGAGGGAGGCAAAGGAGAACATGAAGACAAAAGCCTCTGCTCAGTGTAGCCCACACACTTAAGTATCCATAGGATCATCTGTTGAAGAGTCATACAGGTTCAACCCTTGAGACGTTTTCTGATTGCATGTGTGTATCTGGGGTTGTATTCACTGGGGAAGCATCCCCTGACCCTGAGTGGTCAGCCTTTGCCTATTCTGGGGAGCGACACCTCTGCCCAGGGATTGAGCTCTCTAGGCAAACTGTGGAGTATCCTGCCTTTACAGGAAGCAGCTGCAAACAGAACTTGGCTCCCTAGAGAATTCCTAGTCCTTTCTGGCCTCCTCACCACTCCCTCTGGCCACATGTGGAGGGCGTTCTTGGAAGTGAGGACCACTGTACCTCAGGAGGCCTGCTGCTCCCAGCCAATGGAGGGCTGTCTGTCTCCCACTCACATGTAAGCATGAACATAAGGCTAATGTTGGATTGTCTGTCTAAGCGTGTGCACTGATGTTCAGAGCACAGTCCTGAGTAGCAAGGCTGTGCTGCTCTTGTAGAGTACATACAAGTAAGAGAAGACTAAGAATACTCTGTTCTACAGAGTGTAACATGGCCCTGTTGGGGAGAGAAGTGGCTTACTCTTCTTTACAAAGAAGAGTGGGTAGTTTACATGGCTTGCACAGGCTGAACCAATGGCAAAGGTCACTAGTGAGGTGACCATCAACACCCGAGACAAGAGAAGAAAGCCTAGAAGCACAGTGCACATGGGCTACGTGTGCACAGCCTTGAAAGGACCAGTCTAGTAATCTACACCTGAACTGCCGTGTCCTGTGCCAAAACAGAAGTCAGTCAGAACAGGTCTCCTCCTGGCCACAGGGAATGTGACCACATAGAGTGTAGGGCAGATTATATTAAAAAATCGGACTGCCAGAAAATTGTGAAAATTCCCAACAGTCTTATTTTCTGGGGTGGAGAAAGATCATTAGTGGTTTTGGTGTTTGAGTAAAGTGATTACATCTCTGTCATTTTGTGGAAAGATTAAAAGCTTCAGTTTTATTCCACGGCATGGAAACTCCAGTGGAGCTGTGAGCCCTGTTGGCTGCTGCAGGGACACACCCCGGGGCATTCCAGTAACAGAGCAGGAGTGTGTCCCTTTGGCTGCAGTTGGAAGGAAGGGATGCAGTCTAGAAAACCAAGGTCCTTTCCCCCACCAGCGACTGACCATCCTGTCTCAGCCCTGTGGTGGCCTGTGTCTGACATCTACACCCAGCTTCTCTTAGGGTGGTCATGCCCTATTTAGCAATGAGCACCAAACACCATCAGATGTAACTCTTGAGGTGAAATGACCACCTCCTCTCCCTCAACAGCTGGGCCCTTGGCCAGGCTTGCATTCCAGCAGCGTGAAGCCAGTCTGGTCTTATTTAGGTGAGGAGGCCAGGGGTGTCTGCCACCCATGACAAGAAGCAAGTGGCCTGGTTCCGCTACCCTGACCTGACCTAGCTGACTAAAGGAAATAGTAAAATCCCTTTTAAAATCTCATTAAAAATTAATTTTAAGACATCCAAATGATTATTACAGATTTTCTTAATGTTATGTTGGGCCTACCTATAACTGGCAAACTCTGGTGTCATTGTGACAATGAAGAGGGGTGCTTGGGTTGGCCTCACTTTCCCATGTAACTCACATAAAGCCCACTTCCTTGCAAAAGGGAATGGGAAGGGAGCTGTCTTCAACAGAGCTTTCCAGACACCTCCGGAGAACCATCTTCCCCACAGAGTCACAGCGGACACTGCTGTCTTCACATCTGTGGCAGGCTGTTCCTATGCCACATGTGTTTCTAGCCTAATTTCCCAGAGGCGTGGGCCCAGGGGCAACATATGGTAGGCTTCCGGCCAAGTACTGCTCCAGAGGCTGGGATGGGGCCGTGCAGCATGGGCCGTGTGTCATCATTCCCTATTCTACTTCAGAAGCTGGGCAGCCATTTGAATGTAGGAGCTCACTCTTTCTGTCTCTCTCCCTCCCTCCTTGC
This sequence comes from Pachyuromys duprasi, assembly GCA_028658305.1. Classification (NCBI taxonomy): domain Eukaryota; kingdom Metazoa; phylum Chordata; class Mammalia; order Rodentia; family Muridae; genus Pachyuromys; species Pachyuromys duprasi. The sequence continues at coordinate 44,328,521 of CM053743.1, forward strand.
CTACCCCTCTCTCTCTTTCCCTCTCTCTCCCTCTCTCTCTCTTGCCAACTTCCCACCCTCAGAGGTGGCATGGCTCAAAGGGAACCCCTGGAACCTGACGCCTGGGTCTCTAAGCGCTGCTACCACGATCCTGACCATTTGGGAGGTTAGGGACTCAATTACACACCCCCTCCCAACCTGCTTCCCCAACTGTTTCAAATACAGTTTCTACCGCGAAACAAACCACCAGTGCCAATGGAGACATGGCTGCATGCACTGTAACTGTCTTTGTTCTTGTGGGGTTTTTCTGTTTGCTTTTTAAAAATAAAACATGAGGTTTTAAAGGGGCCTAGAAAGGCTATGTCTCAGTGGAACCACAAGGTAAAATGTTTGTGGATTCAGGCTAACAGTACTGTTTTCTTAAAAAAAAAAAAAAATCAAACGATGTGTGTGAACATGGAAATCACAGAGTAACGAGGGGGGCTGCTCCTGAGACTGCAGTCTGAAATGCATCATTAACAACAATTAGGGCCCAGAATCCTAAGCCCTGGGCTGGCTCCTCCTGCAAGCAGCTTAGCAACCAGGGCTCCCAGGGCTGGATCGGCAGTGTCTCAGTTCTGCACCAGCTTGCTTGCTGTATTTAAACATCGCTTTTGCTGTCACAGATGGGAAACATGGTGCACAGAGCAAGGAACCACAACCTTCCTGCTAAAGTGCACTTTCAGAAACACTTTCTAAAACTCAAACCAGAACTAATGCCCAAGCCAAGCTTCCAGCATGCTTTGTGTGACACTACATGTCCATTTGGTGACTGCTGCCCCTCACCTGACAGTCGAAGCCAATAGAGGGCCTAGGATCACTGCTTCAGAATAACTGCCTCCAGCTACCGGAGTGAAGGGCTCCTGAGAGGACAGAAGCACTCTAGTTTTTCACATGGCTGTCCAGGCTGACCTGACTGACGCAGGTTACTCAGCTACTGTCCTCAGTGACTCTGGGGACCTCTTCTGGGGAGCAGGGTGTCAGCACACCCTGTGGTGCACACACTCAGCAGGAAGGGCAGGTTCGTGGTATCTAATAGGCATCCGGAAGAGTGGATGGGCTGTCCTGGGTCGGCACACAGTGCTGTTCTCAGGCTGACTACTCTACTCTAGGCTGTAGCTCAGCGAATTTTCATTAAAGCCCAGGTCTCTAACAGGCACACTGGCTTCCTGACCTAGCCTGATGCCTTCATTCTGTTCATCAGACCATCTGCAAATCATCGGAGTATCAATACTTTTCTATGGCTTTTTGGACCCTGCGAGCTCTGAGATGAACAGTTAGTATTGAAGAGATTTCTAATTTTCATCCCTGAGGTACCCATTCTGCAATCTGAGATCAGGAAGATCTCAGAGAGAGGAGAGCTGTGGAGAGCTGGCAAGCCCAGTGCTGCAGCCACAAGTGAGCTATCTTGAGCAGGACTGTGGGCAGCAGCCCACACGTAGGCTTGACCCCATCTCTTTCCAAAGCAACAGAGCAACAGAAGGGCGTCCGCACTGGCACATGGCCTCGTACAGAGCTCAGAACTTTCATGTTGTTTGCAAGTGTGTCTTTTCCAGTGAAGCGAATGTGAGTTCTAGCTGAGGCTGGCTCTGGGGTGGCAGCAGAAGGGAACAGAATATGGAGAGGCCACGGTGTAGGAGACTAAGAGCAGGGCGGGTGAGGAGGACGGTGTCCTTAGGGGCTGGGCAGTGTGGCTGCTCTGCAGGCCTCCCTGTCCTGGCTGCTCATTTCCTTAGTGAAGGAGAATACAGGTGGCTAGCCCTGCATGGCAGAGGGATTTACACACTGGTGGCAACTGAGGTACTGTGCTAGGACCTGTTGACTCTGTGGAAACAGACTCAGGTGTTCGCCTTCAGTGTTGAGAAGAAGTTAAACTTTCAAAGTCCCAGACCTTAAGATGACAACTAGAACTGCTGCTTTACACAAACACACACAAGACACAGACAATGGTTATAAAACGTAAATAGCGATGGTTAGATTCCGGAACAGTCACCGCAGGAATTGCGTCATGAGAGCCCGAGTGCAATTAGTGGCAGAAGAGGGAAGGGCTGGGGACAGCTGGCAATGAGTGAGCGAGAAAATGGTGTCGTTGTGATGCAAAAGAAAACTGACAGTGACGACCTAAAAATGATGCAGCTTCCAAACCAACTTATACCACCTTTAAGCAAAATGGCCTGCAGGGTCAAATTCAGTCCTTGAAGGTTATATTACATAGGATTAAAAAAAAAACAAACAGAGACCATATCTACCCCCTCTTTTAGTCCACTCTCACGTTCAGGTCTTAAAAGCCTTTGCATCATTTTTATTTTCAATAAAGGTGAATCAACTTTTACAAAACCATGGCGTCCTGGCAAAGCTGCATCACTGGGCTGAAAATACATTGCCCACGGTCAACAGAGACAACTGGCCGAGGAGTCGCCTGGTGGTTCAGCGAGGAAGCCCCTGGTACACTTGTTAGTGTGTCTCAGAACAACCCAGCTCCCTGGATCAGATCAGTGCCCCCCAGGACCTGGTAGATCTTCCCCCGTGCACAACCCATGCTACCTGATGACCAGCCTATTCCACAGAAGCTGAGCTCCAGGGTCCTGGCCCCCTGGCCTTCTTGCACCACCATCCCCCCTTCCTGGAACCTACCAGAGTCCCTGACCCAGCATGGCGATCCTGCCAGCATTTACCATCCCCCCGCCACCCCCCCTCCCCGGCCTACTTCCAAAGCTACCCAGCAGTTGCGCTGTCCACCCAACGAACTGGGCAGCTCAGGAACCTGAGCCTGCGCCCTCTCTCCCGGGACCGTGTCTGCCTACCTTCTGGCCGAGGAAGAGACTCTTGGTGGAGAGGACGGTAAAGCCATCTGCAGGCGTGCCTTCCGTTGTGCTGTCGGCGCTGGCTGCCTTGCTCACTTCTCCCTGCTTCTTCTTGTACAAACCAAAGAGTTACAGCATGGACCATCCAGCAGGGGCCACACACCTCTGCCTCGGGGAGACAGGCCCAGGCCCCACCCATGAACAATTCAGAGGCCACAGGAGACGGAGGCACTGGCATGTCCCACAGTGGGGGCTGTTACTTATTTTGAAAGCCCAGAGTTTTAGGACAAATTTTAAATTCTATTTTTATTACTGGTAAATTTTTAAAAATCTTAAGAGCAAAACCTAAATTTATAATAATTTAGAATAGAATCACTTCATAAATTCAGACTAATATCTCTTCCCTAACGGTTTTTAGTACTTCCTCTTTTTAGATATTGTCACGTGACTCAAACTTATTGTTAGAGGTTCACCCTGGAATTCAGTGCTCAGAAGGCTGAGAAAGGAAGACTGGCATAACTTTAAGCCAGCCTGGGCTCCACAGTGTATTCTTAACAAGCCTGAGCTACCCTATGAGAAGCTGCTTCAGAACAGAAGATGCAAGCACCCCATTTTGGGTGACAGTAGTGGATCCCCATTCCCATGTTCCTCCACAGTGCTGCTGTAGAAGCTATGGAGGCCACTGTTTCCCCACAGCCACAGAGCCAGCACATCGGCACACTCCTCAGCATCCTTCAGACCAAAACATGTATACCCTGGGGTTCCCGAGGAACTTCCAACAGGCACAGGGCCCTCATTCTCAGCGTCTACCCTTGGTCCCCCTTCACCAGCTGCCTGATTAAGTGGAAGAAGGACAATGGCTCCGGGGGATACGTACTTCTTGTAGACTTTTTGTTTTTAAAGGATGAAAAATAATAGAAATAGACATTTGGCTTATTTGCGGATTTTCTACATTCCGGCGTTTTAGAAGGTAAGGACAGTAGGAATGGTGGGGACTTCAAATTAGACAGTTTTTCTTTTGCTTTTCCCTTTCCCTAGACTATTGGTGTACACTGGTCCTGAGAACAGCCTAGTGGGAGAAAACTGAGGTGTGGGTGAGGCATAGCTTGGCGGACAAGAGCTGCCTAGACAACGGGTATTACAGATGCGCTGCTTCTCAGAAGGGCAGTGTTAGACAGCAAGCTCGGGGCAAGGCCTGTGTCCTATCCATGTGTGCATTTAAAGTTCACGTCCAGAAGCACTGACACGTTAGCAGTTTGTCTCGCACTGGAAAAAACATGACATTTTGCTGATTGCCTGATCAGTGAGGGCTGCTTTGGCAAAGGCATAGCTAATGCCTTCTGTAAACTAAATAAGCTAAATTTAAAGCTCCAAGTTTTTGAGAAAAAAAAGTGCTTTATCTAGAAAGAGCGCCAGCAGAAGTATACTCACATTTGCACTGACTAATTTCTCTAATACTTGGAATTTATATGACCTGACTCACAGGAGAGAAGCAAGTATAATCAGGAACTGCATGGGAGCCGCAGCCCATGTGGTGTGCTTCCCAGGAACGAAGAAAGTGAAGACTGACAAAGCCATTCATAAGTCTGATGCTTTCAACAAAACTGAAGAGATATCTGTGTAAACAGCTGGAGACCCCCAAAAGGCACACTGCCAGCACCCGGTTGATGGCACTGAACCAGCGTCAGCTGCTGCTCAGTGGTGAGTGTGAATACAGCAGTGACGCCCGGTAAGGATGCACCTCCATGCGCTCTGTAACTCTCTGTAAACCTCAGCCCACTCTGAAAGGCTTCTCAGAACATTTGCACTGGGAATAAAGAAGATACAGGGCTGTGCTATAACACATCTCTTTTCCCATCTCATTCTAGGGAGCAAGATTTTCAAAGCACTTACAGTTCATGCTATAGAGGAGGATGCTGACCTTTGTCTCAACTCAGGAATTCATACATCTTATGACCCTTGAGCCATAAGTCGTTCATTCTACAAGATGCTTTTCTAATAACATTTAACTTTTCTAAAGTAGCTATTAAAATCTGGAATGCATTTGTTGTTTAAGTAACTGTATATTATTAAGTGTGTTAGTTATTCAATCTTGGAAAATGTCCATCATTGTATGAGGCCACAAGAACTATTTCAAGCGAGTTGAAATACAGTGTTCCGCTACAGAAGTCATCAGGACACTAGGTATAAAGATGCATTACATGAGGCTAGTGAAATGGCTGGGCAGGTAGAGGCCAAACAAGCCTGACAAGTTAAGCTTGATCCCCAGGACCCAAGGAAACGTGTAGGAAGAGAAATGAATCCAAGAGCTAGTCTTCTGACTTCTATACTCGAATGGTGGCACATGCAAACACACACACACACACACACAGAGCACAGCTATGTATATGCACATGCACACATACACACACACATTCTTAATAAAATGTTAGAATTAAATTCTGTAGGGTAAATGAAAGAAAGGTACATAAAAACATGTAAATTTTACAATGCTAGTAGGTTTTTACTTGATAGCTGGCTCTACTAGCTACATATGAAAACTGATAAAACTTTATCAATGATAACATATGGACATACCCAAATATCCTTAATTTCTTATGAAAAGTCTACCCGACTTTAAATGTATATGCCACAACGCTTTCTGAAAATTCATTTAGGACAAATGCAAGCACAAAGGTTTGAACACTATTCTAGTCAGTACAGTATCACTTGTAAGGGGAAGTGATCGGCCTATGACCAGGAAAGGTACACAGGTGTCTCCCTGGGGCTATACAGATAGGGAATTAGTGCTGGGCTGCGCACGGCCTTCGAAATGATGAAAGGCCTTGTGGGCGGGTGTCAGATAGCCAGCTGTCAGAGCCTGTTTCTGTGGAGATGCAGTCTAGTTCCTATGGTCTCATGCAAGCCAGCAGCCAACGGTGTAACCTGAGCTTTAAGCTGTGGGGATGCTGGTTGCTCTCAGCAGTGATTTGTTAAGACTGTGGCCTCACTTAGCCTGTGGTGGATGGCTTTGCAGTCTTCTACCATCAGAGCAGTAGGACTCCTGCCAAGAAGCAGGACACAGAGCAGAACTCTCTGAACTTGTAAGTTCTGTGTTTGAATCCTAGCTCTGCTAGCTATGTGACCTGGGTAAACTGAAAACTGCCTGCCTTCCTTTAGATTCCTCACTGGGAAAATGGAACTGAGGCTAGAGAGCTGACCAAATTAGAGAAATGAGTTACATGCTGCACAGAACCACCTACTCTGCCGAGACCTTGAGCTTTTCAGAAGCAGCATAAGCCCCAGGGAACTTACGGTCAGTCCCACTCGCCTGCATGCAAGAAGCAACTGCATTCCAGTCACAGCTGTGTTCTAGTGAAGCCTTCTGCCTGCAATCACATCCCTTCCTATCATCTTGGAAGAAAAATGCCTTTTTTTTTTTTTTCACGAAGTGGTCACACAAGGAAGTAAATTCTTTTCTGATCTAAGCTTGGAAGAAAGATCTAAGCAATCCCATTTAATTCAAATGACTAAGATTTTTAGAATCTTACATTTTGTATGTAAAGGCAAAAATGTTGTGTATTGGACATGCACAGGACTGTTTTGAAAAAGGCTAGCAGGCCAGAGTCAATTTGGAGTCACACCTAACACTGTTGAACTTAGTGTTGCAAATGATGGAGTGTCAAAAACATAAACAGAACCCATCAACCAAGTTCCCCTGTGCCTCATCGCCTACCCATCACCAAAAGGCAGCACACTGTCAGGGTGACAATCCCTCATAAGAACCAACTCCTTTCTCTTACATCCATTAATACAGTGGCTCTCAACCTACCTAGCCCTGCAACCCTTTGACACAGTTCCTCGTGTTGTGGTGACCTTGACTATAAAATAATTTTGTTGCTATTTCATAACTATAATTTTGCTACTGGTAGGATTGTGATGTAACTATCTGATAGGTAGGATATGTGATGTGGGACCCACAAGAGTCTCGACCCACAGGTTGAGAACTGCCCTGATAGCATATTAATTGCTTAATATGCACTTGAAGTATTTATTCTTCAGAAAAGAGGCATTCACCAAAATCTGCCTGGTCTTTTGCCAGGTAGTGAGCAGGGAGAACTCCCTCATCACCTTCTTCATATAGGACAAGGGAGGGTTTGGGAACGCAGCAGGCAGAAAGAGAACTGCCAAGGTCAGGGCTGATGCAGTTCCCAGTGACACACACTGTTCCAAGTGCCTGCATGAATTCTCTTATAAGCCTCCCAAGTTCCCTGTGTTACAGCTTCACTTCACAGATGGGGAAACTGAGCACCATGAGGAACTTGCTAAGAACACACAAATGGCATAATCAGGATATAGCCAGGTCGCAGACCCTAGCCCTTCCACTTTTGACACTGCTACATGGCCCAAATAGTAGGCTGGTGGCTTGTCTTAAACATCTAGGATAGGAAGGGTTTCCCACGCTGGTATGTTTTTATATACACAGGCTTTCTGAAAACATATAAAGGCCTTATGGGATTCATTATAGAATATGATGGAGGCAAGATCTTTTTTTTTCCCCCTCTGCATATTTTTTTTCTGCCTGCCAAACTTACATACATTACCTATACAAAAATACACTATGCAATATGCCCAGTCAGTGGCTTATAGGGCTGGAACAGACCCTGTCATTTTATGGGCTATGGCAGACCCAGGCAGAGAGGGGGGCAGACTTGCCTGAGGCCACCCAAGTAGGAAGAGCCTAGGGCACAGCCAGAGCTCTGGACTCGCGTCCAGTAGGGTTTCTGTCTCCTCTCACTGCTCCCACTGTAGCTGACTCAGCTGTCAAACTGGAGACTTTCAAAACCTTCAAATTATATAGAATTGAGGGAGGAAATTATGATTTGGACTTCCAGTGTTGACACTTGAAAAATACCAACTCCCTTTCAATGCAAGTGTTTTGGCGTGTCCCTGAGGTGGGGTGCTCTGCGCACGCCCCTGGAAAGGTGCTTTTCAGAATGCTCCACGGCAGCATGGAGGTGCCAGGTCCTCCACTCTTTCTGGGAGCTGACACCACAATTTACATTAAACAAATGTTTTGAAAATTAGCTGTTCACGGTTCCAATTTCAGCTTCCCCCAGGGTTTAAAGTTAGCCAAATACTGGTACAGTAAGCAGACAATGTGTTTTATTGTGTGGAGGAAAAACAGACCACCATCACAGACTCCCTGCTTTTGTAATCAAGGGAAAAGTTGAGTGTTGGAGTGATTATTGACATATGGTTATTAGAAACAAAGCTACTAGGGGCTGGAGGGACACAGGGACACAGACACACACACATAAATACACACACCATACGTACCAAAAACACAAACTCACACAGGTACACATCACACACACACACAACATATATGCTCTCATATACACACCACACACAAATACAATCACACACAGCCTGAACACACATGCACAGTCACTCACACACTCCACAACGAACAAAGTCCTGGTATTGAACATGCAGGGAAATTCTGGCAAATCACTGGGCAGAACTGACAGGAGAAGACTAGGGTCAAGAAGAGCCAAGGCTCAGCCAGGTTTGCATCTCAACACGGTTCAGATGGCACCACCCGAGTGTGTACAAAAGAGCAAGGCTTAGATGCAGCCAAGGTAAGGGCCAAGCCTGAAACATGGTTATCCCCTGCTGGTGCCAGCACCTAATTCCAGGACCTTGCTGTGGGCAGCCAGGCCCCCAGGGTCCATGTTTAAAGGAGAAGAGCCTTGGCTTCTCTGTGTTTCTTCTAACACTCCAAAGGAGCGCACTCTGGCATTGGCCCTCTGCCTCCCCCTCCTCTCAACTGCAAATGCAGGGAGGGGACACGCTCACTTTATAGTTAGCAGAAATGAATAAGGAACATGCTGTCGAGTCCCTGCTCTGCCTGCCCCACCTCCTCGAGAGCTCCTCAGCAAGGTGGAATGCAAGTATCTGGAAATACTGGCTGCTCTTCAGGGTTAGCTTTTTCCTTCCAGGAGTGGGGACAATTCTGAGCCTTGGAAAGGAGGTATTTATACGGATTCTGATTTCAGGGCAGTGTTGTTTGCATCCACAAGTGTGGTGAGGAGACACAGTGCCTTCTCCCCAACTAACACATCTCCCAAAACAGTGGAAACAGATGGGGACTTTTCTTCCCTTCCCCACCAAAATAACTCTGGGTGATGCTTGAGGGTTTTCCTTTCCACAGAGGACCAGCATCTAGGACACTGATTGCAGGTGAAGCTATGCCTATGAGGAACTGCCTAAAGACTGTACTGCTTTTCTTTCTTGACTGAAGCAAGAAAGAAAGACAACTGTCTGGAGAACTCCTGCTGGAGCATGCCCAAAGAGGACACGTAGCCATGGCAACAGAAAGAGATTGTACAACTCAGCATCCAGGCATGCGGGCAGATGGCTCTTTAAGGACTGTATAATGGATGATCACTGGCACAAGAAAACCTTTGCATAGGCCCGTGCATCTCTGTGGAAGACCAGGAACAGGAGCTGTGTGCCTAGGCTACCAGATGCCTCCAGCTTCTCCCTAGAAGATCAATACCCACCCGCAAGTCCACACAGGTTCATTCCTCCAGCTGTGCCCAGGTTCCATGAGACACCCTTGACTAGCCAGTGAGTTGGATCCCACATGTTCCTTTCAGGCAGTTCCCCTATCAGGGTCAGCTCTGAGAAGGGCTAGGGACCCCCTGCGATCCTTTTTACCCCATCCCACACATCTCCGCCAGATCCCATACCTTAGACTTCCGGGACCCTTTCTTGCCTCCTGTTTTCTTGGCCACTGGCTTCTTCTGGGATGGAGACTTGGCCTTTTTGGCTGGTGGAGGGGTGATGATGGCTTCCAACTTTCCTTTGGATCCTCGCTTCTTCGCTAGCAATTCAGGATGGATATTCGGCAACACACCCCCGCTGGCTATGGTGACTCCTTTTAGCAGCTTGCAGGAAAACCAAAGTCACAGGTGGTGAGCCAGACCACCCTGCTCCGGGAGCGCCCCGCCTGACTCAAGAAGTCAGCCCTGCTCATACAAAACTGCTCTAGGCCGGTACAGCTCCTGCCTCTGTGACAGCTGCAAGGGTGCTGACAGGGGTCAGACATATGACATAGCAATCAAGCCCTTGAGCTCCCACTTAGTCGAATTTACACTATCCGTCCTCCCGGGAGACCCAAGTACCCATGTCATCTCCCTAACCCACTTCCAGTGAAGCCCCAACAGGCAAGAAGCTTCTCAGAGTCTTGCCAGCCACCACTGCCTCCTCTGGGTGGTCTGAGTGTATACTAGCATGGCAGGCTGGAGAATCCATACCTGGTTTAGCTCTTCATCATTGGCCACAGCTAACAGGATGTGCCGGGGTGTGACCCGTCCCTTTTTGTTGTCTCTTGCTGCATTGCCAGCCAGCTCCAGGATCTCAGCTGCCGGGCAGATAAGAAAGAGCCTGTGGTCATTTCAGAGCATTAGAGAACTCATATTCCCCTGAGTCCCCATTCCCGGTGCAGGAACAGGCACAAGGAGCCGCTGCTTCAGGAAGCAGCTCACCACCGGTGGGAGCACAGGTGTGCTCTGCAGGCACTGCTTCTGGAGAAAACAGCAGAAACTTAATAGAAAAGATGGGTGGGCTCTAAAAGTTCCATCTTTTGTTGTGAAAATAGAGAGGTTGGGAGGAATGGGGCCTCGTGAAAGGCCGCTGAGTAAATAAGTGCAGGGACTAAGATCTAAATCCAGCTCCAACTCCCATTTCCCAGACAGAACTGCATGCGAGGGGTGCTGGGATGCAGATGTGGCCAAAGGGACACAATGCCTGCACTCTTGGTAATGCGTCACTCATCTGTGGTGTTCAAGGGGAGGGTGCTTGATGCACAGTTGTTTGAGAAATCTTTGATGCTTGAATCAAGGAAGAACACCTGCACATTTGGATTTGAAATAAGGAAGCTATGACTAGATTCATAAAGTCAATGATACAGTAATACAAAACAATTTCTGCAATTTTATCTTCAGTGCCTGAGAATCTCTTTTCCATCTCTGGGGCCCTGCAGAGACTGATACCCCAAGCAAGGAACATGCATGGGGAGGATCTAAAACCCCTGTTCAGATGTAGCCCATAGACTCAAGTCTCCAAGTGGGGTCCCTAGAAAGGGGAGCAGGGGCTGTCTCTGACATGAACTCAGTGGCCTGCGCTCTAATCACCTCCCTCTGGGAAAATGCAGCCTTGCCAGGCCACAGAGGAAGACAAAGCAACCAGTCCTGATGAGACCTGATAGGCTAGGGTCAGATGGAAGGGGAGGAGGACCTCCCCCATCAGTGGACTTGGGGAGGGGCATGGGAGATGAGGGAGGGATGGTGGGATTGGGAGGGCCACAGCCAGGGTACAAAGTGAATAAAATGTAATAAATAATTAAAAAATTTAAAAAACCCAAACGGTGGGGATATTGCAGGCTCTAAATAGCTAGAGACAGAACCAACTACAACATGTGACCTCGAAGGAACCCTCAAAAGCCAGCTGGAGACAAGTGAAGAGGTCTGAACATAGAAGGCACACCCTGGGAATCATCTTTCCTGAGCTGGACAGCAGCATGGCCACTCTGAAGGGGACATTTTGTTCTTAAGAAATTCATGTTGTGCCTGGAAACTGCTCAGCCATTACGATCACTGGCTGCTCTTCTAGAGAGTCCGGGTTCAGTTCCCAGCACCCACATGGCAGCTCCCAACTGTGTGTAACTCCAGTTCCAGGGAACCCACTTCATCTTCTGGCCTCTGCATGCACATACAAAATGCAGGCAAACCTTTACACACATAAAATGAAAATAAGAAGAAATATAAAAGGAAATTCGTGCTTAAGTATGTAGACACTGAGCTGGTTGATGACATCTTGAGAGCACCGTGAACATGGCCGAGTGTGGCAGCTGCCGTTAAGTATGCATACGGTCAGAGCCCCGTGTCAAAGAAGCCCTGTCCTTTGTACAGACTTGAACTTTAGAGACCTTAGGCAACTTGTCTAAATGAAAGGAGCCAGGCATAGAAAGATAAATAAACACTGTAGGAGCTTACTAAGATGCCAGATCTAAAGAAGTTTAACTTAAAAGCCAAGAATAGAAAGTGATCAGCAGAAGCTGGGGCGGGAGTGGGTGAAAGGGGAAACGATAGTCCAATGGTACAAAGGTTCGGGTACATTTTAGGGAAAATTTTAGTGATGTGCCCAGGATGGTGACTACAGTTGATAATACTATATATTTCCGACTCACTAACATGTACTTTAAATGTCCCCCAAATGTAAACACAGGAATATGAAGTACAGACGTGTTAACCAGATTAATCTATTCATTCTCCTAGGTAAGCATGTACCAAAGCAGCATACTGTACCCCGTAGAATACAGATTATTTGTAGATTAAGAATATTGCAATAAACATTTTTCAGCATTCTGTATGTCCAAAATTTTCTCCAAATCAAAATCATGAGCAGGTAAACAAGCCTGGGAGACCGAGTCTAACCTATAACTGATGCTTATGGTCTCTTTTCCTGATCCTCGAGGTGATCTCGTGGGAGCATTACCTCTGGCAGGAGATCCCTCCCAACTCCCTGGCAACACAGCTCGCCCATCTCATCCCTGCTTCCTCACTGTCTTCATGGGATGTGCACACTATTCCCGAGTGTTAAGTCTGTTGCCCACACTGTGCCTCTGCCTATGCCACCATCCTGCCTGTAATGTCCTTCTGGACCAACTCAGGCCTGACCTGCTGGCAGTACACAAATTCTAATATTCCAGTTTTCTGTGTGTTCTAGATTACTCTGACAAAGTCAGTGCTTAGACGCATCCCGGAATAAACTGTGTGAAAACCAAGCCTGAAGCTTACAACACTAACAGTTGTCTATTGTGCTTGCTTTGAGACAGGGTCTTGCTTTGGCCTGACTTACGAGGTAGCCAGCCTAGACTCAGGCCATTCTCTTCCCTCAGTCTCCAAGAGCCAGATTAGTGCGGGTAGCACCATACTGGAGATGGTATGTATATTTCTAAGATTAACAACTAAGCCCCATGCAAAAACCTGCTACAGATGCGTTCAGATGGGAGTGCCTGGCACCTTGTGAACACTTTCATGATGGCAGTGGAATAGGGGAAGGCAGAAGCAATCACACTTGGAACAGCAGGTCACCTTCCCTAAATCCAGGAATCATTGTACTCAGTCATCACACAGAGATACATAGCCCTGTGTCTGGGAAGGGATACAAAGGCTCTGAGGTTCCCATCTTACCGGCAGGAAGGGGGACCAATGAAAGGCTGCACAGGCCAGAGCTCTAGGGGGTGCCATACCTGGGCTTCAGAGGTGTGAGGCAGGAAGGCTGGCCAATGTTGTAGGTACTAGCTGGAGGAAGTACTCTTTGCCACCTGAGCCTCCCAGGGCTGCTGCTCCCCAACCACCTCAGGACAGTGTAGTGCCTCAGGATGCAGGGCCACGCTGTCCTTATTCTCTGCGCAGGGAAGTGATAGAGATGAAACCAAAACCCTGAGCAGTGTGGGCCCCTGACTTGGATGGGAAGGCAATATGAGAAATGGAAAGAAAGCAACCGAATGCCCAGAAGCAAGCACCAGGCAGGTCTCCCAAAGACCCTGAGGACATCTGCAGGGTCCAGCTTTACACTGGCCTCCCCCTTGGGTTCTTGATTTCTAGCTCCAGTTTCAATGGTCTTAGTTTTCCCTTGGGACATTTCAAGGACTCCTGGCACATTGTCAATTCAGCTTCAATTCAGAAACGCCAGCCTGGAGCCCTGTGGGAGTGGCAGTGAGCAGTGAGGTGGGTATTAGCGTCTAGGAATGGGAGCTCCTGGAAAAGAGCAGGGTGAGGGGGTCACTCCCTTGCCTTCTATACCAAGAAGCTGAAGTCCAAGGCTTCCTTTATGCAAAACTCAGCAAGGTGCACATGTCGAGATGGATGTCTACACCTAGGTTCCTACCACCGAAGAGTGGGCCCTGGGCTCCCTAGGAAGCTGACATTACAAGAGTGAGGAGGGACACAGAGAAACTCCAGCTCACAGAGCAACTGCTGTATCTTGTTTACTCTTGTGTTTTTCCAGATGGATAGTAACCATAGTAACACTATCATCTGGGGACATACAAGGCAGAATACTGCAAAGACACACCTTTTACAGGAAGCATGTTCCACACCCAATCAGCCTCTGCACTGTAGAGGGCAGAGGGCCTGGGCACTTTGCAAAGGTTGAGAAAGATGGAGGACAGGTCCTGACTGAGCACGGGCTCAGCACTTACACCCTGTGCCCAGTTTTAGAAACAACAATAAAGTAAAAGCCTTTCCCAGCCAGGAATGGGCTGCCTGGCCTGGAGAAGGGGGGGATATAAACCACCAGCCACTTAACAAGATGGCCAGTTCCTGTTTGTTCTTCAGGGCACGAGGAAAGGATGGCTGCCTCAAGACTGTGGCAAGGCATACACTACCAGAGGAAGGAGATCCTGAGGTTTGCTCTGTAGAATGTGGACCTCTCCTTGGTGAATTACATGGAGAGCAAAATCATGGAAGCCCTGAGCAGTATCCCATACCCCTGGGGTAGGCCCACAGCCCCACCACCAGGGGGCACCTGTTAAGCTGGACAAGAGCCAGCTTTTGCCTCTGCCCCAGCCCTCAGGCACCAATGCTTCCCTAACTGGAGGGTACCTGCTCTCCATTCACTTCACATTTGGAAGGTCTTGTGCACCTCCAGATGTTTTGTTTTTGGCTAGTTGAAGGGAAACACAATTCTGAGAAAGAGACACAGAAAGATACCCAATTCACAAACACAAAGCCTTCTCCATGATTCCCAGGGCTCAGTCCCTGGATGCCTCCTCAGAGGGCTATTTAGGAGCTACACCCTGGAGGCAAAAAAAAAAAAAAAAAAAGAAAAAAAAAAAGCAGAACCTGTGAGGAATCATCCCATGCCTGGGATGGGGGCATTAGGAAGGAAGAGGCAGGAGCCCTCATTAGACCCTCCACCCCCTGCATCCTTCTCCCTGGCCAGACACAGGCTAACTCTTATGGCTAATGATCAATATTTGGCCTCATTTGGGGCCCAGAGTGCATGAGGTCTGCTCTGGAGAGGATTCTAAATATGGTAAAAGTCTCCAAGCAGAACAACTGTGTGAGTCGTGCTGCTGAGCCGCTTGGTAGCTATTCTCTTAATGCTGTCTTGAGATCTGACTTGTAAGACACCCAAGCATCCCACTCCTGGGCAGGTCTAGGGTGAGACAACTGAGCGACTGCTTCCTGGCTCGTGGTGACCAGTGATGCGGCCTGGTCTCCTCAGAGCCCAAAGCTCCCAGCCTCATTGAACATGATGGTTTTAGGGCAACATGACAAGATTCCCAAAGATTCTCACAGCTTTGGACAAGGCCATGCTTTGGCAGCCGTTCCATCTCTGGGACAGCTGGCTGAACAAGAATACTTCTGACAGCCCTACTGCTCAAGTTTGCCCCAAGACCAAAGTTTTAGAACCTAACCCTTCCCCCTCCCCACAATAACATCTTGAACTGAACCAACTCTGCTTCATGGAAGCATTTCGTCTACCTTCCTTTAGGGAGATGAAGTCATGGCTTGCAGAAATTAGACTCTAACCGCTAACAGGTGATGTGGTGAGGCTGAGCCAAACTCCAAACACAAACCTTACAACAGGAAAGAATCTGGGGCTTTTACCGAGCTGTTTGAAGCATCTTGTCTAACGAAAGAAAGACTGAAACTAACAATCAGAAATCAAAGAAAGAAAATGCTCATGTAATCCCAAAGAGAACACAGATATCTGCTACAGAGCCAACAACATGACAAGGAATCTGTTTATTGTATTTCTTTTGATTCCTCACCCCTCCATTGACTTCACTAAGTTCAGAACTGGGACACCATTCCACAAGGCCTCAACCCCATCAACCCAATTGGAGCTGACTCTAGGAGCTTCCTGTGTCCTGACTACACCTTGGCCCTCTCCCATTCTCCCAGGGGACTGGGGTGTCTGCAAGCCATGTCTACCACAGAGCCTACTGCTCCTACCCCACACCTATGGGGCAAGGAGGTGGTGGAAAGGAAAGCCTGCAAGGCTGTTCTCTTGGTGGAGCTCTGTGTCACAGCAGAGTTCCCTGTTGCTGGCTTGTCTCAGAGCCTACTTCCACCCTGCCCTGGGCTCTCAGAGGAACTGGGTATGCCTCAAAGTAAGGGTTATGCAGGCATTGGAGACAGTCTTTCAAAGTGAGCTGCTCACTGCTTCCTCCAGGGCCCACTCAAGCTAACCCCTGCTATCAGTTCCATGACCTAGGTGGCATCTGGCCCAGTCTCACAAAAACTACTCACAAGACAGAACTGCCCCTAACTTGGGAGTCTTTAAAATACATTCCACTGGGCACTCTTCCGCACGTGCCAGGGTAAAATTATTTGACATGAATGTTAACAGGAGAGAGACACTAGGATTGTTGGCAATCATTGCCTTATTGTAACCCACTGCCACAAAACCCTCTCTCACCTTTGCAGATCTGAGCTTCCACTTACAGCACCTTGCAGGTGGCCTGCAGCGGAGGGCAGCAGCCATGAGTGTGCCATGGTGGGCACTAGGTCTGTTGTCGGGCAGGACCTGAATCTTAGCTCCTGTAACTGCTGTGGCCGAGACAACACCCAGCCTCAGTTTCCTATGCCAGCAAACAGGGACTGAGGGTTGTAGGGTTGAGTTACTAAGTAAAATGCTCAGTAAACACGTGATACTATTTACTATAATACCCTTATGACAAGGGGAAGAGGAGAAGGGGGAGGGGGAGTAAGGGAGGAGATAGTAGCAATGCAGCCTTGATTACTAGGGGAAGAAACGAGGCTTCCTTCCCACTGGTTTCTTCCATCTAAACAACTGGGTGAATAGATGTATTTGAGAAGCAAAAGCATGAGAAATGCAACAGAAAACCTGGTGTTTCCTCCCCAGCACTTGATCCTTTGCTGTTACACTTAACAGTTTACATATGTTTGAAAAATGCACTTGAACTCCATTAACCTCATCCTGCCAGACCTGCCTTGACAGAACACAGCACACCCTGGCAGCCGCACAGGCGGGCTCTGCCTGGGGATGGGGTCTGGGACTTTCATCTGACCCCAGCAGGGGGCACCAGGGCAAGGCAGAACCAGTGCTGAGGCCACAGAGGAGGAGGAAAGGGAGGTGGCCTAAGAAAACCAGTCCCACCCCTGGCTGGTGCTGGGCAGGGCCCTCTGCACCACCAACCACTTACTTTCAAGGTCTCTGAATTAATTTACAAGGAAACGGTTAATGCGTATGTTTGTTTTAACATGGAAAACCACAGCCATTTGTTCTTGATTCAGTCCAGGAAGGGCGAACAATCAGATGTCTGCTGAAATGAGATGATTTAAAAAGTATAACGTGAAGAGGAAGCTTGTTTAAAAAGCCCCTGCTTGGAACCATTTCCCAGATGACCTTGTAGAGAGGCAACCAGGCACAGAAGCCCCAAACTGCATTGCTGTGGGTGCAGCATGGTCATGGGGAACCAGAATCAGAGACAAGTCAGGGACACATGGAAAGAAATCAAAACAAAAGTGCAAAGTGGCACTGCTCCATGCTTTCCTGAAGGCTTTTGCTACCACGGGTCACAAGGACCCTTAGCCACTCCTCCCAGCCTGTGCGGCCCTCTGGCAGGGACCTTCACGTTGCTGTCCATGGCTGAGTATTTCTGGAGGAATAATGCTCCAAAAGGAAGGACCCCAAGAGGGACTGCAGCTTCTGGGGACCACCCTCACTAGCCTCCCCTCTGTCCTGTTTGTGGGTTCCTGAGGCTGGGGGCCAGTGTCCGAGCCCTGGCATAAGCTCTTCATACACCTAGCATTCCATTCTACACCCCCACTCCTTCGAGGGGGCCAACAAAGGGACATTGTTCCAGAAGTCTTTTGCCCCCCACTTCCTCCCCAGCACTCCTGAGCAACACAAGCTTGCACACCTGCCTGGGCAGGCCTTCCCTCTCTGAGGCCTATGGGTTTCCTCCTGAAGCTCTTGGCTGTGCAGACACTCCCTAGCAACATGCTTGTTCTGTGGCTGCCAGCATGGTCAGGTTCTCCCCCAAACCCCAGCAAAGGTCACCCAGAGACCATTCCCTCCTTGGTCATAGCATTTCCCATTCTTGCTCTGGATTTCCCTCACCCTTGGCTGTGCCCCTGCCATCCTGCAGTCTCCAGCCTGTGCAGGTCCTTACGTACATACTGGTAGTCTCCTGTGAGTTGCTACCTCAGGTAAGGTGTTCTCATGTTCTCCATGAATACAGATTCTGACTTTCAGCTGCATTATCCAGATTTACAAAGACAACAGACAAATGATCACTGAAGTCTACCTCAGCTTCCGACTATACAAGGAACACCACTCAGGACGGCACGGAGATCAACAATTAGCCACATGTGGAGGGACTGAGTTTCCAAATGGCTCTCCCAGCTGAAATGGGAGCCCTGTAAGGAGCCAGGCTTCTACTGAGATCCCTACAGACAGGTATATGAGCACACTCTAAGAGGGCACCAGACAGACAGCTGCTGAAGGCCTGGGAACCCACACTTTCCAGCCACTAAATCGAAGATGTGACTGCCTAATGAACAAAGAAGGGACTGGAGTGTCAGAAGAGAGGGAAGAAAGGAGGGAAGAAAGGGAGGGACTAGGGTCGGAGCAGCTGGTTGAGAGGAGCAGCCTGGCAGATCCACGGAGGGCGTATGTCACCGACTTGGCAGGCGAACCTGTAAGAGGGCGGGGTAATTAATACCTCTGGTATTGATGCAGCTCATTATAGCACTGAGGAATTACCTTTTATTTTCATGGTGTTCAGGGGTTGACTAGACTTAGGAAGCATGAGTACTGTAAATGTCTCTCCCTGGCCACTGTCATTTCAGGGGAAACCTGGGGAGAGATTCTGCAGCATTCTCACCTACTTCCTTCTCCCCTCCCTAAGTTTTCAGAAGCAATCCCTGGTGCTGATGTGCAGAGAGATCATGGACCTTTAAGGACACTGCAATCTGTAACCATCTGGGCGGCTCCCAGCAGCTTCTGCTGCCCATGGGATAGCTGGGACAGCCCTCTGTGGCTTTTGGGGGCAAGAGGAGAAAGCGGTCTGTGTGAGCCCTCCAAACCTCACCCATTTGCTAGCAACAGCTGCCCTGTCAGGTGCCCCCTTCACACAGGTGTGGCCCACTGCTCTCAAGCTCTTCCTAATTCAGCTTCTCCTAACACCCAGGGTCCAGAGCTTCCTGGCAGCACAGGGTGCCATCAGCCCAGCCCCTCCAGAAGCTCAGCACCCTGACCAGCCTCCTCCCCCTGTAGTAAAGAACTGTCCCATGAAGCTGTGGAACGCCAGGCCCTGTGCTAGTAGTTAAGTATATCACTGGAGAGAAGCAGAGGAGGGCATGGTCCCCACCCTGAAGTCACAGAGGTGGCCTCTGGCACGGCTGACACATGGTGTACTCATACAAATCCTGACTCCAGCACCCAGCTTGTGTGCTTGGTCAGGGCCTGGTGAGTCTTTCACCAGTGGGTCATTCCAGATGAATTCCTGAATGGGAGGCCCGAGCTCTGCTGTGGTTGGGAGGTGTGAAAGGCGGGCATACGAGATGTTCTCCATGGCCCTGGCTTGGTTTCATCTATTAGAACGCAGGTTCTCGATATAGTGGTGTGAACAAAACTGCCATCCCAGAGGAAGGCAGGCCAGGCTGGCCCGGGTGCTGGCAAGCCCCGTCCCCAAGTTCTCAGTGAAGACTTCACTCAGTGAAGGGGCCGATTATAGAGCCTCAGGTTCTCCCAAGTAAAGCAGCCTGTGTGACCCCTGTGTGCCCATTAGCCTCTTGGCATGCTAGGGCTTATTTGTTTGTTTTTGTTTTTTTCCATTTCATTTTCTGTATTTATTCTGGAACACCAAAGGAAAAGAGCAACTTCAGAAAGTATATATATGAAAAACAAGCGAGATGCAGGTAGACAAAATGCTGGGAGGCCTTACTGAACATGCCTATATGTGAATTTTGCTATGGGAACAAACTTACTAAAGGAAATAAATTCAACAAAAGACAAGGCAATGCATGCCACTGGGTATGAGAAACTGCTACAAGGAAAAAGTATATGACAATACAGACCAATAAAGCAGAAAGGGACCCAGAGGGGAAAGGATGGATTGTTTCATTAATTAGGATGGGATAACTAGCTCACAACATGAAATAAAACACAGAGTGATCTTTATCTTACTCCACACATTAGGTAAGCTCCAAATGCTTCAAAGTAAGACTATGAAAAGTGAAGCCATTCAAAACAGAGGCCCATGGGAAGGGAGTGACGTAAGTAAGTATCCACCCGTTCTCACACAGGCAATCCTAACTAAAGTCAGTGGTGCACAGAAACAGAAAAGCTTGAAAGTAGGGGGGAAGCCTGAAGCCTGTTGGACCAGAGTGCTACAGAAGCAGAAGAGGAATGAGAATGGGTGACAGAAGTGAAAATGCCCAAAATGCATTATATATGTGTGCAAATTGTCACAGAGTATAATAACAATTATATACACGCATACACACATATGTGTATGTATATATGTATGTATGTGTGGCTGGATCAATGGCTCAGCAGATAAAGGCTCTTGCCACCAAGCCTGATAACCTGAGTTCAATCTTGGGAACCTACCTCCCTAAAGTTGTCTTCTGACCTCCACATATGTTACAGAAGCATACTTACATACATACATTCACATACAAAATAGGTATAAAGTATGTGCGTGTGTGGATGAATGCACGCACTATCTCCCAAAGAGCTGGGAGGGAGATCTGTGCGTTACTCTCAGGGCTAGAGAGATGGCTCAACAGTTAAGAGCCTGCTCTTGTAGAGCACCTTGGGTTCAGTTCCCAGCACCCACATGGGGGATCACAACCATGTGTAACTCCAGTTCTAAGGGACCAGACCCCCTCTTCTGACCTCCACAGGTACTGAACACAGAGTGTGCTTACATACATACAGACAAAACACCCATGCATATAAAATTAAACTTGATAAATCTTTTCTTAAGATTTCATATTATTATTTAAAGATAGGTAATAGCTGTAAAACTTATTTAAATATGATAATTGAAAATGAAGTAAAAGCAAGAAGTTATATTAAAATAAATATAAACACGTCAACTGTTTTAAGAGCTCCGGCAGAACCTAGGAGAAATCGTAGTATCACACGTGAAATGTAGACACTGTGGACCAGGCTGGGAGATGACTCAGTGGCAAAAGCACTTTCCACAGACTCTGAACACCCATATCCAAAACAGTCCACAAGGTGATGTGAGCTCCTAAGGCAAAATAGGAGGCACAGACCGGAGAATCACTCAGAAGCTTCCAGACAGCCTGGAGTACACAATGCAACAGCAAAAAAACGAGAGACCTTGCCTCAAAAACACAGATGGTGAAGACTGACCCCCCCCCCCGGCCCTGCGGCACATGCACACCAGCACACGTGTATCTTTTCTTACACCATACAATTTCCTGGCTGAATTACAGACTACATATCAATGGAGAGAGAGTTAATAAACTGGAAAGCCTTGGAGGGCACCTGCCCAATCAGAAGTGCTTATCTAGAAAGTTCAGAAGAAGATGGAAAAAAACAGTAAGATGAACAGACAGAAGGTGGAATGAAATACTTATACAAGTTAAATTTGTAATCTATAAAGAGAGACTGAGATACTATCAAATTCCCAAACAACCTGAGAGTATTTACCATCAACACATATGGATCCCAGGTGGGAAGAAAGTACAACTATTTAAGGTTGTGCCACGCTTTGTGAAACCAGAATAGATTTCAAGATGCTTTAAGCTCCTATTGGCCCAAGAAAAACAGACCCTTAATGTGGACCTTGTCTGTTTTGTAGATACTGGTGGCATGAATAAAAACTTAAGATCACCCTTCAAGAGATACCATGAAGACACAATGAGCCTCTGTGTTCACTAAAGCCTTTAGGCACTGTGGTGTACCTTCAATAAGGCAGGGATTTTCAACAGCACTATAATGTGTGAACATCTATGTGTAAAAAGAACTAGTCTCAACATAGATATTACACTCTTGGTAAAAAAAAAAAATTAAAGTAGACCACAGATCTAACTTTGTAAAGGACAAAACCTATGATGTTGGAAGGTAATGCAGGAGAAAACCTAGATGACTTTGGGTCTGATGATGAACACAATTAAGGCTCATCTGTGAAAGATCAAATCGAAAGGCTAGACTTTGTGAAAATTAATTTTTCTGTCCTATGAAGATGCTATCCAGGGCTGAAGGTGTAACTCACCCGCAAAGCACTTGCCTAGCATGTGTGATGTCCTAGGCCCCAGAACCATATTAACAAAACAAACAAACAGATGCCATCAGGAAGATCAGCACTCTGAGCGTGGTGGAGATGCTGAGGCAGGAAGATTGACATGGATACGTAGGGACTTCTAGGCTGACGTGGGCTACAGACTTCCAAAGCGGGGACGGCAGTGCTAGGTATGGTGGCACAAGCCTTTAATACCAGCACCTGAGAGGCAAATCTCTGTGAGTCGGAGCCAGCCTCATCTACACAATGAGTTCCAGGCAAGCCAGGGCTACACAGTGAGACCCTGTCTCAAAACAAACATACAAACAAGCCTAAACAATAAGGCTTTCTCCTTTCTGACCTAAATGTTGTGCTTCAACGCTGGGCCCTGGGAGATAATGGGTCCTGGAACAATTATTTCAAGGAGTATTCAGGTCCCATCTGCACATTCCTGGACAATTCCACAGACATTTTAGGAAAGCCAAATTAACTGGCATAATCTCTAACAACAATCTATACATGTCTATATGCACAGATAAGTGTAATCTTCACCCCTCACCAAAGAAACTTCATTTTGCTACAGAGAAACCACAACCAATTACATACAGAGGTGTGGAACCCAGTCTGAATGAAAACATCTACAAAAGATTCCCGCACCTAAGGCTCAGGAAACACTGCAGTTATAGGGTGAAAAAATTATAAGGGCCAGAGAATCAGGGAGTTTTCTTTGAGATTGTCTCTCCTAGGAATGCCAGAAGCTACACCCAGAAAGTCCCACCAACATGACTGTGCAAGTGAGCTGAACAAGGACAATAACAATGGACATGAAGTGGGTAGAGAAAAACCAACAATGCCTGAGAGTTGGAGATAGTCTTCCCCAGGGGAAAGCAACCTAACTGGTTGTCCATGCTAAATGGTCAGCTCTGAAAGTATACATACAAATAACATATGGACTGAACAGGTCCTACTTAGAAATACGCACACACACATGCATGCAGTAACAGTGAAAGAGCCCATAAATTTGAAGGAAAGTGGGGAATGCTTGGAGGGAGGAAAAGGAAAGGAGAAATAAAAAGGGAGGGAGGGAGAGAGGGAAGCAGAGAAGAACTAAAACTAGATTAAGTAAGAAAGTCCAGAACAGCCCGGGCTACACAGGAAAACCCTGTCTGGGGGGTGGGGGGAAGAGGAGAAGGAGGAGAGGGAGGAGGAAAAGAAAAAAAAAAAACAAGAAGAGAAGAGGAGGAAGAAGCTGCCACTGTCGTCGCCTCTATGAGAACTCAGTCTGGGAGCTCCAGAGTAGAACCATGTGCAGGGGAGGAAGCCGGTCCTCTAGCTGTGCTGCACCCCCACGGCTTGGGGGAAGACCACCCTTGGCTTCCAGGCTCTTCCTTCCAAACCCCAAAGCATGCCCCAACAGAATCTGTTGACACCACTCTTTTAAGGAAGTAGTGCTAAACTGACTTTTTCAAGGGCTCCTCGGAGCCACCCATCACCCCTCAGGAGCCTGGAGGACTGAGAGGTCAGAGGTGGTCACTGGTCACAGTTACCTAATCTCCTTAATCACTTGACAGTTCACTGGGAAAAAATAGGCACCAATTCTGTAATTGTTACAGACAGACACTACTGACAGTTTATGCTAGTAAAAAGCTAACTGAGACTGTTTCCCAGGACACACAGCAGACTGCACGGACAACTGCTCCCTGCGGTTGGTGGGGTTGCAAGTGAGTTTCAGCTTCCTAACTTTCTGACACAAAGTACTCACAAATCCAGGAAAGGAAACAATGTATCCAAATGCCCGCTAGCCAGTGAACTTTCACTTACACAGCTACATTTCTTCTAATAGCAACCCCCAACTCCCTAAAAATTTTTACTTCTCATTAATTTTTCTTTTCTTTTGTTTTGTTTTAAGGAAAATGAGGTTGGTATTGGCTTTTGAGGAACACAGTGTCACGAGCAGTCATGTACAAAAGGGATGCATTTGGAGGCCTGCGGAACATCGCAGAGCACAGCCTGAATATATTCCTCTTTCCACTCTATTTTTAGCTGTGTTAGTTCAGGACACACTGGGGTGTCCCAGAAAGGAAAGCAGAAGAGACTTGCGATTCATTTTTCAGGGAAAGTGACAGATTAACTGCGGGCCTGCCTATGCTAATCTTCAAAGTTTGCAGGATTCTTCCTCTCATCAGAAGTGGCAAGTGTGATAGTCACTAGCTGCCAGGCTCATCTGTGTAGCAGGGTATGCTGCTGCCAGGAGAGCCCTCACCCCCTTTACCTAAGACAGTGGACACTGGCCCACTGACCGACACATAACATTTAGCTAGAGTTAGAGACCAGAAGCCAACACAAGCTGTGTAGGTGAGAAACACCATTTTGTCAGCCAGCTGCTGGCAGGGATACATCTAGCAGCCGCGCCAGAGCTGAACCTCCTTCAGCCTGTGCAGTGGCCATTAGATCACCCTGCTTCTCCAAGTTGGGTGCTAGCCCCAAAATTCTACACTGCTAGCCAAGTACTATAGCATCAACCATGAGAGGGCATGGGAAGGCTCTGGCCAGGGGTGAGAAGGGAGAGGAAGACCAACATCTGAAACATGGGGGAGGGGGCCTTGGGAAATAGAATGAAAAGTAGGGGGTTAGCAATACGCAAATGCTGATGGGTGTCATCATCATTTTATAGATTTGACCCAAGCAAGACAGAAAAGCCACGGGTCACTGCCTTACCATAGAAGAGCTCTCTTAATGCTGTGACGCTAGGTTTGTAAAGAGCCCTGCTCTAACTCAGTGATCCTGTGGGGAGGGTCAACCTTGGGAGCTGGTGGCCAACACTTCCCATCCTGCTTAAATGCATGGCATCCTTTGCTGGTGGATTTCATTTTTGCACACAGGCTTAAGTCACTAGAGAGTTAAGTATTAGTGTGTGAGCAGACTATATAACACCGTGTCTGGAAAACAAAACAAAACAGGAAAGGGGTCTGATTGTGAAAGAACAAGGGCTGTTCTCTCAGGGCCTAGACTGAGAGGCCACAAAGGCTCTTCCTTCCAGGGCAAGCCTCCAGTCCCAGTGACCAGAACTAGGTCCCTCCATAACACGGTGTGGGAGTGGCTCCCATGGCATGACGTGCCTGTCCCAGGTGTCCATCTTACATACGTTACAGGCTTTCTGTGGAGGACACCTGAGTCTTCCTAGGTCCAGCTTGGAGGATCAGTACCACGCCAGACCATAGTTCATTCTTTAAGATGGCACTTCCTGTCTCCTAACTTATCCCTCCTCGGATGCCACCTCTTCTAGGCTTGGTGTCACAGCAGAGCTTTCATACAGGTTGTTTTTGTCTGGTTGGTTGTTTTTGTTGTTATTTCGAGGGTCTCTTGCTGTAGTCCTGGCTGCGCTGGAACTCGCTATGACCACACTGGCCTTCAAATCACAGTAATCCTCCTACCTCTGCCTCTGAGCTGAAATTAAATGCCTGCATCATCACACCTGACTCACACAGGTGTTTGCTGGAAGCCTATGATAAATCTTAAGACCCACTAAACTCGAATCTCTTTGCTTTGGGAATTCAGCAACACCAGCACGTTTTTTTTTTTTTTTTTTAAAGGAGTTATGACTCTGGTCATTCCCTGATTTCAGCCACAAACACTATACTACCACTTAAATGTCACCTCAACACCAATGAAAATTCCAGGGGAACAGAAGCAACGTCCTGGTTCTTTTATATTTATGTTATATGTATAGATGTTTGCCTACATGTGTGTGCACCACATGCACACAAGGTGCCCTTGAAGGCGTCAGAGCCCTGATACTTTAGTTACAGACAGTTGTGAGCTGCCATGTGGGTACTGGGAGCGGCTCATGCTCTTACTCTCCGAGCCATCTCTCCAACCCCCAAGTCCCATTTCTGCCATCACACTTCCCACTATCAACACTGCTGAGCAGGGAGAGGCTCTTTGGTTTTCTGCGACTTGCGCAAGAGTCCAAATTTTCTTGAGATATCATTCATCACAAAGTTCTTCAGGAAGCTAGAAAGACTGGGGCAGTAAAGAGTGGTTGCAGCTGTCGCGGCAGGCAACTCACAAAGGCCTTTAACTCCAGCGACAGGGCAGGTGCCTCTTCTGGCCTCTGCAGGCACTGCACTCACATTCACATAGTGACCTCACACCCTCCACACGTACATATCTACAGGATTCAAAATAAACATATATTTTTAAGGTTCCCCAATACTATGAGTCAAAGATGATGGCTGGGTAGAGTCTGTCCCTGATTACCTCACTGTCCCTTAACACTTTTTGTTTGTTGTTTTTTTTCTGTTGCTGACTGTGTAATATGAAACACAAGCTACCTGTTTTGGGCAAGATCAGTGTACACAGCACTCTCAAGAGGTAGGGCTGCTCTGATCTCTTGGCTGGGAGGCCAAAAGGCTGTACGACAAAGCTGAGGCACCCCAAGGACAAGCACCCAGTGCTATACTCTTCCAATAGGGCCTGAGAAAGAACCAGGCAGGCTTGGATCACAGTGCACTGAGATTTGGAGGCGGCGGCTGTTAGACCCAGGCTTCGTCCAGGTGGCATGTACTCCTTTTAACCTCAGCAGACGACTGGGCTCCCACCCAAGAGTAAGAACTGATGCCACCATCACCTCCTCACACACCTCCAAGCCTTACGAGGAGTGTGAAGGACAAGCTACATGGTTGTCCCTGAAAATGCACTCTCCACAGAGTGTAACCATGTTCCTAGCCTCTGGTTCACAGGGGATCACCAACTCAACACCTTTCCAGGCTGGTTTGGCCTCAGTGCTGATGTAACTGGCCAAGAGCTGTGCCCTCTCAGCAACTACACAGCCTGAGAAATCCTTCAACTTATCCAAGAATGTTTCTGAACTCAAGACATAGGGGCCTTCAGCACTAGATGAGAGAGTTTGGCAAGTGGCATCTGAGGTACCCAACGAGGAAGCTTTTGGAGAAGAGTCCACAACAGACCCAAGACATTCCGTAGG
>CM053743.1:44356123-44446157 GCA_028658305.1 Pachyuromys duprasi
GGAAAAGAAAGCCTCTGAGCTGCTTGCTCAGCCGGAGTCATTGGCTGCCCTTGCTGAGCCACTCTCCATTGCGGGCACCATCATGCATGACCATAGCTAGGAGGGACCAGTGGAGGTACAACATGGTCAAGGTCTCCAGACCCACGCAAAAGGTTCTTCACCTGGATCTCCTAAGTCCTGGGCTCAGACTCATAATGAAACAGGCAAAGACATGGGACTTACACAGATACATGTGGTAGCAGCTACCTGAGATGCTGAGCAGTGATGCTGTCCCCTCACGCTTCACCAACAAAACAGAGGAAGCTACAGGGAAGAAATGAAACCCTGTTTCACTTAACCAAATGAGAGTGTCCATGAGTTTTCTGGCAGCAGGGGGCTGATGGCATTGAGAGGCCAATACAACAGCTTTTCCCATCTTGCTCTAAGGAAGCCCCTCTGGCCCTCAGAGAGCCTGGAACTGGAGGAGCAGGCATAGCTGTCTTCATCGGAGCTGTGAGGAGTGTGGGCCCAGAAAGGTTAGGGGAGTCACTGCAGGTCATGACGCTGGTTAACCGCTGGGAAACTACAAATCCCTCTGCTTTCTGTCCAGTCACCCGCTTCTGTCTCTGTCAATGCTAAACATCATTTCCTGGGTGTCACAGTCAACTTCAGTTATCAATCTGATGATCCTGGGAAAAGGGAGCCTCAACTAAGGAACCGACTCCAACAGACTGGCCTATGGGTTGCCTATGGGGAATTCTCTTGACTGTTAATTGATGTAGGAGGGCCCAGTGCACTGTGGGTGGTACCGTCCATGGGCAGATGGACCTGGGCTGTATAAGAAAGGTAGCTGAATGCAAACCTGGAAGGAAGCCAGGGAGCAGTGTTCATGTGCTCTGCTTCCATTCTTATCCCTAGACCCTGCCTTGGCTTCCCCGGAAGGGTCACACCCTGAAAGCTAAATGGACTCTCTCCTTCTACCAAGTTGCTTTCAGTCAATGTTTTACCCCAGGAACAGAGAAGCAAAGCAGAATACTGGGTACTCCGCCTAAATCCTAGCCCGTTTCCTCCTTTATAGTGCGAACTGGGCCTAGCTCAAGCTAGCAGCTCTATCACCTGTGAGCACACTTCCCAAGCAGAAAGTCAGAAGTTCCAAAATACCTGCAAACGCCTCATGCCTGGAACAAAATGACAACTTTTCAAGGCTTGATGGTCACGAGACTGTCCCCTCCCATGAGAGCTGAGCGCGGCTGCAGTAAGAGAGTAGGCAGTCCAGGTGCAGCCCGGCAAGTCTGCTCCTGGCTGTGCCAGCTCACAGGAGGTGCCCTGTCCTGCTCCACAGGAATCAGGGAGCTACTTCCCAGTACCCAGGAAGCTCACCTAATAGTAGGTGCCACTGCACATGACAGCGGCGCCTGGGGCCTTCCGAGCCCCTTAAAGGACGTGCACAGACTAGGCAAGTGTGTTTATGCTTTGAGGCCTGGTTTCCTCCTCACTAAAACAGGGACAGCATCCGTCCCTGCCCAGCTTGCCTCCCACAACGGGGACAACAGAAGACCAGATCTTTGAAAAGGACCACAGGTCTCCGAGAAGTGGCCGATGCCAAGACTGCAACAGGGGTAGTTCAGGGTGAGACTAAGGCATCCCTCTGCGCTGACGAGCAAGGAAAGATGCCGAAAGCGACGGGGACACACAGGAACACAAGCAGCAGCTTTTCCTCCCCTGGGAGAGTCAGTCTGAGCGTTAAAATGAGCAGTGACATGGATTGCACACCTAGTCAAGCTCTCATGAGCCTAAATAGCACAAATACTAAGAATGGGAAGGCGGGGGGCGGGGGAGGGGAGGATAAACATCTGATCGGCAGAAGAAACCCACCTAGGAAATTCAGAATAAAAGAAATTAGAAAAAACTCTACTTAATAACCACTATAGGCTTCAAGGTCATCCTCATCTCTTTAGAATTTGAGGCTAACCTGGGCTACCTGAGACGTTGCCTCAAAAAATAAAAAATAAATAAAATAAATTAAAAGCCCAACTCCCCCCCTCCCCAATCCTTGTTCAACCTAACCACCATGGTCTAAGGGGCTCGTGTTAGGATCATCCTGGGAGACTGAAGACACTGTCAAAGAGTGCTACAGGAAGAAATGTGCAGAGCTACCCCATCCACTTCAGCTGAACAAGAAACAGGACACGGCCACACCAGGTGCACAGAGGATGATTCAACCCTACTCCGGCTTCGCCTGCAAAGCAAGGCCTAAGTCTCGCATCGTGAGAGCAGCCCAGACCTAAGAACATTTGGCAAAATAAGTGGCATGGCTACTTCAAAATATCAATGCTGTGGAAGACTAGAAAACAACTAAAACCTGGTGTGTCACTCAAGATGAAACAAGACTAGGCAAACCTGGCATGCACACCCTAAGACACTGAGATGGCTCCTGAATCAAGAAAGAAATCCAGAGTCATAAATGACATTGTTAAGGTAACTGAAAATGTGCAAATGAAGTGACCTAACGGCCAAAAGAAAATAAGAAGTTGTGCACGGGGAAGGGGGTCTCAAATAACTGAGGTGACAGATTAGCAACTGGCAGATCTAGGTGAAGACGTTTACTGTCCTGCTCTGACTCCTCCAGGGGTAGAAGGAGCATTTGTTAGGTAGGAACTGACCCTGTGTGTCCCTAGAAAGCCCACAGAGCTGCCACGTCTGACCAGGGTGCCGCTGGCTTGGGAGCACTCACCGGTCAGGTACTCCAGGACGGCAGCCATGTACACCGGTGCCCCCACGCCGATCCTGTATTTTGGGTGGCCTTTCTTGATGTACCGCAGCATCCGCCCCACGGGAAAGATGACCCCCGCCTTGGCTGACCGGGAGGTCTTGGTGGATTTCTTCTTCCCACCACGGCTCGACATGGCGATGGCCCCAGAAGCAGATCAGCAAGCTCACTGTGAAAGCAAGACACACAGTCAGACACTGAGGACAGCTCACTACCCACTTTCCAGGACACTCTGTTCCCTTGATGGGAACAGATGATGGACACGGGCAACACTGAGCCCACTGAGCCTGCCAAGCTTTGCCTGGGGGTGTCTGACCCTTGCAAAAAGAATATACACATTTCACCCTGTGAAGTCAATTTTATTCGTCACTTCCATTTAAATATTATACTGATGATGACTGCTCTGAAGTGTCTTCCTTTTATGCCTGGTGTTGTAAAAAAGTAATAACAACGTGATTTCTTGTTATATTCTACACCTCTTTAATAACGGCATCTCTGCAAGCTTGAGACTGGAATAAGTCTGTAGTATAAAGGGAAGAAAACCATGGCCTTCCCCTAGAACAGGGACATACAGCCAAGAGGCTGGGCTCTTAATTTAAGCAGTGTCACCGACCCTAGGACCCTGACAGGTTGCAGCTGAGAGAGGCCCTCTGAGCACACGAGGTCCTTACAGGCTGCCTTACAGGAGGCTCTGCTCTTGTACATCCATCCACATAGCCCTCAGCCCAGAGTACGTTCTTAGCATCTGCCATGACTTCACTCAGCTCATCCAATTCAACCACGTGCTCACAGGCATCTGCAAAGTTTCCCTTCACTCACCTGCTCTCTTCCTCCTCTCTACCTTGTAGGTGGGTCAATCTTGTAGCAAGCATATCAGAACCTGTCCGAGCCCTGATCTAAAAGCTTACTAGGACCACCCAAAATCCCAAGATAAAAATCATGGTCCTTGGCCACCACTATGCAATGCTTTAGAAATCTAGGCCTGCCTGGCTTCACGTCACATGAGCTAAACTCTGACACAGAAAGTCATAGGGGTCCTCCACTAAGGGCCTCCTGCTTCTCTTCTTCATGCCCCTGCACTGACCATTCCTCAGTGACAGCCTCCTTTCTCTCTGTGCTCGGCCAATCAACCCTGATCTGGCTGCTCCATAATCTGGGTTCCATGAGCCTCAGGCCATGGCAACGATGGGCACTGATTCCAAATTCTTTTTTTCTTTAATCTTTTAAAAAATTTTATTTATTTTTATGGACGTTTGACATACACATATATCTATATGACGGAATCAGATCCACTGGAATTCCAGTGAGAGACCAGACAGTTGTGAGCTACCATATGGGTGCTGGGAATTGAACCAGGGTCCTTTGGAAGACCAGCCAATGTTCTTAACCACTGAGCCATTTCTCCAGCCCCTGATTCCAATTTCTGCAGACCTCAAGGGGAGGGAGGTCTGGACCTGACTATACTTGTAGGGCAG
Source organism: Pachyuromys duprasi (assembly GCA_028658305.1). Lineage (NCBI taxonomy): Eukaryota > Metazoa > Chordata > Mammalia > Rodentia > Muridae > Pachyuromys > Pachyuromys duprasi. Next base: position 44,360,348 of record CM053743.1, read on the forward strand.
TGAATGCTCACACCAAGTATATACTACAGGAACTCTGATGGGCAAAGTGGTCTCTCCCAAGGTGACAAATGAGAGAGATGATAAATAACCCTGTCACTTAAATTATACTTGTAACAAATACGAAATGTGAAAATGTGAGGTGCTGAAGATAGGTTATAATGGATACTGAGTGATTCCGAAGTCTCCTTGGTGCAGTCCCTACAACTCACTGAACTAAATGGACAAACGCTGAGCCACTGAGGTCAGACTCCATGATGTGTGGGCCTTCCAGTGCTAAGACTGCCTCCGTGAGCACGATGGCCATGGAGTTCTTATTATTCTGATGCTCAGCTTTATCTCAGGGACTGTGGTCCACATGAACATCTGCCAGTCTGAGTCACAGCTCTGAGGGCCACAGACAGCCACACTGCCAGGCCCAGCAGAGGGGAGGTGGCTCTAGCCTGTGTGCCAAGAACCCTGCACTGTGCCAGATCCAAGGCACAGTCTTAAGGTCTTCGGGATGGTGAAAGGGGGTCAGAACTTTTCTGAAGCAACGAGCTGACTCTGCAGTGCCACACTGCCTGCATCATGCACAGGTGCCTAGCTCACCACACACGGAGCATAGATGGCACACATGTACCTGTTGGGGAGCAGAGCTGTCACTGGTTCCTACAATCTTTGGCTTAGGAAATGTGTTTCACAGACCAACAGCCCAAGATCTTCAGAGCTTGTATTGCTGGTGTCTCTCCCTGTTTCGGCAGGAGCAGGGATGACCAGGTTTATAACCAGCTGTTCCCCCAGAAGACCTGCAGATGTGCACAGAGGACTCGCAGTGTGTCTGGGATGCCTCTGTGGCTGGCACTGTTTGCCAGAAGCTAGAAGTACTAGGACCTGGCAAGTCCCACACATGTTCACTCTTTAAGGTAATGTTCCTTCTGTTTCCTTCTCTGAGAGCAGCCAAGAGTCTCTATACCCAAAAGCTAGACACCCTGTCTCTCAGTCAGTGTACACCTGGCTACCAGGTAATGTTCCTTCTGTTTCCTTCTCTGAGAGCAGCCAAGAGTCTCTATACCCAAAAGCTAGACATCCTGTCTCTCAGTCAGTGTACACCTGGCTACCAGACCCCTACGACTATGGTGTTTCACAGCCTTGTGCCGGCACGTGTGTGTGCCTGCTCAACTCAACACTGCATGCCAACCACTGCAGGTGGCTCTTCACGGATTCCCAGACACCATGCTGGTGAGGACCAGCTCCAGATCTTGAGTCACACTCTTCGCCAATGCAGCAGCCTATCTGTTCCGGCCATGGGAGTTGTTCTGCAATGGTTCTGTTGCGCTCTCGTGCTCTTTCTGCATTTCTGTCTACAGTTCCCCAAACTATGTAAGAATTCTGACTGAGCCCTGCAGCATCTCATAGCATGTGGTGGATTTTGAACACCCTTTGCCCAAGTGTGTGTGTGTGTGTAAGGTCTCTGGGGTTTGGCCAGCTCCAACTTAGCTCCAACATGGGGCAAGAGTGGCCATGGGAAAAGAGGCTACTGGGTATCATGATGTAGAATGAGAAGTTCCACAGCAGCCTGACCTGCTTCTACTCATGGCTCTACCACTGGTAAGCACGTGGCCTTGGTCAATTGACTTAACCCCTCTGGACCTTTTGCTTTCATCTGTCAGAGATGATGGAAAAGAAGGAGGAGGAGGAGGAAGAAGAAGGAAGATGGAAGGAGGAAGAAGGGTTTTAAAGGTATTGGTGGGGAAATTGGGTAGTACGTAAGGGGTGGCCACTCTACGCCACTACTTAACTAATAACCAGAACACAGTATTCATAAGACAGAGGACAGGTCTGAGACACCTGTCCTGACCAGAGCACTACTGCTAACCCACCATTAGATAATTCCCTACAACTTACTTCCCACTCATGAAAATTCCTGCTGTGGTTTACACATGATGACCCCCACACTCAAGCATTGGAAAACTAGTCTCTACTTTAGCAATAAGGGGTGTCAGGACTTGAAGAAGTAGGGCCAGTAGATTCTAGTCCTGGCCCCTTCAACTCCTTTCCTGACATCCTCTTTTGTTACCATGCTAGCACAGCCCCAACACACTGTCCGGAGCTGAGCCAAGGTTGGCACCATGCCCATGAACCTTCCAAACTGTGAGCTTAGTAAACTCTGTAAACTTACCTAACCTCTGCTATGTCATGATAGCAGCAGAAAAGCAAATACAGGTCCAAAAACGGTTTCCATGACTTGCAGCCACATCTCCATGACTCATGGAGCCAGACCCTCCCGTCTCTGACTGACATCGTCAGTGCCTGACTCCCACTGTTGCCATGGAATCATCAGGGTAGTTATCACACACGTGTAGGGGCCAGGCCTGAAAACGGGCACAACACTACTGGTCACGATCCACAAGTCAGAATGTGGCTACAAATCTGTCTGTAATTACAAGAGGGTTTGGGAAATGTACTCCAGCCATCTGTTCTCGGGGTGGTGATGGGGCACACATCAAAGCAGTCTGAAAGCTGACCCTGAAGCCATGGTCTGAGTGGCAAGTTCAGTATGAACAGTGACTGACAGAGTGAACCTGATCTGAGGGAAGGACAGCTGTACAATTTGGACAGATGACTCTCCAAGCACTCAGCCTCTTGTCAGGGCACCACGAAGAACTAGACTGCTTGGTCAGAGAAGTCACTCTCCTTGCTGGGTCCACCACCCAGGAGGATGCCTACTCAGTCATTAGGCACTAAGGGTCCCAGATCCTGAAGGCACAGGGCTGTGCCTGGCTACCATGCCTGTTAGTCACCCCTTTGCTGTCACTAGCCTAGGACATGCAGAGCCTGCAGCCCACCCTGAGGGGTCTCCGAGCACACAGCTGTACCCTGTGTTACTTGTCGCTTCTTCATCTCTGAGGCTTCCTACAGCATTCCAGGTACCCAGAGGATACACACTTAATCTGGTACAATGTTTACAGGTGATGTCTTTGGGAAGTGATTAGGATTCAGCAAGGTCAAAGATGGAGACCCCATGATTGAACCTGGGTGCCTTTAAAGGAGGAAGAGTATTTTAAGACACGCAGGGCCATGCACACGCACACACACACAATCCCTGTCCTATGCCATACGGTGCTCTATATAACCTCAGGACTCTAACAGGAAGGAGGCCACCACCAAATGTGGCCCCTTCACCTTTTACCTCCAAGACCCCTTTCTTTTCTAAAGCAGCCTGCCTCAGGTATCTCACCACAGTACAGAGAGAGATGATCTCACCCCGCAACTCCTCCAATTACACACTAAGCACAGCAAGCCTGAACCTTGCCTGCAGGACGGCAAAGCTTACCGAAAGAAAAACTGCTGGAGAATCAGGACGTGAGTGAAAAGGCAGTGCAAGCTGCTCAACGTGTAAGGTGTAACTAGAGAGTACACTTTGTCCTCACAGAACAGATGCAACCAGAAAGCTGGTGGTGAGGACGCCAGGAACTGGGTGGACAGGACAGAAGGCTGTCTCCCACCTCGAGCAAGGAAGGGAAGTACTGCAGAGCTCCGCCAGACCCCCACGCTCCTTCCTATGGCCAGTCACTGCCACTCCACCTTAGCCCACAGCTCCCTCTCAAACACCCTTCCCAGGCCTGCTGGTCTGCCTTGTGGTGCCTGAATCCTGTGGCTGAGGCAAGTCCATCATGGAGCCCCATGCTGCAGTTTGCTGTGGCTGTGCTTTCTGACTCGATTGACATTCTGGTCAATCCTGATGCACAAAGTTCTGATGAGCCCATCTTTTCTTAGTCCCAGCAACTAGAGCTCCCCTAGACTGACTTACTCAGCTATTCCTACTATAGCTCCAGGGAGGGAGAGAGGAAGGGAGGATCGGAGGGAGGGAAGAAAGAAAGAAAAACAAAGAAAGAAGAATGGCTGAGTAAGTGAATCCTTATATAATTTCTCTCTTCCAGTTCTTTCTCTAATATATTCATTGAGTCTTTTAAATTCTATTCTCTTCAAATGCTTTTCCAATCCCCCCTTCCAACCTGTTTGGCATTCTAGGTTGTTTATATGTAGCTGCCCTCAATACTTGCTACATTGTATCATCAACACCTGTTTCTTTAACAGTCCTGGTACCCCAGACCAGTAACTCTGTTCACCACTGCAGCCCTACTTGCTGTTCTGTGACCCTTCAGTTGCCATTATAATAAATGCGTTCCCATAACAGAGAACAGGGCAGCCTGTCCAAAGGCCAAGGGCTCACAGCCATGGCTACTGGGACATCAGTCTGGAGCCGCCTTTGAGATTATCCCATATACCACATACAGATGTGTCAGGACCCATCTGTCAAGTCGCCGTTAAAGTTTGAGACCCTCAAAAGTCAGGGAGTTTGTGCCACCTTAGCAGATCTCAGGAAGGTAATGTGTCCTGGTGGCTGAGACAAAAGTCTCACAAAGGGTTATGACTGTGACAGTCTTGACCTTGCTTCCCTTTCTTTTCAGCACTATTCTAATACTAGCCAGAGGAAACTGCTTATCTTCTTCATGCCCATAAGACAGCAACCCAGTGATGCTATAGCAGACAGCCTTTATCAGGGGTGACCGAGGTTTTCACCAGTACAATGTGAATTTGGCATCTGCGAAGATGCTGGGTGACAGTCACAGCTATACTAGAATGCGTACAGCCTGCAGGTTGTAGGTTGTATGTGTAACCAATCAGCGCACTCAAACCTTGGGAATCATCAGTTCTGAAGCCTTCATTATCTAAGCTTACAAATGTATGCACATTGATTCTGAAGGAAGTTATTGGCTAGGACTACTAGGGATCTGTGTCAGAGAACCTGTGTCCCAGCTCGAGGGATGGAGGAATCTCATCTATAAGTGTCCAAAACACTGTCAATAAGGGCCACCTGCTCCATTCCTGCAGCTGAGGAATGTGTCCACCTTCCTGTCAACTTTGATCACGAAGGCCAAGCGGAGGCGCTCCATTCTGAAGGGGAGGGCAGCAGTCCTATCTGCAGCCCTCTGCTGTCACACCCCCAGAGGCACGCAGCTATACCACACAAACTGCACCGTGACTGGCTCAGAACAGAGACCGGTTCTCCTACTAGTCAATCAAGAAAAATATCTCTCCATTCATCAAACACGAAGTCACAAATGAACCATCTGCCACCAAAGGAGAGAGTGCAAGCAGAAGAGATCCCAGGACATACGTGTTGCTTGTGTGTCCCAATTCTAGATGTTGAAGAAAAAGCAAACCCCAAACCCAGTGTCCTTCCCAAGTAGGAAACAGCCTGCAGATGGTGCCTGGAACTTCACCCTTGAATACGCACACTGCAGTGTCCATTCTGAGCTGTACTGAGGGGCCGTCCTGAATGGTGAAGGCAGCACTGCCCACTTAGCTCCTCTCCCCAATAAAGACTGTGCTAAGTTCTGTGCCATCTCCAAAAAGCCCTTAGAAGAAAATGTGATCTTAAGGAAGCAGGAGCCCAGGCAGGCAGAGTATCTAGAAGCTCCCAGGCGTTTGCTAAACAAGGGTCTCAAGTAAGGGAGACTGTTCTCCTCTCTTGCTCAGAGCTCTTTGGTGGTTCTGATACAATTCCTTGTGGGTTTGCCTGTGTCCTATCCTTACCTGACCCTAGATTCTGCCACCCTGACCTCCAGGCTGTACCTCAGGAGTCCTCTGCTCTTGTTTTCTACAATTGGCACACCTGGTCTCTCCCTCCACAAACACTTGTTCCCATCTGTCCTCCTCTGCCCAGCAAACTTCTTGATCTTTCTAAGCAAGATAGAGCTCAACCCCTTTAACACAACTGTCCCTCTTCCCCAGACCTCCTCAGAGCTACTTGTCTGTTTGCTTTTGCCACAGTCTGTCCTCCAGGGCAGGGCCTGGGCATTTCTAGCTCATGACTATGTCCCCATTACCTAACCCAGAACAGATTCTTGGGACATACTAGTGACTGCAAGATAGTAACCAGGCAGGACTGCTTTGCCCTCAGCAAGCAAGTCATAGGGCTCTTTGGAATGAAGAGGAGATCCAATCAGGTGCACCCAAAAGCTGTGGCAGGAGCCACTGCTCCTAAGCCTACAGAATGGGGGGAAATGGGGGTTCAAGAGAGGTAAGGGTCCCAGCCACTTCCACCCCTTCCCCTTCATGTCCCAAGAACCAAAGTCCACTGCAAACCTCTGAGCATCACATACAGACTAGCAATTTATTTAAATAAATCTTTAATCGGCTTGGGGCATTGTCAGCTCCAAGCTTGCACTGGGGGAGGAAAGGATGGCTCATTCTAGGACCCGAGGAAATGGCAGATGGAACTGAGCCACTCCCTGAGGCTGGCCCATTTGGTGAAAAGTAAGCCAGTGAGGAGATTATCACAGGTGAATTTCCAGACCATTCTCAGTATAATACAATGTGAGCTCTCCCTGACTACATTAGTACCTGCTGTAGACAATATCCACCCTCCCTTCCCCCATGCTTTACCTAGGGATCAACATTAACAGCAACAAATAAAAACTATTATAGCAAGGGGGAAAGTCTAAAGTCTTAGGAGTTTCACTGTCCTTGAGGGAAACACCAACCCACACACTGAAGAAGCTGATCTAGTCAGAGGGTGTTTGTAAGCAGAGCGGTCAAGTGTGGGTAAGGTGTATTAACTCCAGCAGCATGCCTGGGGTGCCCATTTCAGAGACAACCGCACTGTGGCTGCACACCGGGCACCTAAATGTTACAGGAGGACTAACTGGGTTAGCCCTAGTTTGCACTCCAGCATACAACTCTTCAAAACTGGACTCCCTGCAGCCGAGTCTAGAAACAAAACACTTCCTCCCCTTTCACAGTAAAACCTCAAACCACAGAGGTGTCAGCAAGGAGGGAAGCCAGCAGGAGAACCCCTCTAATTGTCTATTCTTCTAAGCTGTTTATTGGATCATTAAAATCTTAACAAAGACTTTATAATGATTGCAACTGTTGGAGCCAAGGTCTGTCTCAACGGCTTGTTCAAAAGTAACTCACTTGCAAACCCAGAAAACACTTCCCCTACGTTTCTTCTAAAAGATTCTTTCAAGCAATCTTCTGCCCGGCAAGGAGAGTTATCAGCGGTCTCTTGCGGGAGTGGGACGCGGGGCCCAACATCTCAAACACCTGTTGTCAGGTGACACAGCCAGCAGCATCAGTACCTTCCATCTCCACTCACCCCACCCTCAGAGACTCCCCTCTCGGCTGCCCCTCTGCGCGCGGGGAGCCTAAGGCCTTCCGGAGTCACCTTAAAACAACACCTCCCCACCACAAAGCAAACAAAAGGCAAGCGAGAGCAGCGGGGCAACCATGGCTCCGCTCCAGCCCGCCCCGGCCTAGGATTCCGTCCGCGAGTGGTCCCCGGGCCCCCCCTGCTCAGGCCTCGCGCCGGGTCGCCCGCCAGCCCGGCCTCACGGCGGCTCCCGCGGCTCGCGCCCCACTTATTGTGCCCGGGAGGACACGCACGGGCCGGCGGCGCGCGAGCAAGTACAACTCTGCGCACAGCAGCTCCGGGCCCCCGGGCGGACGGGCCGGGTCGGGGCCGCCGGGCCTCGCTGTCCTTGGGCCCGCGCCAGCCCAGGCTCTGGCAGCGGGGGAGGCACCCCACCAGCCCCTTTCCCACAAAGCGCCCCGGCGGGGGCAGGGGCGCGTCTCCAAGAGAAGTTGGTTTCCGGGTCTGCTTTCGGAACAAAACCGCCCGGAGCGGCGCGCTGCCCGAGCAGGGCCTCGGCGGGCTCCGGGCAGCCCAAGGCCCGAGGGCGAGCGCCCCAGCTCTGGTCCCGGGCGCCGGGCCTGGCCGCTGCGCACGGCGGCGGGAGGGCGCGCGGGGGTGGGGTGGGGGAGCCCGGACGGTGCGGAGCGGCAGCCCGCGGCTCCGGGGCCCGCGCGGCACTTACCGGGCGGCTGCGAGGTGTGGGGGGGCCCGAGCCCTGTCGGCCGCTCGCGCCGGTCCGCTCCGCACGCCTGCCCGGCCGCCCACGCCTCCTCGCTTCCCGCCCGCGCTCGCGCCCTCCGCCCGGCTCCGCTGGAACCAGTGAACTGGAACCACTCGCGGCGGCTCCGGGATTCCCACAATGCACAGCGCGCTGCTCGTCACATCCCTTCCCGGCCCCGCGCGTCCGGCCACCCCTCCCCGCGCCACTCGGCGCCCCGGCCTTGACCCTGGCCTGCGCCGGGGCCCCGGACGCCCGAGGGCTCCAGCCTCGGCTGCACCCAGGCCTGGCAGCCCGCCCTCTGCCCCGCGGGCATCGGTGTGCACGCGGGAGCTGCAGGCGTCGGGCTTCGGGGGAGATGCTTGTCCGGAGCGCGACTCCGCGTGTGTCTTCGTGAGGACCTACTGTGTGTCTTGCGCCGCCTCATCCCCGGTAGCGTCGTCCACAAAGCGGGAGGGACGCACAATTGCTGTTAACTGGAGCTCTTTTTCTTCCCAGTCAGTGCAAACTCTCCACGCCTCGAGCCGGCCCCCTGTCTTTAAATACAAGTTCTATTGATGCAGCCCTCTGCACCGAGATCAGCCGCTGCCTATCAACTCCCTGAATCAGTGGGATTTTTTTTTCACAGCTGGCCTCAAAGTCTGATCTTGCTTTGCTCATGGAATCTGTTAGCTACCTCCGCTCAGCAAACGTTTGTTGGCTACTGGCTTTACTGATAGATGCAGTCGTCACTTCTATTACACATTTATTAAAGGGGCGAAGTGGGGGGGGGGAAGCAGCCAGCAAAATCCATCTACAGAACTAGAGACTCTCCCTCCATAGCCAGGCTGCACCGGAATAGCAGCAGGTAATTGTGTTGTTACCATCTCTCCAGCCTTTACACAACTTTAGCACTCAATTCCTGTCACCCACACACTCATTGTTTCAAGTGAATGCTTAGGGCATTCTTTGTACAATGCATAAATTTAGGTGTAGTCGTAAAATGGTAAACAAAACAGGCAAAAACAAAGTAAAAAAAAAATAAACAACAACAAAACCCTGCCTTCCTGGAGCTTGCGCTCTGGTGGGACAAGAAAAGCAAGAAACAAAGAAGTCCTGCATTACAGGGTATAAATTCGGGGAGGTAACCGGGTGGGAAAAGCAATAGGAAAGGTCAGCAGGGGTGTGTTTAAGAGGTAGTCTTGGGGCTAGAGAGATGGCTCAGTGTAACAGCGCTTCATGCTCTTTCAGAGGACAGAAGTTCTTTTCCCATCGCTCAGCTCATGCGGTCCGAGATCCAGCGCTCTCTTTTGACATCTGTGGACACCAGGCACCATGCGGTACACATGCACACATGCAGACAAAACACCCAAAACATACAGAATAAAATAAGTAAATCTATTTTTTTAAAAAAGATAGTTTCAGTAAGGAACATTTAAGGGAAGGCCTGAAGGCGTAGATGCAGCAAGCAAACCAGGCGGTTCCTGGGGAGAAAGACTGTTCCAAGCATGACGCATGCCTACAGCTATTATGGACCAAAGTATGAAAATGGAGTCCAGAAAATGAAGGGGAAACACATTAGCCAGGCTTTCTATCACTGTAACAAAAACTTGAGAGGAACAAATTAAAGAAGAAGTTATTTATTTTTGACTAAATCTCAGAGCTTCCACCCCACAGTCTGTGGTGCTAATGATTGGGTATAAAACAGAACATCAAAGTGGTAGAGCACATGGTGAACAGGGAGCGAAGAGAGGGAGCCAGAACAAGATACCTCCAGTGATGAACCTTCTGTAACATAATTCCTCCCACGAGGACTCACACCCTAAAGTTTCCACAGCTTCCTCAAGTAAAGACCATGCCTTCAACAGTGAACTGTGGGTAAAGGTGGGCATTTTATTTTTGAGCCATAATATCTGTCCCTGGGTCCTAAGGGTTCAGGGTCATCTCATAATGTAGAAGGCAAGAATCTTGGGGGTCTTATTATTTCCAATGTTGTTCCAAAGTTCAAGTCTAAAACCTTGAGACTTGAGGCAAATTCTCCAACTGGGAGCACCTCCAGCTCTCAACCTTCCTGATGCTGTGACCCTTGAATAAAGTCTGTCATGTTATGGAGACCCCAACCATGAAATTCCTTTTGTTGCTACCATAATGTAAATGTCCTGATATTCAGGATCTCTGATAGGCAAGCCCTGTGAAAGAGCCTTTCACCCCACCCCAAAGGGGTCATGATCCACAGGTTTAGAACCACTACCTTATAGAATTAAAAGGCAACTTACATACTTCTAACATACAATGGCCCAGAATAAAGACTTCCATTCCAAATGGGGAGAGTGGGAGCATAGAAAGGAGGGATGAGACCAAAGTCTGACTGAGACCCGCCAACCTCCATGTCTGGAATCCAAGGACATGGTGGTGTCAAATGAGCTCTAAAAACTTTGCTTCTATGACCTTGCAGGTTAAGCCCATGTGGCCTCTCTCTTAGACTGGCTCTACTTGTCACCTTAGTGTTTCCTCAGGCCATTCCATGCTCCCAGGAACTCAATGTCCTGGGATTGAAGATTCCTACTTGAGCTTCATCTTCACAGCTTCTGAATGACATCTGTCCTGAAGAGGCTGCAGGGACTCTGACCCTGTCACACAGATCTGAGCTTCCATTATTTTCTTTTGAACACTGGGTAGAAGCATCCATGACCCCATGACTCTTCCATCCTGCAGAACTATAAAATCAACGTTAATGTCAAGGAGCTCTGGAAGGCCTGGGGTACCTGGCTGCCTTGGACTGAGGCTCAAGCAGCTACTGAGTGCCTAGGCAGCTGAAACCAGTCAAACACTTGTATGGGTGTCCTTGTGAGCAGGGAACCTCTGCACTCACTCCTGCCAATGGGTGTCTTCCAAATGAGTTTTAAAATGTCATACCCTTGTGCCTGCAAAGCCTGGGGTCTGGCCAATGCCTGAGATGCTATTTTTTTCAAGCTATTTTTCCTGTTGTCCTAATGAAAAGCTCTTGGTTTCTCATGCTAAAGAGATTCCTTTAGTAACAGTCTGGTTTCTTTAGGAATCATCTCTTTTTTCGGTCTTTGTTTGACACTGATTTTTCTGACCAAGCTGAAAGTTCCTCAAATGTTTGTTATTTTCTCTAACTGCTCACTGTAAACCTGGCTAAAAGCAACGAGTGCCAGCCATGCCACACTTCAATACTGCCTTGAGTCCTCCATCAGATTAATTCATTGTTTAAACCCAGTCTCCTGTGTATCAGGATACAGCAAAATGTAGAACCGCTATTTGCCAAAATGTAACAAACACGGACTCCATTTCCAGTGAAGTCCTTGTTCACCTCTGTTCTGGTCCTTTGCTCTTCTATCAGAACCATTGATTGAATTCTGCTCTCAGAAATGTGGGGCTTATAATTCCTCCCACAGTCCAGGTCTACAGACATGTGAACCACATATTCAATGTACTTCTTATGCCACTTTTTCATGTTGGTCACAGTGATTTAGTATTGTGACCAAACAGCTGACAGGAGCTGACTAAGAGAGGAAAGACTCAGCCTGACTCCCAGTTTCTGAGCATCAAGGAAGGGAGTGTGCAGTGGGGCAGCTCACATTGGGGCCTGTGATGCAGAGGGAATATCGCTTCTTACTGGCTTTCTCCTCTCCCCTTCTATTATATCCTTTTCTCCCCAGCCTAGGGCATGGCGACACCCGGATTCATGGCAGACCTTCCTTCTTAATTATCCCTCCCAAAGATGCGTTTGACTGATCTAGATGCTTCTTAATCTAGTCAACTTGGCAGTTGAGCTATGGCACCATGGGGGAAGTAACAGGAGAAAAGCTGAAGACATGAAAATGTTGAACTGCAAAGCAAAGTACTCAGGATGCAGAGGGAGTGTGTGAAAGAGGAACCATAGGCTGAACTCTCGTCCATTGCTAGATCCACCCGTGAAGGCAGGCACCCTCAGTTCTTTGGGAGCCGCCAGGTAAAGCCAGAGCCCACACTCCTCAAGAGGTCACCCTGTGCATGCTAGCCACAAAGGCCACAGTAAGAAAACAATAGCACTCTTGTGGTATTTCATGCAGCAAGCCTTTCCCTCCATCTCTCCCTTCACCTCCTGTCTGTGTCCCTATCCTCTATCTTAGTGACCTGTCCCCAGGTTGCTCCTCTTAAGTTTTAAAGACTTTGGGGTTTTTCCCCCCAATTGGAAGACAAATGTGTGCTCATCATGGAAACGAGAAAACCGAAAATGCTCAAAAGGCTTTTTTTTTTTTTTTTTAAACCACAGTGAGCAGTCACTAGGAAAGAATGTCCCCCTTTGGGCAGTTTTCTGAGTTATACGGGTTTCCTGAATCTGCTTCAGATTAAACATGTATGCTTTCCACCCCAGTGCTCAGCACCTGCTTTTAAACTTAATGGTCCTTCATAAGCATTTTACCACAGAGTTTTCCTATAACCACAGCTCTCAAACTACTTGGATTCAGATCCCCTTGACACTATTAAAAATTACTGAAGACCCTGAAGAGTCCTTGTTTAAGGTCTAAGGATGTAGCTCAGTGATAGAAGCCTTACTTAGCAATTGCATGGTCCCACATTCAAGCCCTTGCACTGCCAAAAAAAATTTTTAAAGTACTATTAGAAACTAAAACTGAGAAAAAAAATAACTATTCAATAAAGTGCTCATTTAAAAATGTTAGCATATGTGTAACACAATAATGTACTGTTAAAAAATAATTCTATTAACCAAAAAGTTAGCAATAAGTGAGATGTGCTATGATTTTAAACTCCTCTGGAACGCCTGGTTTAAGAGAACTAGATTCTCATGTCTCCTGTGTTCAATCACTTGCAGTTTTGATGAAATTGGCTTTGTGTAGATGGATGTATATTTGGAATAGAGGATTTAAATAGTTTTTAAAGGTAATTGCAGGTACTTTTGGATGCTGTATTCAAATTTAAGAATATTTTGAAGACGTATTTATTATTGTGTGTGTCTGTATGTGCCTGACTGTATGTGCCTGACTGCCTGTGTATGCACCACATGCACGCAGTACCCACAGAGGCCAGAAGAGGGCAGTAGAGCTCCTAGAACTGGAGTTATTGGCAGCTGGGGGCTGTCTAGTGTGGGTTCGTGGGTGCGGGAATCAAAACTGGATTCTGTGGAAGAGCAGCAATAAGAAACCAGTGAGTCGGCTTTCAGAGTCAGGTACATTACAATCCGTTGGTCTTCTGTCTTGAAGGAACCATTTAGCCACGCAGGATTGGGTAATATCTATTCATGGTCATTTGGAAAATGCAGGCTCCCTGAATTATGCAAGACTTCCAGGGTAAGCAGTCCATTGCACAACTCTGGCGCTCTACCCAGTCATACCGTACCCACCATTACTAGTTTTCTTTCTGTTGCTTTGATAAATACCATAACCAAGGCAACTCGGGAAGGAAGGGTTCATTTGGCCTATGCATCTGTTTTGTGGCCCATGACTGAGGGAAGTCAGGGCAGGAAGTGAAGCTGACCCACAGGCTCACATTTAGTAACCTGTTCTATACAGCCCAGGATCACCTTGCTCAATGTGCCACCCTTTAACAGTTTTTTTAAAATGCCCCACCGACGTGCTCACAGCCCCGGAGGCCATTCCTTCTTCCCAGCTGACTCTTTGGGTCCAGTTGACAAAGGTTAGCCAGCATGCATCTCAGCTGAGGGTTTGTTTGTTGGTTGGTTGGTTTTTCCCCAGTACTGAAAAGTTGCCAGGTTCATGGTGGGAAACAAATGTTTCAAATTTCTATTTTTTTCTACTTTAAAGCTCACCTATATTATTGGAAAGGAAAATGTCACATAGGTATTTCTTGAAATAACTGGTTCGTTCTTTTCTGCTTCAAAACTGTCCACCACGCACACGCAATCTGACTTCTGTGGGCTTCAGGCATTTTTGCTTCATGAACAACTTCGTAAAAATTTTTTTAAAAATTAAAAATAGAAACAACTCCACTCAGGAGACAGAAGCAGGAGATCCCCATTAGCTGGAGGAAAGGTCTAGATAGCAAGTTCCAAACTAGCTCGAGGCTCATAGTGAGATTCTGTCTCAAAAACAAAAACAATGTGCATTGGTAAAAAGACAAATACATTAGTATGGCCCATTAACACTTCCTCTTGGGGAATCTATCCCTGGACAGAGCCAAGTCTGGATAATTACAGTCTCCCAGAAGAATACTGCTGAGACTGTAGGTCTTTACGGGCCTATAAAAATGTCATGATTTATTTTAAAGTAAGAAGAAAATGAAGGTTAGGTCTTTTTTTTTTATTGAAGAGAACAACTTAATATATGATAGTAATTCATTTGTCTTCATGACAGCATAGCCATAAAATCCGATTTTTGCTTTTTAATTTTTCTGTTTTAAAGGGTGGGGCTCGCACTGCAGAGGGCTGCCTGTCCCTGTGGCCATCTGAAAGGCGCTCCTCAGAAAAGGTAGAGAGTAGTGATGTAAGCGTGGTCTTAGGGATGACCGTCCAAGTTGGTCAGACACAAAATCTGCACCCCAGCCCCAGGCATGTTCCTCATGCGGTCACACACAATATCTTTTTAATCTGTCCTGAAGAGTCAGGATCTAGTAAACTGCTTTCTGCTGTGACTTCAGGCTGGTGCCGAGACTGGACTGGGAAACAGCGAACCAGGTTTGTTCAGTAGATGACTCTGCCGACTTGGGCTCACACCACACATTGGCACTCTGCAAAGCTCAACAGTGAAAAGTCGTGTCTTTATGCGGGAATAGTTTTGATCCCAGGAAGGTGCTGAGAGAGTCCTGAAGCGGGGCCCCTGTTTACTTAACAGGTCGGTGTTGGTTCTTCCCCTCCCTTCCTCCTCCTGGGCTGCCTCAGTTTGACTCTCAGCTCCACAGAGGTTTGACCGCTTTGATGGGGCTAGAAGTGTGGAGGACACCTCCAATGCTTAGCCCCGCCCTCTAGACAAACAGGCTTCTCTCCTCAGCAGACCGATCAAAAAGCGGGATCTCTGGCCTTGTGACTCTGTTGCTATGATGTGTCCCCAATGCTCAGATGTGCACGAAACAAATCTCTGAGACTACTCCCGCCCCTCCCCCGTCTTTGTAGTAAACAACCCTTTTCTCTTGGGCCCCTTTGTAGAACTCAAGGAGTTGGGTCTCTAGGATACCAGAAAAGTGGGCGGGGCTACCAGGAGAAGGTGACCGGCCTCTTGGCCCACTTGTTTTGTCTGCTCTTCCCCTCTCCCCAGCAAACAGACCTGCTCTTACCTAGTCTCTTACTTTGATCCTTCAGTTTCCCTCTAAATCTGACACCTTCCCTGGTTTTCTAAAACTCTATCCCTTGGGTTTGTAAAGCAATGAATGCCCGGCTTTGGAGGAAGAGAGAGTGAATGTTTACCCTTAATGAAGAATAACAAAGAAGCCAGGAAGACTGCCTGGGGTGTCCGTGCGAAGGAGCAGGGACCTTCTCTTTTGTTAAGGACCTTTCTAGATTGAAATGGTGTTTTGCCCCCGAGGTTACAGTTATGCTGAAAACAGTTTACATTCTGCATCAGAACAGCCTACTTAGAATCCACTTAGATCCACAAAATGTTGTAGGGTCCTTTCAAGTCAAAATTATTTTTATATTGCTAAGAAAGCCTCATTTGCTTTTAAATACAAACCAACAAAAACCAACAACTTTTTTTTTTCTGTTTACAGTGAGATACAAAAAACGGGCACCTTAGCACAAAACAAAGTGAACTAATTGGGTTTTTTCACTTCCTCTCTCCCTGTTCCTCTCCAACCCCCCTCTTTACTTCCCTTCCCTCTTACTCCCATGCACACGTGCAAACTCATACACACATTCACATAAGAGTAAAAAAGTTTGTAATTCCACATACACTTTCAAGTAAGAGTTCTAAAAAAGAAGCTTGTTATACAAATTTAGAAAAGTTTAAAACTTTTCTATCTTCTAACATGAAAATTTTCCATCTTTCAGGAAAGCTCTTCCATTCAACAAATAAACAACTCAAATGTCTCAGGAAGTCCCTGAAACAAGCCAGATGTACTAGACGCTTTTCTCCCCAAGCACCTATAAGCAGTAAGGCACCCCCAGAGATACTCTCAAGCAAGCTGACTTGCCTGAAAAAGGCACTCTCCAGCCTGTTGGGCTGCCTGTAAGTTATACAGTGAGATTCAGGTGTCCAGCATTCATGAACCATTGGCAGGAGGTGGCTTTGGTGATACAGCTGTCTTGGAGTCAGTAACCCTTCACCCCGATTCCAGTAAATAACCCAAATGAAACTCACTAGTTCACCAAGTTGGACTTTGGTCTGTCATTGGTTCCCTATTTGGGGTGAGTAGAAATTTGTTTCTGTAAGAATAGTGTCATAAAACAGTATGGCTTTTTGATAATATACATTGTATAAGGCCAATTAACATTTGTAATATCTACATAATTTCTCTAAATTATGAATATCTGAGGTCACAAAATTGTGTGTAGGTGAGAAGGCCCATTCAAAGTGCAAGATACACCAGTAGGTTTAATGTCATAATGTATGCAAAGTTAGTGACCTGTTTTAGAATTTACAGAACTAGTAATTGTTAAGAACTGGCCACTTGTCAGATTTAGGTATAGAGTGAAACAATGTGCACAATTATCTGAAAAGATCTTCCTAATACTCCTGCCTTGACCATGTTAAAAAAACAAAACCAAAGGTTTTAGATGGAAAAAAAAAATCAGAACTCAAATAAGTGAGGCGGTGCCTTCAGGTGACCTGGTGCAGGAAAGTCAACATTACTAAACACACACCCTTCCAAAGAGAGGAAAAGGAGCATCAGGGATTCACAAGGGGAACAACAGCAGGAAAGCAAGCCTCACAGAGCTCTGCTGCAGCCCTGGCTCCCTGGACTGGGCGGGCAGGCAGAAGCCTCCTCCAAAACATGAGCCAGTGCCCTGTGAGAAAAGACTAGCAGTCCCGGCCTGAGGCCATGTCCACAGCCTCACAAGCTTCAAATGCAAGTTCAGGTCTCAGTGAGACAGTGGTTCCCCTAGTGAGCTGCCAGAGAGAAAGAGACCTAGCATGTGGTGGCCACAAACCACCTGGGGAGGGAGTGTTTCAACCTGAGATCTCCCTAGGGCTGGAGAACAGGCACAAGTCACACCACAAGTCATGGAGCCTCACCTTTAACCTGCCACAGCCCCAAGATGAGAGCCAGCTATGGAGAGTGGGAGGGACAGACAGACAGAGGCTCCAAACCAAAGAGCATTCATGGCAGGAGGGTTGGCTCAGGCCCTCGAGTGTGTAAGGACTAATGCGCCCTCAGAGCGTCCACCCTCACCGCACATACACACCAGGGCAGTTAATGCTTACAAGGATCTGAGTGTGAGGCTGGTCCTCCACCCATCCAGATCTCCGTGTCATTTGCTTTCCACACTCAGCACACACTTGGGACTTTAGCTATTTGAGGAGCTATGGAGAAGAGTCTCAAGGAGGGAGAGAACCCAAGCCCACAGACTGCAAAGCTAAGTGTGGCCAGCAGAGGCCCCTGGTACGCAAAGGAGGGGTGACGCTGGTGTGAAGAAAGGCAGCATGTTGGGGGCTTGAGCCTGCGCAAGCTCCAGGATGCTGCATGTCCCCTTACTCTGCAAAGATGTGTTCCCTTGGCAACTGTGGCCTTCTCTCACGCCTGTCACCGCCAATGTGGCTCCAGCTCAACTTCTGTCCAACGTGCACGCACTGCTGGGACCCTCCATCCTTCCCACCTCTCCATCGCATATCCATTCATCACAGTGGCATTGGAAACTGCAGTGTGACACAGTATTTTTTTTTTTGGCTCAAACAGCTGTACATGCAAATATTCATTGCAACGCATTGCTGGTCTCGTTCAAGGTTTCTGGTTTCTGACACACCATAAATACTGGACCATCACCGAGACTCATCTGGGATCTTCCAGACTCAGGGTGATCTTGCAGCTAGGCAGAGGCTCCTGAGGCAGGTTCCCAGAGAGCCCCAGGCTGCCCTGGATGTCGGCTGCCCGGAGGCTTTCTGAGCTGGACTGGGATGGCTGCAATCGCAGCAGCTCTATACTGCGAGCCTAGGACCAGTCCCATTCAGTAAGGGCCTCTGGTTCTGCAGGACGGCCCCCTCCACGTGCTCTGGGGGGTGGTAGGTGGAGCAGGTGTTGGGGTGGACTGACGCGAAGGCCTGGATCTGGTCCAGGATGGCAGCCTAGCCCGTCAGCCTAGGACTTCCACACAGCATCCGGGCTCTCTGCCGCGATTTTTAAGATGGTCTCCCGTTGAACCAGGAGCTCACCAGTTCAGCTGGATTGGCTCACCAGTGAGCTCCTGGCCTCACAAACCCCGAATGCTGGTGGGACAGACGGGCACTGCCCTTCCTGGTTTTTATGTGAGTGTCGGGGATTTGATTTTAGGTCTTCATGCTTCTGCTGCAAGCACTTTAGCCTCTAGGTTTGTTTGATTACTATTATTGTTGTTGATGGTGGTGGTAGTATTGGTAAGAGTAGTGGTAGTTTTTTGAAGCAGGTTTTCTCTGTGTGACCTTGGCTGTCATGGAACACCCTCTGTAGACCAGGCTGCTCCGAACTCACAAAGAGCTTCCTGCCTCTGCCTCCCAGTGCAGCTTGTGTTACCACTGTCAGGCTTCTCTCTCTTTCTTTCTTTCTTTCTTTCTTTCTTTCTTTCTTGTTTTCTAACCTCTTTTTTCTTTTCTCTCCCCCTCCAAACTTACTCCATTCCCTCTCTTCTCTCTTTCCCTGTTACACCATCATTTACTACTTTCCACACTTTCTTAAGCAATCCTTAACATCATAGATCATTCTGTATCCGTTTTGCTTGGAGTCTTGTGGATATTAGTGCTTTAATTGATACTTTGTATTCCTGTGTCCCACTGGTGTTGTTGCTCTTACAGCCTCGCCCACTATCCACACCCCTCCCCAAAGCCAACCTGAGATACAAGTGGCAACATTCTGACATGATTATGCAAAGACCATAGTTTACATTCCTTCACAGTTGGTGTTACCTGGTGCACGGCTTTGTACAAAGGACGAGTGAATGGTGTCTGGCTTCCAGTCAAGGGAGTTTACTGCCTAAAAGTCTTGGCCTCTGTCCATTTCCCCTTCCCACTTCTACTCCCCAGTAACTGCCAACCACTGATGGTTTTAAAAGCATCTCTGAGGGGTTCACTTTTCCAGAATGTTGTTCACTGAATTTAGACAGAAGGTAACCTTTTTATCTTTTACAGATTTTTTTTTTTCTGAGACAGGGTTTCTCTGTGTAGCTTCCGCTGTCCTGAACTCAGTCTGTAGACCAGGTTGGCATTGAACTCACAGAGACTGCCTGCCTCTGCCTCTCTGAGGGCTGGGATTACAGGTGTGCACAGCTGTGCTCAGTCCTCTTTTTAAGATTTCAAAATATTATGTGTATGAATGTTTTGCACCAGTTTGAGCAGTGACAGAAGAGGGCATCAGATTTTCCTGGAACTGGAGTTGTGAGCCACTGTGTGGGTGCTGGGAACCAAACCTAGGTCCTCTACAAGAGCTCATAATCTCTGAGCCATCTCTCCAGCCCCCAGATAAGTTAATTTTAACAAAGTCTATGTTGTAAATTATCCCTTCCATGGGCTGTGCCTCTGTAATTGTTTGTAGAACCATTACCAGGCCCAGGTCAGCCAGGCTTTCTTTTGTAATATTATGCAGGGATTTTATAGTTCTGTGTTTTACATTTAGAGGCTGTGACCCATTTCATCTAGCGTTGTAAAGGGTCCAATATCTGTGCACACATAGCTAGGTTATTTTGCATGTGTGTCCAGATGCTCCAACACTGTATGTTGAAAACCTTCTCTGTATTGAATGCCTTAGACCATTCATATTGAATGCCAGAGACCAGGGATCCGCATTCCTATGAATCTGTTTCTGGGCTGTCTGTTCCTCCCACTCAGCCACTTGTCCATTCCATTTCTGATACCACCTGTCTCTGTGGCCACAGCTGTAGATGAAGCCATGGGCCCATCTCATGCTTCCCCTCTGCTCTCCCTCTCGACCTGTGCTTCCTGTTCTTGGGTCTTGTGCTTCTCAGCATAAACTTTAGAATCAGCTGTTGACACCCTCAAAATAACTTGCTGAAAAATATAGTCTGGAAGACTTTTTTTTCCTTTTTAAATTTCCTTGAAAATTTGATATTGGATCAGCTGCATTGGATTCATTCCCTGTATATAAACTTGACAGAAATTAGGGGAGCCGTCTGGAGTTTCCCTTGGTGGGAAGGTTTTGAATACAAGACCTATTTCTTAAGTAAAGTGTTATTTAAATTATCTATTCTTAGTTTATTTAATTTATCTTGTTTAAATTATCTTTTCATATGTCAGTTTGGGTACTTGCTTTTCCCAGAATAATTCATTTAAATTGAATTTTCAGTTTCCCAAATTAAATTACTAAGATTACATGCTTTCCTATTTTAATCTAGTTCCTTTTTCAGTTTTGATTCTTTTTTTTTTTTTCTTTTCACTTTCTGGCAATAGAGTTTCTGTAGCTGAGGCTGGCCTTGAACTGGAGTTACAGTCGGTTGTGAGCAGCCATTTAGGTGCTGGAAATCAAACCTGGGTCTTCTGAAAGAGCAGCAAGTGCTTTTACGTGCTCTCCAGCCCCTAAGTATGTATTTGACATTTGGGCACTTCAGGATTTTAATGCTGACTTCTGACTTACTTCTAACATATGCAGAGACTATTAAGGAGATCATTATAAGCATGAAAAATAGTTGATATTCTTTTGATTCCACATAGGGCTCTCCTCTATTAAAATTTTATATCCACTTAGCAATTATTTGAATTTTATTAGTACTGGGGATATATTTTATATATTAATTAAGTCAGGTTGATTAATTATGTTTTTCAGATTTTCAATATCCTTGCGTATTTCTTGTCTTTTTAAATCATTTTTTTTCCAATCAGGTATTGAGTGAAGTATAGAAAAGTCTTCCATTCATTACTCTTGATCTGTCTGTCTCTTTTAGTTCTGTCAATTGTGATTGTGGCTTTAGATACATTAGCATTTTACATATATGCATGCTTTTGTACATAACATGCTTTGTATGTTAATATATTAAAGCTATATTAATAATTATGGACAGACTAGAAATGTGATGTTCTAATGAATTGTTCCACATCATTATGAAACTTCCACTTTTCTTTATAATGATGCCTCTTAAAAATCGATTTGCTCTAATATCAGAGTTTTTACATCTCCTTTGCTTAAACTTCACATTGTGTTTTCCCTGCCAATCTTCTTCACTGCTAAAGAGATTCTGGGACAGCATGGGAATGTGAGAGTGAGCTCTGTGGAGTCAGTGTTCTTCCCAGCCTCCAGGCCGGAGAAAGACTGTTCAGACACACAGTGCTTCTCACATGTGGTCCCTCTTCTCTTCCTTGTCTCCTCTGTCCTTACACTCCTCTCTTGAGGCCCCATCTCTGGACTCACATAGGCTTGTAAGCCTCTACCTTGGGCTATCTTTGGGAAACCTGCCCTAAAGTCCTCTTATCTTGGAGCTGTGAATATGACACCCCAAATGAAACCCCGAGCTGCTTATTAAACACTTTCAGTTGAGGTGCTTGTCAAAGGTTCTGCTTAGCAGCTGGGATAGATACTGAATTCTGGATTCCCCATCTCTCCTCCATCTTACCCTACAAATCTTCAGTTGCTCTTCAGCTTTCACAGGTATTTTTAGCAAGGGCTCGTTGTGGGGGGCGAGGGGAAGCCAGCTCCCATTCCAGGAAGCAGAGCTCACAGCCCTTGGTTCTACTAGGAAACCACAGGGTGATGTGCAAAAAAACTGTTTTCTTGCAGGCTCTCGAAGGTCCCAGGCTCTGCCCTGCACACATGTTCTCCTGTTACCCCTGCCCTGTGTTTTCATTTTCCAACAGTTACATCTTTAGATGTTTTGGTGGCAGGTAGCTTTAATGCAGTTGTTCCTTACCTCCTACAGCTAAATCTTTCAGCTGCTGGGTTTTTTACTTGCAGAAAAAAAAAAAAATACAGGCAAGGGTTAGCTCTTAGAACAATGACAAAAGAGGTGGAAGTGGGAGATGGGTGTCTCCCACAAAAAGCCTTAGCTCTTCCCTTCCCATTCCTCAAGGACCATCTCGCCATGGCACTAGAGAACCTGCCTGGTGGGTTCCCGCTGTTTCTCCCTTTCCCAGCGATCCTTTTACCATCTACCTCTGTTGTTACATAGTATTGCCCCCTGGTGGTTCAGGGCTGTCAGGCGCTGTGCTAAGTGACTCTAGGATGCTGCTGATCTAAGCGGGATTGCTGTCAGCAACAAGCAAAAGCCAGGATATCCAGCTCTTAACGTTATGGAGATTAATTTCTCCATTTGGATTCACAGCTCTGGTGAATGGCTGGACAATGGCTAGCTCTTGTTAGAATTTTGTTTTTTTTTGTTGTTGTTTGTTTGTTTTTTATTGTTTTTTTTTTGTTTGTTTGCTTGCTTTAAAAGTCTGGGGCAGGGAAATGGCTCAGTGGTTAAGAGCACTTTCTGCCTTTGCAGGACCCCTGGGTTTGGTTCCCATTGCTTATGTGACAGCTCACAACCTTCTATAATCCCCATTCTAGGTATATATATCTGGCCTCTGGCCTCTGGGGACACCTGGCACACGGGTGGTGCATATACACACACAGGCAAAATGTTCATATGCATAAGAAATAAAGATAAATAAATCTTTTTAAAAAGTCAATAGGAGACAGATTAAGAGGTCACTATGTTTTTTCAGAGACTTAAAAATATTTTGGGACAGTACAAATGGCGTAGAGACCAGAACGTGCCTAGTAACCAGATAGCTCTTGTGTGATTCACGAAGCTTCGCTGCTGTGCACATCACACTGTATTTCTTGCTTGCACAAATGTCTTATCATAGGTTTCTCTGGTAAGGTGATTCTCCTGCATGGCCCTTTGGAGCCAGGCTCTTTTTCAATTTTATGGCTCTATGTTTCTCTGCACCTCAAAGAACCTTCCTCAGGAGATTAAAAAAAAAAAGGTAACTGAGGCTGTACAAGACAATGGTATAAGCCAGACTTGGAATTCACATCCATCTCATGCCCACGTTAAGTGTTCTATCAGCCAGGATTTGTTGTATGGCTGTACCTGCCTACAAGGGAGGCTGGGAAATGTAGTTTAGTTGATTTCTCTGAAAGAAGATGTAAATTGTAAATATCTTGGTCTCTCTCTCTCTCTCTCATATACACCCAGGGGTGGGGAAATAATGTCATGGCTTTTGCCAAGGTGCTCCAAATGTTCTTGCCTCTCACTGTGTTTACTTAACACTGAGTTGGTAGCTGTATTAGCTAAGACTGGTTTTCAACATCTTCATCTAGAAATATGAGTTTTCAGACACAATGCAAACTAGTTTCCTGGGATCAGTCCATCAGACAGTATGGCTTCCAAGTAAACTTTTAAATGCAAGCTTGAGATCATATAGAAATGTGGGAGATGTAAGTATTGAGCTCAGAGAATTTTCACAGTGTCAATATGGCCAGGTCAGCACTGCCCAGCTCAAGAAGTAGACCATTATTCCGTTTCACAAGCTGCCCATGGGTGTGGTGGTTGTGGTGGTGACAATGGCAGCCGTGGCAGCCGTGGGAGTGGTGTGTGTGTGTGTGTGTGTGTGTGTGTGTGTGTGTTGTGGCGGGCACAGAACTGTTGGCACATCATTCGGGCTGTAGGGCCTCCTCTCTCATTAAACATTTTCATACATTATATTTCTATCATGTTTTTCCCTCCACCAACTCTTCCCCACCTCCCTACACACCCAACATTATAATTACCCTCTCAAAAAAAAAAACCCATAAAAATCAAAACAAGCAAACAGAAAATCAGTAAGACAAAATGAAAACAGTACATACACACTCACAAATGATGGAGTTAATTTTGTATTGGCCAACTACTCTTGGGCATAGGGCCTGCCCTGGAATGTGGTTGGTATACCCAGTGACACTCCAATGGGGGAAAGGACTTTCCCTTTGCTAGCAAACATCAGTTGCAGAAAGCTGCTTGGTAAAGGATGGGACTCCTTGCTCCCCATTCCCCATCTCCCGCCTAGGGTGGGAATCTCATCTGGCTTGAACCTGTTCAGTCCTGTGCCTGCTGCCACAGCCCTTGTGAGGCAGTGTGTGCATCAGTCCTGCTGTGTCTGGAAGACACTGTTTCCTTGGAGTCACCCATCCCCTCTGGTCCCTACAGTCTTTCTTCCTCCTTTGCTTCATAGACCCTTGAGCCTGAGGAAGGCTTTGAGGAAGACATCCATCCTACTTGGGTCTGAGTGTTCCAGGATCCATTACGTTTAACATCATCTAGCTGTGGGTCTTTGTGTTAGTTCCCATCTATGACGAGAAGAAGCTTCTCTGATGAGGGAGGAGTGGGCAGGGCTTCTTCTTGTATGTGTTAGCGCTAAAGCTAACATGGATGGCAAGGCCTGGGATATGCCCTCCTACAGAGATGCAGAGGGCTGGACTAGCAAGTATTCTTAACCTGGAATAATGTGGTTCTAGGAGTTGTCCCAGGCCTGGCAGGCTAGGGTGTGATGGGTAAGACTTCATGATGGGCCTGGCAGGAATCACTGGCTGAGAGAGATGCCCTGGTCTCGAGTGGCTCCCAAGCATGCAGGAACCAACTCCCCCATGTGCTTGAGAGCCCCCCATACTGCCTGGCTGAAGTCATTTCCACCCCTCTGAGAATCAGCTATTTGAATGGATCTAGCTTTTTTGGGTGCCGTGAGAAGCTTCTAGGACTTAAAAGGTCAGGGAGGTATACACATGTCCAGGACTTATGGATTTTAGAATGGAATCTGACACAGACTTTGATATCAGCTCTGCCTGTGATAACATAGGTAGGCAGGGTAACTTTGGGCAAATCCTTTGTTCTGAGACTCACTAACATTGTTTATGAAATTCAAAGGAGACTACTGCCTCTTTAGTATACTGTGTAGATTAAATGAACTAATCTGTGTGACACACTAGGCCCTAGCTCCCAAGTGTCATTGAGACTTAGTTATGTGTATTACAGCATGGTCACCCTCTGAGAATGGCTGGGGGCTCCTAGGGAAAAGCAGACAAATTTGATCTACAGCAATCACACTGATTTTTATTTTCTCTCACTAGGCCTGTCTTTATCCCATCTCCACTAATTCAGGGAAAATCAATTTCTCACAAGCAAGAAGCATTGTCTGTGTGAAATTCATATTGATCCCATGGTAGTTTAATCTGAGTTCTAATAAAGACCCACTTGGTGTAATTGTAGCTGGAAAGAATGCTTAGACTATATAGAGTGTTTTTCTCTTAATTCCCCAGAAAGAAGAGCTAAAGCTAACATGGATAGCAAGGCCTGGGCTCTGCCCTCCTGCAGAGATGCAGAGGGCTGGACCCCCAAGCCCTCTCAGACTTCAGAGCCCTTAACCTAGGCTCAAGTAATGCATTGCCTAACTGATCTTGAGGAAATGATTTAACCTCAACTGAAAAGCATAGATGAAAGACAGTCTTATTCGCAATCCATGCTGCTTTTTTTTTTTTTTTGGAAAGCTTTCTGGACTCCCTTGCAGCTAGGATTACAGGTAAAAATAAATTCCTCTTAGTGACCTTTCTTGTCAGA
This sequence comes from Pachyuromys duprasi, assembly GCA_028658305.1. Lineage (NCBI taxonomy): Eukaryota > Metazoa > Chordata > Mammalia > Rodentia > Muridae > Pachyuromys > Pachyuromys duprasi. The sequence continues at coordinate 44,385,851 of CM053743.1, forward strand.
TTGTGGAAGGTAGGACACAGATAGTAAGTCTTCTTTCTCCTAGAGAGTTTGGATGCAGTGAAGCAAGATGGCTACCAGCTTCAAGAGTGACAGAATTGGTTGTAGCCAGTAATTATGTGCCAGTTACAGCAGCAGCTTGCTGTCCTTAGATGAGATATATAATCCACATGTCCTTGAAAATAAGGATTGTAACATTTCCTCATATTTTGAAGATAATTATCACCTCTATGCATAGTGTTCTCCTGGTAAGGACCACAACTTATTAGCCTTTGCTTCCCCATGTGAAAAACTTTTGTAGGAAATACTCAAATGGCTTCTGGGATTTTGTATCATATATGAATGTTAATACTACTAGCATTTTAGGCGCAAAGGATTTGTCAAGCTACCAAATATAAAAATATCTTTTGCAGAAAAGCAGTCAGTCAGTGGCTGTCACTAATGGTTACAATAAGGCTATTTGTGCATCTTACTGCTTGATAGGGTTGGCAGGACTCTTCCCACTTTGGTTTCTGGAGGCAGCCAGCAGGTATCTCAAACAGAAGAAAATTAGCCCTTGGCTAATGCTGTTTTCTCCTTATGTTCTTGCCAACAATTCATGTTGCCTTAAGAGATTAGGCCTTTTTATGGCTTGCCTCATTGCCCTGCTGTCTGAAGGGAAGTTATACCCTGACTCACTTAGCATGTCCTGCTTGACGGAGACCAGGCCTGCTGTAGGACTGAGAGTAAAAGGGTTATTTGATCTCTCAACTGTGGTTCTTACAAGTCCCGTGGAGAGGGTTCTTACCCACAGACCTCTGCTGGGCTACTTGTCCCAGTGAAGTCAAACACCAACAATTATTCCAGAGCCAGGAGGGTTTCTCTGGCTGCATTTGGCAGTTGACAGAGGGCAGGCTCCATTGGGAGTTCCAGGATCAGCTCTGGATGCCACTAAACCTTTCTCAGACAGGAACTGGGCAGCAACTTCTTGGCCAGGGTGATAGACGTTTCTGAGGGAAATCCCCAGGCTTCCAGACATTCTTCATTACAAGAAATGCCTTTTGACTTGGGATCTGTCAAGATGGACCCAAAGCCTGGTATTTTGGCCACTGAGCTATAGACACTAGTGGTTGGAAAACAGAGAAACCCTCTTTGTATACTAGTTCATGAGTTGTTTTATTAAAACACTGCCTGGCACTTTCCCTACTGACTTCTCACCAAGAGAAGGTATACTACAGAGCCAACTCATAAACTCTTAGATCCTGGAGGGTTTCAGGCTCATTCTTTTTTACAGACATAGAATAATGAAGGGATCGCTGGCTGCAGACTGCTGCAGCTCAGCCACCCGCACTGCTAGCTCATGCAAGATGCAAGCTTGCCTGCCCAGACGGCTCATGTCAAAGTCTTCTTAGTGTCATGTGCTCCCGAGGCACCACTGAGCTCAACACTGGAAACCAGTGTTTTGTTTTATTTGAAAGCAGAAAACTTGTTATTTGAAGGGAACCAAAAAAATCCCCTCCCCTAAAGTGAAATTCAATTCTTTTGACTCTACACACACACACACACACACACACACACACACACACACACACACACACCAATCCAAAATGGATCAAAGACCTGAAGATCTGAAACTGACATGTTGTGAAGAAGGGAACCACTTCAAGATGCTGGCACGGGCTGGGGTTCTCTGGAGAGAACTCAAAGAGCAAAGGAAACAAAAGCTGTTCTTGGCAAGTAGGACCCCATCAAACTGGCAAAGAAAGCAATGAAGACTAACAAAAGGATGTCTAAAATGGGAGGAGATGTTTGCCAACTACTCAATAGAGAGATAGCAGACATCCATCATACACAAAGAACTCATTTTTTAAGAGTCTCACTTTGTAGTCCTGGATGCCCTCAATTCATTATGTAGACCAGGCTGGCCTTGAACTCAAAGGAATATACCTGCCTCTGTCTCCAGGGCTGGGATTAAAGGTGTACACCACCATGCCCTGCTAAGAACTCAATCTTAACCAAGAAAATCAAATAAGTCAGCTTGAAAACAGATCCTTCTTTAAAGAAGAAACACAAATCGTTACATATATACACATATATTCCCAAAACCAAACCCAAACAAACAAAACAAAACAATCATTATCCACCAAGAAAAATACAAATCAAAACAATAGTGACCTATCAACTTGCTGCAGTTAAAATGGCTATTACAAAAAAAAATGAAAGGATCAATGGGGAAAAAAATTCTGGAGCAAATGTAGAGAAAAAGGAACTCATGAATTCTCTTGGTGACAATGTCAATCAGTGCAGTCTCTACAAAGAACAAGTATGGTGGCTCTACCACTTGACCCAGATGGGCCAGCATAAAGTCAAAGGAAAGGGAATCCACAGGCCCATGCACACACAGGCCCTATGGATGGCCTGTGTGTAGCCAATAACTGAGAATGGGAAAGCAGATGTGCGGTTCACATTTAAACGATGGAGTGTTACAATGAAGCATTATCAACCAGAAAGAGGCCTGGACCCCTGAATCTTGTAATTAGCAACAGCAGCAATAGAACTCTACTGGCCGTGGACTGTTCTTTAACGTGACTATTTCTTTTTAAATTTTTACGTATAAGAATATTACTAAAGCTAGAAAACACACATCGTGCGCTAGAAAAGAAGTCAGATGACTGATTAGGGGTGGCTCAGTCGTTCAGGGCCCTGACTGCCTCTCAGAGGACCTGAATTCAGTTCTCGGTACCCCAATAGGCACTTCATAACAACCTTTAATTCCAGACCCAAACCCTTCTTCCGGCTTCTGCAGACACCTGCACAGTTGTGCACAGACACATACATACATTTTTTTAAAAAAAATTCTTTTAAAGTGGGAAGAAAATTCACTAAAACATTTAAACGATTAACTCTAGATGGTGAATGAGTGAAATATTAAGTTTCTACTTTAAAACAAAGTAAGACCCACATTCTCTTAACTAGGGTGAATATTTAATATTTATTTATTTGTATACAGTGTTTTGGACTTGGCAACTTTTTAATGAAAATGGTATTTAATATGACGTGCATGTGAGAAAATGAACTAATTGAGCATATATGACTCCGTGGAGTTTCACTAAATGAACACAGCCAGCACTGGGGTCAAGGTAAGTCAGTCATTACTGCGCATCTTCGCTTTACAGCGGCTCCTACTGGCACGGAGGAACCTTTTAAAGATTTGTTTATTTTTATGTGTGTATGAATCTTCATGAGTATGTGAGCACTGCAAGCATGCAGGAACCCACAGAGGCCAGAAGAGGGTTTGGGGTCTCCTGGATCTGCTGTTACAGGCAGTGAGCTACCATGTGGGTACTGGGAACCAAACCCAGATCCTCAGCAAGAGCTGTAAGAGTTCCACACTGGTGAGCCATCTCTCCATTTGCCACAAACTGTTTTGTGTCTGGGTTGTGCTTGGTATTTCTGGTGAAACCCACCTGCGTTGCTATTGTCTGTAGTGGGAGTGTGAGGTAAGGAGGTGGCTCAGGGCAAATACCTTGCTGTGCTTTACCCCGAGTTCAATCTCCTAGTACCCAGAGCACAGCCAAGGATGATCTGGGTGCTTCCTACCTATGATCCCAGTCCTGAAAGGTACAGATAACAGAATCCTGGGTCCTCATTGGCCAGCCAGTCTGGCTACGTCAGGAAGATCCAGATTTAGCAAGAGACACAGTCTCAAAATTAAGATAGAGAGCAATAGAAGACAACAGCAGAAGACAGCTTCTAGCCTCCTGTACACCTGACCACACATGCATTGTATATACATACCGCATGGGGGCATGGAAGGGAGAGATAGAGAGAGACAGGAGGAGATAGGCAGAGACAGAGTGACAGGGAAGAGAGGGAGACACGGTGCGGGGAGAGAGAGGTGGATACAGAAAGAAAGAGAGGGAGAGAAGAAGAGAGAGAAAGAGAGGGGGAGAGGGAGAGAGACAGAGACAGAGAGGGACGGAGAGAAAGAGAGAGCGAGAGAGCAGATTTTGAAGACCTGGTAATGTTCCACTTGTGAGAAACGGTGTGCCCTGCTAAGATGTCATGGCTGCTCCTCTCCTACAGATTTTCCACCTCCCCCCACCCCCTGACCAGCATCTCCAGGATTAGGAAAGAGTTGGGTTCATCCTGTCTCTCCAGTTCCCACATCGCCAATGCTCATTTGTTCTTGAGTCTCTTAGGGAGCAATCAAGCAGGATGGAGAAGGGTCGATGGGCATCTTTCCAAGAGGGGCACAACATGAAGCTAAAAGGAAGCTAGTCTGTGGTAGACAGACAAGGTCAAGTCCCCCAGAGTGCCAGGTCTTCCCCTCCTGCCCTGGCCCTGAAGCTCCCCACGTGCATATCTACTTTCCAACCTCTGAGAGAGAGAGAAAGAGGGAGAGAGACAGAGACAGAGACAGAGAGGCACACACACACACACACACACACACACACACAAGCCTATTTTTGTTCAGTGGAAATTCAGCTAAAACAATGGCTCAAGATAAGCTTTTAGCTTGGGATCAAACAACCTGGGTACTTAGCCTGGATTTGGCCTTTGCGGGCCACTCCCTGTCTCTCCCATGCCTCAGTCTCCAGTGATGGCCTCAGCCTGGTGACTGGCTCTCCATCTGTACAGTCAGGCAAGTCATTCTTCAGACAGAGTTTGTTTGCTCATAAAATGGGCAGCCCAACACGTCTTCCTCCCCATTCCACACTGCACCTCCACTAACCTGCAGGAATCTCTGGGAAAATGTTCTGGAAAAAACAGAGGCGTTTTTATGACTCTCTCCTCACCTAAACCTGCTGGGCTAGGACAGAGCACAGACCCTCAGGCTCTGACCATTATCCACCAGTTTGGACTCTGGCCGCCCTGGCTTTGATGTTGTCTACTAAATGTCCCCAGGTCACCGGGGAACTCTGATCTCCCCAGCACCTAATAATTCAAACAGCCTGAAGTCAAGAGCAGCTAATCAGCCAACAGCCCTTGCAGCTGCAGGATGGAGCTGACAAGGAAGGGTGTCACTTTCATTCTGAGGTGCTTGCCTTACAGCCTGTTGTCCGAGGCTGACAACACCCTCATCTGGTGCCTGGAGGATGAGGTTGATTCCTGCAAGAGCTGCCTGGCGGCGGCCACTGTTTGCAAAGTTTGAATCATGGTTGTCCTGGCTGGGCCATCGGGTGAGAATTAAATTTTAATTTAGAAAGCCTTGTCTCTGCAGCCCTGGTGGCCGTCGTCTGGGTGATTGACTGACTGGTTTCTTTCACCTTTGCATGCCTCGGGTTTTTACTGGCAGAGGAAATGAAGGCTGAACCCGGGCAGGAAATTCCATGTACACAGGTGTTTCTGATTAGCCCTGTGCACCTCGGCCAGGGGCACAACCAGGGGCCAGGGATTCCTGTGTGAACCTGGATCCCCACTCTAGCCTGGCAGCCATAGCTGCTTTGCATTTGCAGAAGGGTGGGCAGAACACTTAGGCTGATGCAGGGCAGAGGTGCCAACAAATACTGTCCTGCCTGACCCCGTGAGCCCTGAGACCACCTGTCATTGCTTCAGGCTCGCACAGCCTCTGCTCCTGCAGTGGGCAGCCAGAGCCCCAGAGCCTGACCTGGGAGATTAGCATCCCTGAGGTCTGTTTACACACTGTAGCCTGCTCTTCATGTGGCTGACCTGCCCCCATTCTCACATATTCCAAGGAGCTTAGAGATCCTAAAGTACTCCCTTCACTTAAAAGGGCATCTTCAGAGGGGTCAGGAAGGGCAGTCTTGGGCTTGGACTGAGATGGCCATCTGCAGAGGTGGTTTCAGAGGCAGAAGTAGCAGCTTCCTCATCCCATCATGCCTCTCAGCTGCTGCAGGAGTATTTCCCACCATCCATCCTTCATTCGCATGGACAAAGGCACTCAGGGTTCCCATTCAATCCAGACTCTTGTGAGAAACACACTTGGTACCACTGAATCAGTGGCGCCTCCCCAACCCCACCTACCTGTTTCCCCATCTTAAAAGAACACCATGAGAACACTCTGTGCCGAGTCAGCATGCGGGCTAATAAAATGTTCTCTGACAACTCTCAGGCACATGTCTAGGAATAGAGCCAAGAGAATCTGTAAGTAGCTCTCACCTGGGCATGTAGCTCCCTGGGAACAGTGGTCAAGGGAATTGGCACATTTTATGGATGCATTGGATTGTAGCTTAAAACACAGCCCCGGAATGTTACAGACATTTCAAAGGCCTGTCAAGTGGTTACACAAAGTAACCAGTTGGATGGATGTGACAAGCCCCATAAAAAGACCAGTGTACAAGCCGATGACCTTGATCTCAGCTGAGAAAAACTGAATGATGATGTAAATAACTATTTATTTTTTAACTTTAAGCCACCCAATCGGTTATTGCATCATAGCAGCAGGGATAGGTACGAATGTGTGTAAGATGCTGACGCCCTAACCAGCCCAAGATCCATGGCATCAGCAGAGGGCAAGACTAGTGCAACCAGGGAAGCGGGCCATCAGCATGAATAGGGGTGGCTACAGATTGAGGTTCTTGACATGAGGGACACATTGGGGAATGCGAGACTGACCCAGTACTGCATTCAGCTGTGTGTGTGTGTAGGTGTGCTCTCCTGTGCTTTGATAAAAGTGCCTTCCTCTATCCCTCTCCTTCTCCTACCCTACCCTACCCTGTTCCCATACCCTACCTTACCTTATCTTATCCTACTTTACCCCATCCTACCCTATCTTACCCTACTCTGCCCCACCCTACCCTACCCTATTCTATTCTCTGTTTGAGACAGGGTTTCTCACTGAACCTGGATCTTGCCATTTCAGCTAGACTGGCCAGCCAATGTGCTCCTGGGACCTACCAATCTCCACACCTCAGCATTGGGGTTATAGATACAGCTGCCAGGCCAGCTTTTTACATGGACGCTGTTGCTCCAAAGTCAGGTCCGCAAGCTTGAATGGCAAGCGCTTCACCCACTGAGCCATCTCCCAGCACTTGGTCAGCCTTCTTTAATAACCTGGGACCTCGAATACCTACTACACTGTAGGGGTGAAGGGAGAAGGGGGAAAGAACGTTTGACCTAACACTAGAGCAAAGAGGAGTGTAGAGTAAGGCTACGCCTCAGTCTGGCCTCTTTAGCTCTAGGGGCAGAGGATCTGTGCTGAACTGCAGGCATGTTTGCTGCCAAGAATTAAAGAGATTTCAGACCCCTTGAATCGCGCCCCCACCCCCGTTTGTGTTCAGGGCCTGTCAGTTGTGAGCTGTGGGCTAGTCCATGGCTCTCCCCTAAGCAGCCTGTCCGAGGGCCTCTTGCTCTCAGAGAAGCACTAACGAATGACTGCCATGCTGTGCGGGGTCAGGGCTGGGGGTGGGACATGACTGAGAGACATCTGCTGCCTGTCCTGCTGAGCAGCAAGGTGGAGCTCCATCTGGCTGTGTCTGGCTCTCTATCTCTGTTTCTCTGTGTCTTTCTGTTTCTCTGTCTCTCTCTCTATCTCTCTCTCCACTGCCACTGTCATCCAGCACAGCTTCTTCCTCTAGAAACCTTTTCTGACCAGCCTTAGCCCGAGCTGAGAGTTCTGCTAGAAACCAAATATGGTTGTAGGGCAGACGCCTGGCCTTACACTCTACCAATGGCCCACCACCTCACTCTGCGACCAAGAGTCTCAGATGTGGGCCTTGGGACATTCAAACTGAACATGCCAGGGACACAGGACAGGTGGGGTGATGGCAGTTCTCAACTCTTGGTTCTGCATCTGCAGCCACTTGACATTTCCTCAGCCCCTCCCCCCTTCCTTCCTGGGCTAGAATCGTGAGACATAATTTATCCCCTCCCTTTGTGCCTCTCATTCCTCCTGAGGCCATCAGTGCGGGTCCTTCAGGAACTGGCTCTGACCCAACTTCCAGCCTCCCCAGCCCTAGGAAGTACTATCTGCCACCTCCAAGGTAGGTGAAGAAAACAACTACCTAACACGAGCTAAAGTACTGGTCCCCACTGTCCTGAGAACTCATGTGCCATCCCATCCTTGGCATCCTTGGCATGAAGTGAGCAACACCTGTGTTACACAAACAAAACGGGAGGATGTATGCGGCTTGGAAGACGTCTCAGCTATCAAGAGCGCTGGCATCCACATGATGTCTCACAACTTTCTATAGCTCCTGGCCTCCGTGGGCGCTACATGCAAATGGTGTACGTACAGACACACACGCAGGCCAAACATCTATACACGTGAAATTACACACACACACACACACACACACACACACACACGAGGGGGGCGGGGCAAGGAAGGGAAGGGAGAAGTAAAAAAAACAACAACAAAAAACAACAAAACAAAGGAACAAGGTAAGGCTGATTCCCGCTAAGGCCACAGAGCTAGGAAGGGGTAGAACCTGGATCTAGACCTCAGCTACCTGATGCCTAAGCCTTGGCTTTTCTTCTTTAAATCCTTCCGCTTGCCTGCTTTGTTGTCTGTGAAGTTCTAGGAAATATTGGCTAGAAAAATTTCATCAGCAGGGTCTGATGCAAGGCCCCTGGGTTTTCCATGTCATCCCTGAGGCAAACCTTGGGTGTGCAGAGCATTGTATCAACATCCAAGATGTCTAGAACAAGCTGGCCCCATGCCCTGGACATGGAAATGCTGTTTGCGGCTGGTGCTGTGGTTAGAGTGGTGTCTTTTGGTTCATGAGTCAAGGGACCACATGGAAACACTTTAACTGGCCCTGAGAGGTCCTGGCTGGAAGCCACTAATGGCAGCAGGTCCAGTAATTTGGAGAGGCAGGTATGGTTGCTGCCAAGTCCTGAAGGGAGTTGTTTGGAGACTGATCAGCCCTTGCTGCTCATGCGAAAGGCCATCATGAGGAGATGTGCCAGCCTGCAAGCGGAACCCTTCAGTGAAGAGCTGCTCTGGGCTGTTAGGCTGTGTTGGGCGGTGACCATGGCAGATGAGATTATGAGCAAGTTTATCTGTGATCCTATCTATAAGTTTCTCCTCATTCTCCAGTGATCTGCCAATGGCCTGAGACCCCACCAGCCCAGACGTGGTAACCTAGACAAGTGACAAAGGCACTTGGCGTGTCTCCAAAGACAATTCAGACTGTAACAGCTGGCTCTGGGAGACAGGCCTTGGTGGTACAGACCTGTGGGGGCGGAGGCATGAAGCACAGGCCTGCCTGGCTCTCTGAGAGCATGGATGATCAACTCTGCCTTCCTTCTTGGCCTGACCACACAGGCTGCAGCTTACAGGCCCTCCCTCAGTCCTCGGGGGACAATGGCCTCCCCCGGCATCATCTGCAAACCTCATCTGCAGGCTCAGAGCTTCCTCCCAGGTGGGGCTGCCCCTTCTAGGAGCTCAATTTCCCCATCAGCCCCAGGCCATATATCTTGCCCTGCTTTCTCCTGATGCTTTATAGCTTGCTGGAAACACTGTTCCTTAGCACTTCGAAAGGTACCGCTTGAAAGCACCTCAAGCTAACCAACACGATTCTTTTTTAATTTGAGCAGGCTTATTCCTCCGAATGGCTTTCCTGATCTCAGGAGGGCGTGCTCCCTAATATTAAACATTTTTTTCTTTAAAAAGAGCATGCAAAAAATGACTCACATCTGTTTGATATTTAATTCAAATCGAATGGCAGGACAGGAACAAAATTGCACTGCAGACGGCCATAAAGCCTGATGTTTAAGAGAGCCAAGCTGAACCTACACACCAGGAAACAGGGAGAGACAAAGATGGACGGGATGCGGCCGGGGCAGTGGGGTCTCTCCTGCCCTGACGCTGGCTGAGAGCAGCAGTGGCACTGAGAGAGGAGGAGGTAGGAGAAGGAGACAGTGAACACTGGAGGCTGCAGAGGGGTGTCTTTCCTGACTCCAGAGGGTTCTAGAGCCCAACACTGGCAACTGCAGGGTGGTGGTGCCCTGGCATCCTTCAGGGGCTGCTGGGTAGCTCTACACAGACACCCTGGGTGAGCAACAGGTACTGCCCAGCTCTTGGTGTCCAGGAGGCAGCCCAGAGAACCCAGGCTAACACCTCCCTTTCTCCCTGCTGATCCATTTTCCAGAAACATCACTGTCCTGTATTCCAGATGCAGAAGACGAGGCTCCAGTCTTGTGAGAAGGAAGGTGACACAGCCCATCACTGACTCTGAGCTCTGAGATGGAAAGGCCTTGGGAAAGACAGGATAATGGCCGTGTATCGGCTGCTCCTACCAGGCTGCATGTTAGGTAAAGGGCTGATTCCAGTCCTTGCCTTGCATAAGCTCTCCAGCTATGAAATCTGATGGGTCACCCTTCCCGGGCAAACCTCAGCAATGAGGTTCCACCAGAGCTGGCCTGGGCTGCCCGTCATTGAAAGCATGGATGGAGGAGTGGGAAGTGAGTAAAGTCTGAGGGCAAGACAGATGCTGATAGCACTCCTAACCAGCCGGGCGGGCTGGGCTCACTTCTGCTCTCTGACCCTTCATTCCCATGTGTAGAGCATGCACCTGCTTAACCTTCTTCCGAGGTTACTTCTGTTCTCTGTGGTGGAAAGTATAAACAAATTTGCTCTTGAATGGTAAAATAATTTCATTTTAAAGCATTTTCACTCTGCTCTAGCCAGCACCTGGGTGCAAGGGACCAGCATGCTTGGTCCCAAGCAGTAGGATGCTGAGGCTCTCTCATAAGAGTTGGTGGTGAACAATTATGAGATGCCAGGGTGGAGAGCTGGCTCAGCACTTGCTGTTCTCACAGAGGAGCCACATTCAATTCCCAGCACCCACATGGCAGCTTACAACCATCCATCACTTCAGTTCCAGGGGATCACTAGGCATGTGCTTTGTACACAGACACACAGACACACAAGGCACACACTCATACACAATAACTTGCTTTTTAAAAAGATCATAGACATCTAAGTAGAATTAAAGCATTTGATTTAATAATAAATTGCATTTAATCATAAGGATTACTAAGTTTTTTAGCTGAATTATTAAGTTACATGAAGTTAGTTAAACCATCTGGATTTAATATGAAGCAAACAACCAAAGCTCATTGTTTCCTAAGCATTTGTTGTATCTTTAAATTTATTTTTATTGACATGTAGGTATGTGCCTGCTTGTTTGTATGTGCGCCGTGTGTATTCAGTGCCCGCAGAGGCTAGAAGAGGGCATCAGATCCCCTGGAAATGTAGGTGTGGGCACTTGCGAGCCAGCTGGCATTGGTGCTGGTGCAATTAACTGCTGAGAAACCTCTGTGGCCCAAGTGTTTCTACTTTTGAGAGTGTGGAAGGGATGGAGTCTGGGCAGAGGAATGCCCCCCCTGCCCAGAAGCTGAAGGCAGCAGAGGCACAAATAGAGATGGAGGGAGAAGGCGACAACACACACTGGAGGCTGGGGGTGGGGGGGGGCTTTCCTGACTCAACAGGGTCTTAGGGTCCAACACTGGCAGCTGCAGGGTGGTGGTGTCATAGTGCCCTTCAGGGGCTGCTGGGTAGCTCCACGCGGACAGCCTGGGTGAGCAACAGTGCTGCCCTGCTCTTGGTGTCCCGGAGGTCAACTCCTGCATCTGTGTGGTAGAAACAGGTATGTACTCCTACCAATGGAAGCATTGGGTGTGGCTGCTGCACCACACGAGCATCAGTAGGGAGCAGAGAGGAGAGAGCTGTGTCAACACTCAGTGTTCCCACCTATGGACATCAGAATAGGTAGCCTAACATTCCCTAAAGAAGGAGAGGAGAAAGAGGAGGAAGAAGAGGAGAAGGAGGAGGAGGAGGAGGAAGAGGAGGAGGAGGAGGAACAACGGTGTGTGCTTCTCTGAGTCTTTTCCCTTTCCATTCAGCAATGTCCTTGTAACAGGTCTCTCAAAATGGACCACAGTGAGAAGAATTACACTGTGGAGAGAGGTGAATGCTCCTGGAGCAGAGAGCCAGGCGTGGAGTGTTCGTGGCTGTGCCCCTGACTGCAGAGGCTGATGACATGTGTGGATCTGGGGGGTCCCTTCCTCTGAAGTGAGGGCATCTGTCCCCAGGAGGAACGCATGGCCTAGGCAACGCCCTGACTTTCCCTCACCCCAGAGCTGATTTCTCAGAGAGCTCACCCCGTCCCGCCCCCACTCATCTCTCTCAGGGTTTTTCCCTCACCTTCTGTTTTCCCTTGAGAGTCCTCAAAACATTCACTCCGCTTTGTAAGGCACCGCTGAGGTTATCAGGTGGAAATGCTTTCCCTTTCTTTAGTGGAGGAGAGAAAATCGCAGCTCACAATTACCCTGTGGTTTTCTGTTACTCAGACTTACGCGGGGGGGGGGGGGGTCCCGTAGAGCACCCGCCCACGTGGGCAACAACTCTGAGCACATGCAGCTTTGAGATGTTTCAACCCCAAATCTACATGGCAACTACAGAACTTACAGGCCCAGGAGATGCAGAATACAAAACTGAAAGGCAGCCTTCTCTATTAGCTTCCTGCCTAGGCCTCCAATGAGTGTCCACAGGGGCCATGTGATCCTGGGTAATGAGGCTCAGTGCTGATTACAGGCCTCCAGTCTGCTGCCAGTCCTTCTGGGGCAGAGTCCAAAAGCTGTGTGCCTGTTTCTGAGTGGTGAAGAGGCAGAGGCAAGGCCTGTCTGGAGACAGCCCTGCTGCCAGACAGAGGACTTGTGGTGTGGGGCCTTGCAGCAGGCTACTGCTGGCTTTCCGCAGCAAAGCCATGCAGAACACTTGGCCATTCAAAGTCTGTTTAACAGCTTCAGCAACAGTTTTATCAGGACTTCCATGAGGGTCCGCTTGGCTTGTTCCTCGAAGCCAGCATTTGCCCCCACCTGAATTCTTCCTTATAGCTCACCCTCCTGCCTTCAGGGCTTTACTGAAGACCTAGTGAGCTGCCAATCACGTCCAAGAGGGTTTCTACCACATATAGGGTTCTTCTCCTCGGAAGTTCTAGGAAGCAGACATCTAAAATGGGGGTACTGACTCCTGTGGAGATGAGGACTTCTGTGCCATGGACAACTGCTTTCAGTCCCATTTGAGTGTCCCAGCACTGGTGTGGAGCTTTGTGGTGGTAGGGCTCTTCTCAGTGGGAGCACCAAGGGATCCCCCTGGAAGGATGTGGCGCCTGGTGCGATGGCTAGGACTTAGTCCCGACGGAACATGTACTAATTGTTTTACATGTTGTTTTTTCCTCATCTTTACAGAGATGAGGTAGGTGCTGACAGTGTTGTCATCTTATAGACAAGGGAAAGGTGGCCTGGGTTATAACGGAAGTTTCTAGACTCGGTAGGAAACAGTGAGGGATTTGAGTGTTGGTCCTTTTTGGACACCTCTCTCTGCTCTGTGCTCTGACTCCCAGGAAGGAGCACCTCAAAGTAGGGAGTTGTGGTATCCTGGTAAGGATGTGTGAGAGCCAAGCCAGACCACACCTGGCTCTCTTCCTGTGTGTCACTCTGCTGTAACCATTCTCTCACCCACAGATGTTTAGGGTAGAGAGGTTGGCAGCAGATCCCCTGGAGTCAGTAGGGGGCAGAGAGGAGAGAGGCTATGGCATCCTCTGGACTAGGACTGCCCCCACTCTACCTGGTGGCTACCCTAGGGCCCAGGCAAAGCTAAGGGACACTGACACAGAACACAATGGGTTTGTGTTGGAGTTTGGCTGCCCACAGACCCACCATGTTCTTTCCTTTTCTGCTCTGTGGGGCAGGGACCCTTCAGGCCATCTCTCAGTCTCAGTTTCCTTTTGCCAGCTGCTTTTGCATGAAGGGCCCAAGCAGCTGTGAAGCCATGACAGGCTTCTTAAGATACTATAGGCCTGACTTTCCATTTCCTGGTAATATTCTCACGGTTGCTTAGATCCTGCTTCTATTTCTCAGAACATGAAACTATAGTCCATGGAAATGAGATACAATAACTCAATAACCTCCCTGAGAATCTAATAGTTTAGTAAACCTTTGCTTAGCTACTCAGAATGATATTGTTACCTACACAGCTTGTTACTTGAACACTCTATGAAGCGCCTTTACCCCCATCCTCTAGATCAGCACCAACCAATCAGTTTAGGACAAGCTTGGTTCTGCTAAATGAGAACCAGTCATGTAACTGAAAGTCCCATGCCTTGCTCAAACCATAATAAAAACCCAGCTTTGCAGCAACTCAGGGCTCCTTCCCTAATCCATTGTGTTGGATGGTGGGGAGTCCAAGCTTAAGCCCAGAATAAAGGCTCTTTGTTCTTGCATGTGTGGTCTTTGTAATCTGGGCATAACATTTGGGGGCTCATCCGGGATCTCCAAGACACTCCCCCACCCCAGGACCCCTGACAAGTAGAGCCAACAGCCAACAGGAGGCTGGTGTTTGTCCTGCTTGTTTGTCATTTTCCTGTCTTGGGCCCAACCTGTAAACCCACATTTGCCTTGGGAGGTCTTAAATGGACAAGCTACTGAAAGACCACATGCCGTGGGACCTGAGAGAGTCTCAGGTCTACCTGTAGGGGATTGGATCCCCTTTGCAATTTTGATCTGCAGCATGGTGAGAGGCCAGCATCTCACTTTCAGTTTTGCCTCTGTTAGCAAGGAGGACTGACTTTATTTGTCTATATGATATTTGTTGGTCTTGTGTTTATTGTTCTTGACTAAGGAGATGGGACAGACAATGATCCCAACCCCCTTGACTTGACCCTTGTTGAGAGCCATTTCAAGGAAGTTAGGAACAGGCTCACAGTTTAAGTTAAGAAGTCAGAAAGGAAATGTTATGGTTTCATGTTTGTTTCATTTTGACTGTTGACTCTGTTTCTTTTTTCTCTGTCCCTCTCCCTACTCCTTGACTGACCCTTTCTTCCACAGATTTTTCCTGATGGCGAGGAACTAGAGAGCATAAACCAGCCCTACCTGGGGCAGGAGGCAGGCACTTAGGAGTTATTGCCAAGTTCTTATGGTGAGTTTCAGGGTAGCTGCCAAACGTCCCACAGATATGTCAGGTAACTTGGTTAGTTCAGGGACCCACAGAGTCCCCTACTGACTTTTTGGAAAGATGCATGAAAAAGAAAATGGCCAAAGAACCTGGGAAAACAGACGATGGCTCATTCCTTCTTAGTTATTCCTGAAAACGCACTTTCCCTTGAAAGAAATATCTTTGTGTTTCATATTCTGAGGAAAGGGCCAAACTTCTTTTACTGGCCGGTTTACTCTTGACTTGGCTTTAACCCACTTCAAGATCTGCACCTTTCAGCAAGGAATGCTCCCACATTCTGCCTGAATGAAGCTGGCAACCAGCCCAGAGCTGGGCACTAGCTGCTTCTCAGCCTTTCCGATAAGAAAACTGATGACTAGTCGTGCCTCAAGACCTCTGTGCCCGTGAGAACTAGATTCAACAAGTAACAAAAGGCTCCTTCCTTGGGCTGGAGAAATGGCTCAGAGGTTAAGAGCACTGGCTGCTCTCCCAGAGGTTCTGGGTTCAATTCCCAGCAACCACATGGTGGCTCACAACCATCTATAACGAGATCTAGTATCCTCTTCCGGTGTGCCGGCGTACATGCAGACAGAACATTGTATACATAATAAATAAATCTTAAAAAAAAAGAAAAAAAAAGGCTCCTTCCTTGAAATTACAACTAAAAAAATGTTTAAAAATTGTCTTTTTTAAATGTATAGGTTTATTATGTTCTGGATAATTTGGTTGTGTATGGCTAAAAAAATCTGTAACAATTGGGAAAAGTCCACTTACATTATTTTTTTTTCTTATATACCAATACTTAAGCCACTGGTGCTGACATTGTTTGGTTTTCTATTTTAACTCTGAAAGAGTCAAAATAGTTGTGAGTGTAACGCTAAAATCCTGGCAAGAAAAAAAGATATGTAAATACATAGGTGGAGACTGTTGGTCAACGGTACTTCTTCTCTCCTGTCTCATAGTTGAGACACCAAATGTATACCCTCTGCTGCTTAAGGGAATATTACTGTTTTGAGACAGGGTTTGAGACTATGCTTGATTAATGAAACATTAAAACTGCACCTCTATGTGTTCATCTATAAGAACTTTTCTTGCAGGCAGCCAGACTTTATAACATCAAAACAGCATCTATGGTACTGATTTTAGAGATTGTTTAGCGACTTTTAAGTACATAAAACTACAGGACATTTTAAAATGTATCAAATATTTATAAAATGTCTTATTAATGTATAATCTTGATAAATAGATAAATCAATAAAAACTACTATGGAAGCGTATTGGGGTTAAAGGCCTAATTTTCCTATGCTTCACTTTGTTAACCAGGAAGAAAATAATATTCCTGTTTAGGTTAATAAATTTTAAGACTTGGATGCCTCCATTGTTCCCGAGGCAAAGATAGTTACATGACAATTTGACTATTGATATTCAAGCCTTGCGTGATAAAGTTTCTGTCTCTAATTGTACTTCTAAACTATGGTCCATAGGAAATATTTTGAGAATTTCGTTACTTGGCTATACTGAAAAATACTACAACTTTAAGAATAATTTGCTATTCCATGTATGTTTTAAATAAAAAGGAAACTATTTTTAAAAAATCATAAAATTGGCCTAGTCTAAGAGAAGCATATGTCAGGGAATTTTCAAAGTAAAACCCATGACTCCTGGGCCACTAAATTGTTTTTTTTTTTTTTTCAGTTCCTGAAAAATCAAGACACTCCCTAAAGCATTGAAACATTCTAGCTACTTTGTGTTTTTCCTTGTTCCCTAAGAGTCAATGAAGCATACAGGGACTTGACAGGTCAATTGGTCTTAGACAATAATCTTATATACCCTGTATAGCTTTCAAACATCACTTGCACAATGTCCTGGTAACTACAATATTAATAAAAATCACTAACTCATAAGCTCTACATATAGGCTAACAGAGACAGATTTAAGGATATATATTTGGTTTCCTTGTTTTTACTAGCATTATTAGGAGAGCTTGTTTTCATAAACTAGGTCATACAGGAAACTATTATGTTCTATGGTAGTATGCTATATGGGCATGAAGGAAGTTCCCAATCTCTGTATTTAAGGATTTTGATGTGAAAGAGCTTCAATTCAACAATCGTCATTTTATCATGGACTGTTATAAAGATGATTAAAACAGACAGGTTGAGTGCCAACTGCCTCATGATTATATTATTTAAACTATTTTTAAGTATGTATGACTCTGCTTATGATCATGATTGATTACCGGGACAGACTTTATTTGGCCTTCTATATTTGCTTCACTAATTGTTGAGGATAATTAAAAAATGCAAGCTAAAGCTTTTGGTTTTTGTTTTTATAGTTAAGCTCAGGACGGGTTACTAATTATAAACACAGTTTGTTTAACTCAGCTATGCTTAATAGATAGGTAGTCCTCAAACACTTCAAAAATCTGCTGAATATGGCACTTAAATGTTTCATTAAAAAAAAAAAGCTGAGCTTTATAACAGAGACCCCAGCTCCTAGAGGTAACCCCAATGTCTCCAAGAAGATAGATGGGGTTCCAAGGACTTCACCTGGACTATGGTAGGCTAACCACTGGGCAAGACTGCCCCAATGCCTTGCTGCTGCCAAGGCCCAGCCTGAACTGTGGACAAAGAGGACACCCGGACAGTTAATTGTCCCACGTTGCCTAAGACAAGGTGAGGTTAGTCTTTCCCATGTTCCTCCCCAAAAAAGGCCTTTCAGATATGCCGAGCCTGGCAGCCGAAGGCCGACACAGCACGGGGACTTGTGCCCTCTACGAAGCCACCAACATCACAGGAGCCTGATGGATGGCAGCCGTCTTGGTAATGATTTAGCCTCTGTCATTTTAACAGTTTATTCTTCTCAGCACATCTCTGATGTGTTTGAGGACTGAAAACTTATGATACTACTCCTGGTAATCTGGGCATAACACTACCAAAGAGATGAAGAGTTGTGAACAGGAGAGAAGCCCCGCCATCGCTGCCTTTTCCCACCAACTGAGGAGTCACGTGTAGTCCCAGCTGGCCACAAGCAGCCTCTCTCACAGAGCCCTCCGTTTCCACAAGAGGCCTTCACAGCAGTTCAGGACAGGGCCTACTCTGGTTTCTCTCACACTTCTTCTCTCAGTTGCCCCTCTAGTTACAGGGATGCAGCTAGCAGTGTCTTTGCCAATCTCTGAATTTTGCTTCCTGTGTAGATTCTTAGCAATTCTCCCACTTGTCTGGAGAATCTCTCTCTCTTTCTGGTTTTGTTTGCCTGACTTGTTCCTGTATGTTTAAAACCCTCCAAACAGGGTTTTAATAAGATACTTAACAATGTCCCTGTCCCAGCCCATCTGAGACATGCTCTCTGGGAGAACAGCACCATGATATATCTGACCCTGCAGAGAAGTAAGCCCAGATATGTCAGGTATGTCTGGCTGCCCAGCTGAGCACTGGCCTCTCAGGCAGCCTCTGCTTTCCTCTGAAGACTTCCCTGACCTCCTGCCTCCACAGCTTTAAGAGAAAGCAGAGCAGACATCCTGGGCCGGCTTCCTTCCAGGAGTCGGAAAGCTGGACCCCAAGCCTGGAGTCTGGGAGCTTCTTAGTGTTGACAGTATACAGAGGGATTGGGGGAAATGACAGGGGAAGAGAGGAATCTCCTGCTTCTCTAGAGCCAGTTGCACATGTGTGTTCTTTATTCTTCATGGATGCGATCCTGACTCAGATCTGCCCTTTCTCTGCCTCCTTCTTGTTCCCAAATGTCTAGAGCAGTGCCCCTCACAAATACTCCTAAGATGCAATTGTCACCATGGGGCTGGAGGCCATTTTTCTCCTGGAAATAAATACCAGAAGAACAGGGAGAGGAGGGAGTGGGAGGGGGTGAGTTGCAGCCTCTCTGGAGGGTGGAACAAGCTCTCTTGCCAAAGGGCACTTTAACGCCTAAAGAAGAAAGTAATTACACTCCTCTGCCGGGGTTCACCTGGCTCTCCATCGGTCACTTGGGATGCTTCCTCCCCACTGGAGCATGCAATTGGAAAGCAAAGGTAAGTGGGAACAATTTTTCCTCCATCATCCATCTCTCCCCCACACAAGCAGGCTTAGTATCTCAGCCATAAAGCGTTTACAAACTCTGAAGAAAGATAATAACTTCCCTTCTCACGGCCCAGTCACAAGGAGGTAATACATGTTTTCAATAAGCTGAAAATGTAACTCAAATAGTAAGTTTTATTTCACTTTAATCCGCCTGTGAGTTCACGGTAAAGGTAAGAGGAATCAGAGCCTTACAATGTGAACCAAGTTCATTAAAATCCACATCTCCTCCTAGGGCTTAACTCTTCCCCCAAGTCTTGGCTGGCTGGATGGCCTGGGGTTGCAGAGTGATCACAGAGAGGCCATGGGCTAAGGAAACTGGAACCAGTGGATGGATGAGGAGATGGGTGTCCCAGCTTGGGCTGGGCTCTGGGCAGCAGAGGTAGTGAGGAACCATCTACACTTACTCAGGCCAGCTTGGTTGCTTCCGAATCTCTTGGTTGACGTCAGCCTGATGGGGCAGTGGGCGGTGATAGAAATGATTCTCAATCCATGTCTTCAGCCTAAAACTGGACCCCTCACCTAAGGCTTCACTTACACATTGAAGTGAGGCTTCACTTACACTACTCCCTCAGTGCACAGCTGGCAGAACTGACTGCTGCCACTCTGGGTACCAACCAGTATTCCTTCCGGTTCACAACTGTTCTGTCCAGGCCTCTAGCCGGGTGGCCTCCTGGTGCCCTGCAGTCTCAGGCGGTACTGGTGTGTGTAGCTGGCAGGCTGACACAGAAAGGTGGGTATTTCTGGTGTGTGCTTGGGAGAAGGGGCCAGGGAGAGGAGATTTGGCGGGTGACTGGCCTGGCCTCAGTCTAGCCATCTGGCCCCCACCTGCTAAGAGCCCTTCGTGGCATCTCTTGGGGAGAGCCTGCCCCTTTGTGCCTCTACTGGAGGCTGGAAGTGCTGATGAGAGGGAGCTGTCTCTCCTTCTCCATCACAGTCAACCATTCATCATACACGCGCCCCAAATCCGGGTTCCAACTGGGGTGGGGTGCAGAAGCTCAAGGAGGGAGGAAGACAAAGGAAACGTTGTCATGTTCTCTGAAGCCCAGGAGAGTGAGAGACAGCTCTCTCTCTTGTCCTCCCAGACCATGTGCCACAGACAAGCTTACCTAAAGTGCCTTTGTTTACTTCTACAGGGGTATTAATGCAGGAGCCACAGGTCCACATGGGATGATCGAGGGAGAAGCATGAATTGTAGCCCAGACAGCAGGCTGACCAGAACGCAGCTTGAAGCCACCCCGTGTTTTGTGCATATGGGTGTCTGTGTGTCTGTACGCTGTGTATGCGTCCATGTCTTTGCTCCTGTGGCCACACAGTCTGCCCTGCTGGGAGCCAGAAGCTGAGCACATGCAGGAGAGATGCTTAGAAGGGATCCTGCACAGGCAGGAGAAGTGATGGTGATGTCAACTCCACAGACCAGGGTCTTGAGATCACCTTGCAGATTTCAAGCTCCAGGGGAGTGGGAGGAGGCCCGTGAAGCTGCCAGCTTGAGGCTTGTTTATGTTTTTCACAAGAAGTGGAGTCTAGCAGAGTTTGCTCTCTTGAGTACTTGACACAAGCCAGGGGTGGTTGGTATACACTTGTAACTGAAGCATTCGGGAGGCAGATGCAGTATAGCGCATGCAAGGCTACTCTGAGCCTCACAGAGGCTTTAAAAAAAAAAAAATATATATATATATATATAAACTTTTTTAAAAAAGGAAGAGAAAGAGGAGGAGGAAGAAGCTTTCCTGAGGAGACTTTGAGAAACAAGCCAGATGTTTCCTGGCTCTTCCCCTTCCTGTGTCTGGCCTGTCATCCTTTAGCCTACTTTTCAGAGTGAGGACCTCACAGACGCTTCACCCAAAATATTCCAACAACACAGTCCCCATGGAGGAAGCTCTCTGCTCTATCACAGGGACCCTGGGCAGGGATGGAGTCTCCTGAGGGGAAAGGGTGGAGAGAGGCGGTCAGCAGCTGTAGCCTGTGCTGTGAGTTCAGGATCTGCACCCAAAGACCCTGCTGCCTTCAGCCTTTGGTGGTCATGTGTGGTCTAAGCATGGCTCCCCGGGCTTTGTGGCAGCTGCTCTGTGACACACAGACTGGACAGCACTTGGATCTTCCAGGGTCCTATGAAAAGCACCAGCCTGAACCAACAGGTACTTTCTCTTCTTCAGTGCCCATAATGTCTCTCGTTCTACACTGAGACCTTCTGATATAAAACCTCTTCCCCTCAGGCCCCAAATGGGAGAGTCACAGAGTGCTGAAAGCCCTTGAGCACTAGAGCCAGATCACTTGGGTTGAAGTCACCCCAAGTTCCTTGTTTGTGATAAGCTTTGAGATTTGGATATTTTAGCTTTGTCTTTGGTCTCAGGATGGTGGCTGGCGTTTTTTGAGTGGCTGCTGTGTGCCAGGCATGGCATTAAACCTTTCCCATGCCCTACCTCCTAAGAGCTGCCCAACTGTTCTGACAGGTAGGGATGCTCATCTTCCTGGCTTTCCTGAGGTAGAATCAGAGGGTATGTCTGGCTAAATCACTTGCCAAGGTCACTGGGCTCACACCTGACATGGCCCTGGCTAGTTAGCTTTCCTTACCTTTGAGCTGTGCTTGAGACCAGTGTCTGTCTAGGGGAGAGTGAGGACTGTGTGTGTTAGTGGCAGCTGGCCGCAGTGTCCCATGGCTTATCACACTGACTTGTAACAGAGGGAGGAATATATAACAAGCATCACCTTCAAATCCACCTAATGATAGGGTTAATCTCAAGCCCAACTAGAGGAGAGAGAAGATACAATCACAATAGCTCTGATAAAATAATTAAGTCATCTGTTCCCAAGTGCTTCTCCTTTCTGAGGCCAGTAAGCTGCTAGATCGCAGATTTTCTTGGCTTTCTTTGTTTATTTCTGGATCCTGAGAGGGGGCACTCATTTGGCCTGAGGTGGATGTTTGGTACATGTCCGTTGGTAACCGAGGAAGCAACTGCTTTGGGAGTCTTCGGGGTGCATTCATAGCCTGGCCGGCATCCTCACAGGCAGAGCATGTCCTCCTCAGCCTTGCCTGAGTGCACTCCGTTCATATCCTGTTGGAGGAGGGACCTTCCCAAGCATGGATTGGGTGGGTCTGGTCCAGTGTTGTTTTCTCTGTGGGGAAGATGTCCACGTCGGGGGAACAGTGCTGAGCCTCCTATAATCCTCCTCGGGCACAAAGGGGAAGGGATGGTAGATGGTCGGAGTGGCACAGACATGCGCAGGGGTGGGGTATCAGTCTGGCGGAAGCACTGCACCCTCAGTGTGTTGGGTGCCCAAGTGCAGGGTCGGGAGTTATGGTGAGTAGTGGGGTCTGTGGCACACTCCCGCCATCACATGAGTAAACACCATTTCTAAATGGCAAGAGGTGGCCAGCCCTCGGTTCCCTTCTCATTGAGAAAATCCCCCCATCCTTACCTGCTTGGCTCCTAACAACCCTCCAACCCCCACCTCCATTCAGAAAAGATACCTCCCCCCACCCCCTGCTGGCATCTGACTTATCCTGAGTGAGGTAAGTGCTGGGTTGTCTTCTTACACAACCTTGCACTCCAACCTTAGACTTAGTTCTGAAAGAGCCTACTTCTCTAGAGAACCATCTTTCCCTGAAGACCTTTGTCCTCTGGTCAAAGGCTTTGATCTAGAAGTGACAGAGAATGGAAGGAGAGCAGAAGGAACGAGAAAACGGGGGAAGAAGGAAAGGGCGAAGAGAGGAGGACAGGAAGTTTCCAAGCAGTCCTAGCTTCTAGCTTTCCTCCTGGAAGCCTTGAGGTCTGCTTGCTGCCTTCCCAGAAACGCAAGCTCCTGCCTACCTTCCCCATTTCCTCTCACACCTCTCCCAGGTATCCCGCCCCCAGGTCCACATGACATGTGGCCCATCTAGGCTCAGGGAATCTTGCCGGGCATGCCAGCTTAATGAACTACTTTCAGTTTATTAAACACAGGCTTTCCTAAGCCCCGAGCGCCTGTGGGTATTCGAAAGCTGAAGGTAACCCAGAGCTACCACAAACGTAATTTCTCCACACGCCCTTGAATTCCTGCTGCAACCCTTCCGCTCTTAAGCAGCATGTGAAATGAGTAACATAAAGTAACCCCTAGCCAGACAAGGGAGGAAATGGGGGTGTGTGTGCTGGCAGAGGCTCCCCAGAACCCCTCAGGGCCTCTAAAAGTATATGAAGTTCCCATTACCCGGAGCCTTGGAGGGCACCTCTGTATCCCGGGGCTGCTCAGAGAATCAGTTCCCCGGGAGCAGGGTGGCCAGCGGCCTTGCGTGTGAACCTCGCACCATGTAACTCAAACATTTCAACCCCATTTCAGCAAGGCTTGCTCTCAGCAGCAGGGCTGGCGGGCTGCCGGCTCCCTCTGGGGCTCTGCTGGGAGCCCTCTGTTTCTGTAGATTCTCCAGGGCTTGGCAGGAAACAGCTGTCTGAGTCTGGGAGGGGCCGTGGAGAGACCCCCGGGAGATCATGAGTTGCCTCCCCCAAAACAGGGGGAGTCTCTTTCTTAACAATGTTTTCCCACTCATCTGTCTCCTGGGCCTTGGGTCTGTAAATCAGGGGCGAAGGGCTAAAGTGGAAGTAGCAGACAAAGGCCTCCAGGGAGGTGCCCCCTTCTTTTCGGACTACCATCTGGATGCCAGAGAAGGAGATTCTGTTGACAGTGCTCAGGGAGACCTGCTCCAGGTACCTCAGTGGCAGCCCGTTGACCCACACACAGCTCTTGCGGGCCAGAACCTTGAGGCAGAAGGCTAGCAGAGTGCTGCCTTTCTCCAGGTAGGGCTCCAGGGACAGATGCAGACGGGACAGCTGTGGCAGCTGCAGCTGGAGGTGGGCATCCTGCCCTCGCCCAACCAGCATCCGGCTGGCATCATGCTGCAGCTGCAGGGGGACTTTGGCAAAGATGACCGGGCCCTGTGTAGGGTGGTATAGGCTCACGTGCAGGACTGTGAGAGGCTTCTCCATAGATGAGACCCTGGGAAGAATGTGACAAAGACACACCTCTGTAGTTTTCTGAGCCAGGACAGGCTGCCCACTTAGAGGATCCTGGGGCCAAATCTTGCCAATGAGGACCATGCCTAAGTGGATACGGTCATTCTGTCCAAGCTGGATGGAGCAGAGGCTGGCTCTGGTGCTAGAACTCTACCTCCCCACACTTCAACAGGACACGCTGACCGTCCACTCTGAATCCCACTGTTTTGTAGTATGGATGTGCCTGTTCTTCCAGGCAAGGGTTAATCTCACCAGCTCACAAGGTGGAGCCTGATAGTCTAAGGGCCATCTGGAGACAGTTTGTCCCTGCTTTTTAGGAAGGGATGAGCAGACATGACAGGCTTTCTTGTACCCTTGAGAGCCCTCCTCTGAGCCAGGTTTCAGTCCAGGTGCTGTGGAGACGGGCCTGCGCTCTTGGGAGTACCCCTCCTGGAGGGGGCAGGCATGGTGCTTCCCACTATGGAGGTACAGAGCAATATGAAAAGGTCCTGAACACCCCATGGAAGGAAAACATAGCTCCTCAGTGCTTCCAGTACCCCCACCATGTTCAACGCTTGCCTCTTCTAAACATCTGGGCAGGAGGCAGATCCTTGTGGAGACAGTGGGCAGAGGACCCGGCTTGCCAGAGACCCCTCAGGGGCTCCGGGAAGTGTGCACAAGGCCTCACAGCTCACCTCCAGGAACTTGTTCTTCAGTGTCTGAGGGGCACATGGGAAGGGCCCCATCCCATGGCTCACTTGGTTCCTGCCTGGCTTTGGGGAACACAGACTCTGCCATATCTATGCCTCATCTATACCGTGTCTACGTACCCTGCACAACCCAGGGTTTGCCGCCACCAAGGAGCTCCGCAATAATTATATTCTTTCTCTACTGT
The DNA here is from genome assembly GCA_028658305.1 of Pachyuromys duprasi. NCBI lineage: Eukaryota > Metazoa > Chordata > Mammalia > Rodentia > Muridae > Pachyuromys > Pachyuromys duprasi. The sequence goes on from CM053743.1 coordinate 44,410,664, forward strand.
CTGACTTTGGCCGGCAATATCTTTTTTATGCTAACAAGGTGTGTTCTATCCTAAACTCTGTGTGAAAACATTGCTCAACTTTCAGGGCCCAGTTCAAATGCATTCTCCCCTGGGGAAGGTGACCTTGTCTTTTCTTACATAAACCACAAGGGCACCTGACCAACTGCTACCCTTCCATATTTGCATTTTCCCTCAAGAGTTCTGTAGGCTTCTCTCCTGGTTCCCTGAGGTTTCCCAGGGGCAGACTGTAACCCACCAGGCAGTGCATACAACACCTGGCCAAAGCAGGTGTTTGGGGCACACCTGCCAGGTAAGGAGACATCCACATAAAATGAGTGATATCGCAATGAACCATAAATGGGAATCTAGTTCTTAAAGGCTATGGGATAGAAAGCTTGTGTTAGGTAGCCAAGCTTTTGTCCTGTTGCTTTCTGAATGTAGTTTGACAAGGAGGGCTAGGCCTCTGAAGATACCCTTCCCCTTCCAAGCAGACAGGCATACCTCTTTGGGGGCCTTTTGACCCCAAAGAATGCTTCTTCCTGAGGCGGGGTACAAGTTGAGCCCAGGATTGAGGGCTGGGCAACAGTGCCCTGAGGCCTGGTGAGAACACAGAGAACACAGCGTTTCCTTTAGAAGTCAACGCCATGGCTCAGGGATATTGAAAATGAACATAGCTCTGTGGGATCTCTCTGTGCTAATGGGCACTCAAAACATATGGGAGCCTACTCTCTGCCAGGCGGCACTCCTGCGGAAGCAGACTTCTTTGTCTTGGATCCCAGTTGATCTGGGAGTACAGAAACCCAAACCTCTTCATGACCACCCTGGCTGACAAACAGAACAATGCTGGCTCTGGCCAGGGGTCCTCCCTGTAGTCCCCCCAGCCTCCCTCCAACCTTCACCTACCTTACTGCCGGGTACATCTGGCACTAACTCTGTAGCTGTGTGCTCTCTGTGGGAAGGGTTGGGGCAACGCCGGGCAGGCTCTTCAGTAGTTCAGGAATGTACCATGTCAGAGCACACGTCACTTCTATCGCTCTTCCCTTTTCACTGTAGGAAAGAAATGAAAGTGTCATCTCTTTTGCAGAAGTGGGGCCCACTGACTGAGTTGTGAAACTGGTACCCCTCTAGAGGGGCCTCTTGACAGTAGGGTTTCCTGGGTCTGGGTGTTCTCAGCCTCTACTATTCCAGAGACCACAGAGTATTAACAACTTTCCTCTCCCCTCTGAGGACAGACAGCTGCTACCAGGGAGCTCCTAGACTAGGATATTCCTTTCAACTGTCTGGGGTTGTCAAGAAAGCCATAAGTACTGGAGAATCTCCAGGGTATCTCAGAAGTGAGTGAAACACAGGGGGAGGAGAAGGGAGAGCATGGGCACTCATGGGAAGGGAAAAAAGAGGATGGCCACTCATGGGAAGGAAGGAGAGCATGGCCATTCATGGAAATAGGCCTCTTTAGTGTATGCAGAAGGCTGTCTGCTGGCTTTGTCACATTTCTCCCCTTAAAATGATATATAAGATGCTGTATTTCTTAATAAACTTGCTTGTCATATAATAAGACAGCTTATGCAAGACCTTTTGATCACAAGCTATTTTTCTATCTTCTTTATTTTCTGATCCCCTTGTCTTTTTTTCTCAGGACCTTGTCATTGAGGAATGACTTCTGGTCCAGCTCACTAAAACAATAATAGTAATGGCATTCTAAAATGGACTTCTTTATATATGTTATATATTTTAAATACATATTTATGTATTTATTATTAAAGTCCATCTAGGTGGGAGGGTTACCTAGAATTACACTGTTTCCAATTCCTCTCAATTGTCCAGGATGCAGGGGCACAAACTAAAGATAGACATAATACTGTAAGGATGCATGGTCTAATTTCCTATATAATCAGTAAAAGGCGAATGTGTCTCTATGACAAGCTAATAGATGGAGAATGGAATAAGAAACATTTGCAATGCTGGCTTGTGTGTGCTTGGAAAGGCTAGCAGAAGGAGGACACAAAAGCAGATAGGACAAAGACAACCCAATCCTGGCCTGCAGTGGGTTGGGTAGAATGGGAGGGAGCCATCATACGCTGCTTCCCCCGAGCAGAGACTCACTCATTCCTGAGGCTCTTCTGGAGCTTCTTCCAAGATGCTGTGCTCTGGGCCCTCCAGCACAGTGCCTCAGGGGCCAGGCTCACTTGGGGGGGGGGGCTCAGGGGAGCTCCATGGCCTCTCCTAGGTCTTTCCTGTCTCCCTGAGAGTCAGTGCTGAAATAACTGACTCTGAAGCTCGAAGGAGGCTTGCCAGGGTCACACAGCCAGTCTGCAGCACAGCCAGGTGAGGACGCAAGTGGGCCTAGCCCCAGCCTCCAAGGTCTGCCCCTAATGCAGTTCCTTGCTTGCTGGGACACAGAGTTCAGGCTCCTGCTCTGTCATTAGTGATTCAGGATAGGTAGGATGGAGCCAGGCTCCCCCTCAGAGCCACCGGGCAGCTGGGAACAGGGTGCTTTTACACAGGTGGAATGAGGCCTTAGTATCTTCAACTCCATCCTTCCCCACAACTTCCTGTGCCCTAGGTCCTGCTGGCATTGAAGAAGGATTAAAACATTCATGTCACTCTGCAAATTCTCTCCCGAAAATTCTCGGTGAACCTAGCGTGGCAATAGTAACCCAAGGAGTGGCTCTGAGAACGTGGCAGGTGAGCTAATTGCCTGGGGAGGGCAAGAAGCCAGATGTAGGTTGGGCAGCTGGACTGGACCTCAGGCTCATTGCCAGCACTGTAGCCCACTCGGTGAAAACAGCCGCAATCTCTGCTGTACTGATGGATCAGCAGAAGCTCAGGAGCCACAGTCAGGCACCTCAGGGACGGGTGAATCTGCGCATAGGAGGGCAAGTCTTCGGGCCACGGGGCTCACATGTACAGTCTTTGCCTACACAGGTCTCTCAAGCCTGAAGAAAACCAAGTCCTTCTTTTTGTAAGAGCTTACTCCTCAGTGTCCCACATGTCTCCCGGCCTTATAGGTCACATGATACCTCAGTGATGCTCACTGCCTCTCTGTCTGCAGGGCTAGTCCTGGAGTGGGCCTTCGCCATTCCTGAGCTTTTTCCTTGGAGATGGGACACCCCCTGTTTACCACCCTGCTACAAGCACGCCCCAACAAGGGTGTGGGCATAAGACACAAGTTTCCCATCCCTGTGGTACAGAAACTGGACCAGGAACATTTTCCATCAAGAAAGGGAAGCGAAACACCCAGGCGATTCATCTGGCAAGAGGAAGTTCCACCCAGGATCTATCTTCTAGACATAATGGGACTCTGAGGCTGGTCTGTGGAGACAACACTTGCTTTCGGCTTTTTAGGTAGAAGGTGGGAGACAAAGTGAGCAGGAAAAGAGATCCAAGTGAGATGCCGGCACAGTCTCTTGGCCTTGCTCAGAGGGTTCCCTCTGATGGGCTGCTGGGCACCTGGCTCTGGACTCTAAACACTCTAAAGAGTGTTGTTTCAGCGAGATGAGCCCCATTGTGAGCCAGCTGGGGAACCCAGAGACAACCACTTCCCCAGACCTTCCCCTCAGGCTGCCACTCCCAGGCATGCTTGTGTCTGAGGCTTGCTCATTCACGTAACACTTGCGTGACTTCAAGTTGGACACCCTGTTTGGACCTCAGTTTTCTGCTCTGTCAGAGAGGAGCAAGTAGGTGCAGCTGGGAGGACTAAATGAGATGCGTGGCTAGTGCCAACCACAGTGAGATCTGCTACTTCAGTCTCAGCAGAACCTTTAGCTGAAGATCCAGAACATACCTGAGGGGAGGGGCAATTAGAGGAGACCGACATTCTCAAAAGGCCCCAGTTTAGACTTAAAATGAGACAGTTTAGGAGTTGAATCCCCACCATAGGAGAGCTTCACCTAAGTTCCGTTTTATTCATAATGAGGTAAGTCAGCATGCTAGGAAGTCTCTTTTTCCAGGTAACAGTCCATCGGGTGGGAAGTCAGGGCAGGAAGTCACGGCAGGGACTGAAGCATGGACATGTATGGGCTTGCTCACCTACCCTTTTTATACAACCCAGGACCGCCTTCCCAGGGGCTGGGCCCTCCCACGCCAGCCATTAATCAAGAAAATTCCCCACGCGGTTGTCTACAAGCCGGTCTAACTGGAGGCGAGTCTTCAGTTGAGGTACTCTCTTTCCAAATGACTCTAATTTGTGTCAAGTTGAAAAAAAATTTTAACCCAAGGACAGAGCCTGGTTCTTCTGACTCCAGGTGTCCTGGAATGGCTTGAGGGAGATCGCACTCAGACTGCAGGGAATACAGAGGTAAAGCAGGGTACAGAGCACAAGAGAGGTATGAGACACAGGAGAGAAGACACAGGGACAGGAACAGACAGGAAAATTCCTGCCAGCAACAAGAAAAAGATGAAGAGCCAGGTTTGCTCCTTCCGCTGTAGACTGGAGTAAGATGGTCTGTCTGTTGAGGGGAAACTTGGGAGGAATATACCTTTCTACTTCTGTGACCAAATTCATGAAAAACAACCAACAGTAGGAAAAGTCTGCTTCGGCTGAAGTTTCACCTGGTTTCATTCCTTTTAGGCCTGGGGCAAGGCAGAATCATTAGGACCAGGACAGAAAGGTGGGTAGAGAAAAGCAAGAGGGGAAGGGGAAAGGAAGAGCTAAGGGCAAGATATGCAAATGACCTTTAACCACACCTGGAGTTCTTCCCCAGCCACAGAATAAGTACTGTGTTTCCCCCTCTTACAATAGGACTGTGTAAATGAAGTATCCCTGGCACTCCTAGCCCCAGGGAATCAAATGTACTCGCCCCCAGAACTCCTCCTGCTGCCCAAGGTTTGAAATGCCCCTGGTTCACCCTCTCTCCCTTCATTCCTCCACCATGACTGCCTGAGGCTCAGCATTTATCCTGGGAAAGGACGGGCTCCCCTCCTCCATGAGGAATTTCCTGCTGGGCCCTCAAGGTTTGGAGGAAGCGAGCTGCTGACCAGGAAGCAGCAGCTGGACCTGTGTTTGGCACAGGCGTCCACTCGAGTCCTCTGCCATTAACTCGGCAGCTTAGCTAAAGGGCTGTAACACTGCAGTATCATCACGGGCTTTGGAACACTATTGTCTGGTACTGGCAATCTCATTAAAAAGGAGCTAATTGTAGCACAGTGGGCAGCTCTTTTCCACCCCCCACCCCCCTGTGAGATCTGGGAGCCTCGTGCACAGACCTTGCTTTGAGAGCTCTAGCTGCTCCTGAGAGAAGCAGAACCTGAGACTCCCAGGTTCCACCAGTTCCATCTGGAAGCTGGCAGCCCCTGGACCGGCCCATGAGAGGAGCATGCATACTTTAATTCCTGAGTTCGAAACAAGCTGGACACATGTTTGTAATCCCAGTACTGGGGAGGCAGAGACGGTTGGATTTCTGGGGCTAACTGGCCAGCTGTCACAGCCTACTTGGAGTGCTCCAGGGCAATGAGGGAACATGTTAAAAAAAATGAAGGAGAACAGCACTTGGGGAATGACACACACATGCACATACATACACACACAATGCATACACATATATTCACACATGCACATACCTATATACACAAATGCACACATATGAGCACACATGTACACACACATACATATGCATACACACCTCTTAAAAGCATGGGTTTCTTTAAGGACTGAAGCTGTCCAGGGAAGATGGCCTTACAAGGTGATACATGGATGGTCACACATGAACTTTCTGTTTTCATTGTAAGATGAAAGCCCAGCATAAATATGGCCTATGACACCATGAGAGTAAAGAACATCTGAAAATTGTGTGTCTTCAAAGGCAAATTCTTAACATGCAAACCAAACAAAAAGCCCTTTCTGTGGAAGAGTAGCTTGTTTTCGTTGCTTAAAGCACTGTATGATCTGAAAGAGGGAAGGAGAAAAAAAACATGCCCTCTTGGTAAATTAGCCACACATATTATCCACGCAGATGGTCATTTTAGCCATTTTCGAAGCAGTACTGTCTGCCCTGTTTCTGTTTCTGTCGCTGTGATAAAGCAACATAGCAGAGATGGGGTTTACTTTAACTCACAACGGCAAATTACTGTCTGTCACAATAGGGAAGTCAAGGCAGGAGCTTAAAGCAACCAGTCACAGCACACCCAGTGACCAGCAGAGGAATGCATGCGTGTGGAATATGTTTTCTTCAGGCCTCTACAGTCCAGGACCGGAACTCAGGGAATGGTGCCACCCGGAGGAGGCTGGATCTTCTAACATGGTTTAGCATAAGACAGTCCATCGCTGAGACTGTCTCCCAGGTGATGCTAGATTGTGTCAAGATGACAATGAAAACCAACCAGCGCAGTTACTAAGTACATTTAAGAGATCGTGTGGATCATCTCCAGATTTCTTTCATACTTATTAAGAAAAACTTCTCATCTCTTTCTCCTTTAGCCCTTGGTTGCCATCTTCCTACTTTCTGTTTCTATGAGTTTGACCTCTCTAGATGATCTTCAAAGAACTGGAATCATACAGATTCATCTTTTGGTGACTGGCTTATTTCACTTGGCATAATGTCCTTAACGTTTATCCATATGGCAGCCTGTATCAGAATTCCAATCTTTCTTGGTTGAATAATTGTATGCAATTGTCAGTTTTGCTAATCCGCTCATCTGCCAGTGGGTGCTTGGGTTCCTCCCATCTTGGCTATTGTGGTTCTGGCAGACAGCACGCAGAAAGGACTGCAGTGGAGAGAGAGATTCCTGGAGACAGTCCATCGTTTTGCACATCTGTAACAGATGTACTTTGGAGGGGTACAACCCCAGGGCCTCCACCTCTGGATCGATTCTTGCTGTTGCTGTGCCTTTTCATTTGTCACTGCTGTATTCCTCGTGTATGTAGTATGGTCTGGCTGGGCAGGGGGAGACCCCTTTGCTGCCTATAGTGTGGTGTGTTGTCTCTTGGGAGACAGCCCACTCTACTGGTCAATTCTTCTGCAGATAAAGAAGATGAACTTATAAAAAATAATATTGTTTAGATGAAATTATTGACTTTACAGAATTCCTGGTTGGATTTAAATAGTTTTAGTATGTTAGTTTAAGTTGTTTTTATTAGTTGCTTTGATGTAGAAAATCTTAGGGAACAATTCATAATTCTAAAAGGCGCACTCTTAATAGTTAGGGACTTTTTAAAGTCAGGGAACAAGAACAACGGGAACCCGCCTGGTGCTAGCTGATGGGCCTCTCTCTTGCTGAAGCTAGGCTGGTGATCAAGAAGATGGTTGATTTCTTGTACCTGTTTTTGCCCTCAGCTTCCTGATATGATTAAAAAAAAATTGTTAGTGAGTAGATGTGCACCTTGAGAATTTAAAGTAAAAATAAAAAAAATTTAAAGTATAAAGTCATTTTTACTTTATATTTTTTATATAAAAGTTTAGATTTGTGATTCTTTTAAATATTTATAAGATTACTTTTTTAGATAAATAATAAAATAATTGATTCTTTCTTTGTATCCGCATTTGGAGACTGACAGTAAAGAGAAACTGGCTGAAAAAATTGCCTTCCTCACTTACATTTTGTTAATCTAAAACAAGTTACTTAGTTATAAATGTATTTGGGTTCTTGGGAATAATTTGGTTTTTTACCCATAATATGTAAAACACTTGATCATGTGAGGGTATTGGAGAACATGGAGCTATGCTCCATCCATTCAGGGTGTGAATGTGTTTGAGTAAGAGAATCAAGCTCTATACCCTCAGAGAAAAGTCTGCTAAGTGATCAGTATCCAACTCTACACCATGCCTCAGTTTACCCTGACCTATCAAAGCTGGCCTTTGACATGGTTCCATGCTTGTATGAACAGGATGAGTCAGGGGAAAACACATGTTTGAGACCTTGCCTTTAATTATTTTGGTATGCATCTGTTATGACTTGACAATGAAATACACACACACACACACACTAGCTCGTGTTTGTTTTTTTTTAACACACTGCCTCCAGCTGACTAGAAGGGAGTAGGTCACTGGAGGTATCTTTGCCTGACTCCTTGCTGTTCTGTTCTCTGCTTTCTGTATGGCAGCAAGCGAAGAACAGCCTCTGCCACACACTTCCACCACTGTGATGTTTCACCCCAGCTCACGAGCCAAGCAACCATGGGCCAGTCATTCAGAAACCTTACCCAACACACATCCTAAGCCTCTAAGCTGGTGACATAAGCATATCAAGAAGTGGAATTTGTGGCTCATGTTCTATATCTGCATTTCTTAGGAATTGCTGTTCTCCTTGGCCTTTGCACTCACTCACATTCTTGTCATCAGAACACTGAGGACTGTGGTTTCTTTAGTCCCCACTGATACCTAGCATTTTACTTTTTTGATGGCCAACGGGTGATATTGTGGTTTTGATTTGTGTTTCTCTAGTGATGAGCAGAACTTAACATCTTTTTTTGTGCACGTTGACCCACTTTTGTAAACATCTTTGGTGAAACACCAACTCAAAGTCCTTTGTTGTTTTTAGTTTTTGCTCTTATTACTGTGTTTTGGTTGCAGGAATTCTTTACACATCTTATGGGTCCTAGCCCTTTATCAGATCTGGGTTTTGTGCATATGTTCTTGTATTTTGCAAATTGCTTTCTCATTACACAAAGGATTTTTAATTTTTGTGTGAGTGCTAAGCATGTCTATGTGTTCTTGTTCCTGTGGGTGTGCATGTATTTGTGTGCTCCTGTGGTTGGAGGCTGGAGGTTGCTGTTGGGTGTCTTTCTAGATCATCCTTTACTTTATTTCTTGAACCAGGATCTGTTGTTGAACTGGTTGACACAGAGGGTTCACCTTCAATCACTTTTCCTTTCCCTGTTGTCCTGCTGGGGATCTTACATCTTAGGGTACAGCCATCAGGAATATACTGGTTCATAAACCTGCTGCGTTGGGGGACCACCACATTCAGTCATTTTTATTTAAAAAAATAAAAAAAAAAGATTTATTTATTTTATGTATGGGTGTTTTGTCAGCATGCAGTTTCCTTGAAGGCCAGAAGAGGGTGTTTGATGCTCTGAAACTGGAGTTAAATATGGCTGTGAGCTGCCACGTGGATGCTGGGAATCGAACCCAGGTCCTCTGGAAAAGCAGCCCGTGTTCTTAACTGCTGTGCCACCTCTCCAGCCCCACATAGTTCACAATATCAGGAAACAAGAGAGAGAGAGAGAAAGGTGTCCCTCGTTCCTGTCCTAGCTGCAGGAACGCTGTTATTTCAGCCATGCAGGAACTCAGCCCCAGCTTGGCAGACATGGCTCCATGATCTAGTCCCTCCTCCGCAGCCCTGGACACTATCTGGCTCCCAATTTGATGACAGTGTCCTCAAGAACAGCAGTTCTCATCCCCCAGTTGGGTCTCATCCTTAATGTTTTGCTTTCCTTCACTCAAGTCTTTCAGAAAACCAGCCCACACCATGACAACAAATACTCCCTAGCCTTCAGCGTGATGCTCTTCACGTGTGCTTTTTACAAATGTGCATCTTTGCTCTGAACCCAGTGTCATGGCAACTATGTCTTTCCCACATGTTCACTAATATAAAAAGTGTTTTCCTCCCCCTTTTGCCCCAGGGGGCAGCTAGATCACTGAAATGAGGACACGATGAGAAAATGAGAAATCCTGCCTGCTGAGCTCGCTCTCCAAGCGGTTTTCCAGAAGCCCTGTGGGACTGCAGACCTCCTGAGCCATAAATCACCAACCCAGGCCGGTGAAGCTGTCACTCAGTGGCACGGATGGTTTCTTTCTGGTTGCTCTTGACCCAAGGGCTCCTGCTGTGCCAGTGTTTAAGGCTTTCTTCAGAACCAGCGGCTCCTGGTTGTTCTTATGACCCTTCACTGCCTGCCCCTCACCTGCTCTTGGCCGATGGGGTCAGAGCATGAGCACACACTCCACTGTGGGTCTCTGCAGCACAGGCTCGTCTTGCAGAGCTTCAGCGGTTCTAGGCAAGGCTCAGCGCGTTGAGTAGCTCAGCCTCCTGGAGGCAACTTTCCTATTGGCAGGCTTGCCCAGACCATGGAAATCTTCCAACACCTTTAATAATAGCTCCTCTTCATTCTTGGCAGGTATGTGCATGCATTTAGTGCAGGCCACTGGCCTTCCTGGAAATGTGGAGACCCTAGCTCAAATGCCCACAGTAAGACTTGGCAAGTGCTACCCTTAATTTGGCTTTCCTTCCCATCACCTGTGCACCTTTGGCCCTAACACAACCATACGTGTTATGGACAAGTGTGTCTTGGAGAACCAAATTTTCTCCTAGTCTCTGATTCTTATGTACAGTTAGGAATCGCTTAATGGGAGAGCTATGAGCTGAGGGATATTCAGTAATACCCATTGTGTGGGCATGGGAGGGTCCCGGGACACGCTACAACCCAACTTCACTAGATAATGAAACTTTATGGGACCATCATGTATGGTGGCCCATCTGTCATTGAAATATTGATCTGTGACACATGGCTTTGTTTACAACACCAAAAATAGACCCTCTTTAACATAGGCAGGTATGTAATTTGGAGTGCTAGGGACAGCTTTCATGTGCTCAAGGGTGTTCGCCTATAGTCTGTAAGGACAAGAGGCTGAATGGAAACAAAATGAGGGTTCTTTACTCCAGGTAAGCTCTGGGGCCCCGGCTGAACCAGAACCTTCCCTATAAGCCCACAACTTTACTCCTCCAGAGTCCACACCGCCTCCTGGAGCCATTAACTCAGCCTGCCCAAGCTTCCAGTAGGGTAATGCTGAGGCAGGTCAGTAAGGGTGGGTACCCCACGTCTTGCCTTCCATCCTGACATCTACTAGGACATGGTGATTCTTTAGACACAGCATGTTTGTTTGTTTGTTTCTCCTCAGCACTGGCTTCTGTGAAACCTTTTGCTTTGTAGAGAAGAGGAAACAACTACAGGCCATTCCCTCGTTTGCCTGAAGTCACCAGTGATGGAGCGAGCTGTGAGCCAGCACAGACAGTGTCCTCTCTCCTTAATTCTCTCCTCTGGAGCTTGGTGCTGGGCCTTGGCGCTCAGTTTCTCTTCCTTCGTTTGCGTAAATCACCAACTGAGCCTGGCGAAGTTGTCACCCACTGGTGGCTCTTCAACCAAAGCGCTCCTGCATATACGTGCTAGAGGCTTAGTTCTGGAACCCCCTGTGATTTCTGGCCTCTAAATGGCTCCTGTAGACTCTCTCCCAGCCTGGGACTCTGGCCAGACTTCAGCCTCTGACCTCATTTGTTCATTTCTTAGGTCCACCAACTAACCATGAAGTCATTTGCTAGACCGAGCCAGCCACTTTCTCATCCATTTCCCTGTCTAATTCCATCTTTCTCATCAAGCATTAGATGCTTATGTGTCCCTGAGCATAAGACAACTTACACACCATGTCATCCCGGAGGTGGGGCTGAAGAAAAGGAGCTGAACCTGAGTGAGCAGGAGGAAGCTGGCTCTGCTGCTCTGTGGCCAGCAAAAAGAGAGTGGCTCCCTTTACAGACTGGGAAAGCCAAAACTAAGAGATGGGAAGACACACGCCCCTGCTCGCACAGCTGAGAAGCGGCACTTAGTTCTGTCTGCCCCGACGCCTGCTTGTCAAAGGGCTGCAGTAGCTGCCAGGGTCCTGGAATCCTGCCTCAAGTCTCCCAAGATCACCTTATACGCAGAGCCTGGAATGGCAGGTTGAAGAGAAACCTTTTCCTTCATATCCCCGACACATCATATATCTTTCCCCGAGGAACCAGCAACATGAATTGGCGATTTCCAGGCGGTGTGCGGGGGTGGCTGGGGTGTGGATTTCCGCGGAGCCTCTAAATGATGATTGACCTCATGGAGGCCCCCATCGGGCAACTAGACAAGGCCTTTCCTGCTGGTCCGCAAAGTTGCCAGTAGATGGCGCGCTGACCTCGCCAGTTGCCGGATGCTTCTTGCTGTTCAGCTGTGGTCACCAGCAGTCCCTCATTTAACAGGCTCACAGGCGCATGAGGTTGGGGCCAGCCTGGTCTACACAGTGAGCTCCAGGCCAGCTAAAACTACAGTGAGACACCCTGTCTCAAAACAACAAACAAACAAACCAAAGAAACAAGGAAGTTAATGAGGGCTTCCCGGAGAGCAAACATTATTGGTCATAGCTAAGATCTATGGTGGCACTTAGGCTGACAGAGGAGAGGGACCGGGCAGTCTTAGTGCAGCACCTACAGGCTGGCCGGCACTTCACCAGGCACTGCATGTGTCTAGATCATTCTCATATCAGCTCTTTCAGGAGATAGTGTTGGCCCCACCAAGCAGATAGGAGATTTCTTCACTTCAAGAGTGAAGAAATGACAGGTGGGCCAAAAGAAGCTGTGCTAATGGCACAGGATCTGGGTGGCCTAAGGGAAGCCAGGGCTAGACCCAGTATTGTCTAGGAGCATGCCTGTGGGCCCTCTGGGGGCCTTCCACAGAGAGTCAAGACAGCTTCACCCACAAGGTGACCTGGCTCAGGCCTTCAGACCAGCCCCTGCCCCTTATCTGAAGGCCTGACTGCTGAGGTTCTTGGCCTTTGGCTCACAGGGCTAGGCGTACAGATGCTATGGTGGGGAGGTCTTGGGCCTGTAGCTCTTCCTGTCCTCACCCACAGGCTGTCTGCTAGCCACTGGGAGGGCTCGAGGGGTTCCTTTGCCTGGCCTTGGTTTCTGACTGAAGAGCCATGTGTGTAGCTTGAGTTTGAATCTAAAGGGCCTGCAACCCTTTTTACCACTAAGACCTCAGAAAACCAGCCTCTAGCTGGGTGTGGTGCCTCAATGCCTGTAATTCCCGCATTTGGGAACCTGAAACAAGTTCAGGGCAGCCTGGGTTATAGAGTGAGACACTGTGTGAAATGTTTGAAATAAAGTAACAAACAAACTAAACACAGCCATCCCCTCAAAAACTCTTAGAGCCACATCCCTTTCTCTGTCTTCCCCCTTCCTCCCTCCCTCCCTCCCTCCCTCTTCCTTCCAATGGTTCACCGTTTTGCACAGAGATCTTGCTTCTCTGACTTTTTTCATATACAATCTGTAAAGGGGCTCTCATTATTTCAGAATATATTCTGGGCCCTATTCTGTGCTCAATTACACACCTTCTATGGTTGATTTTCATGAAATTTAAATAACAAAGAAGGACGCTTATGTCATTTCTTCCTTATAAAAATCCACCCTTTAAGTCGGTTCTTGTTGGAAAGCTGCAGCCGTGTGCCGTGTAGCAGCTTGTGGGTGTGGTGTCCGTGCTGCCTCATTAGAAGGGCATACAAAGTGAGGTGTGTCCTGGAAACAAGAGCCACACTTGCACACACTGCTCCCAATCTGAAAACAGCCTGCCTGGAACACCAAACTGTCCATCAGGACTCTGCAGCAGCATCTGTTTGTCCCTGGAAATTGGTGGGGGGTTAGGGGGAGGCAGGGAGAGGCAAGTTGGGGCAGGGTTGTCTCGGGGTGGGGGGAAGGCCCGCCAGGGAAATCAGAAATCTGCCTTGTGGATCCTGAATCCAAAGAGGACATATACCCAGGGAGGGGGTGACAAACAAGATGTTCAGCCCTTCCTGGGCTGGCTGCTCCCTCTCCATGGCAGTTAGCAACCTGAGACTGCTTATATCACAGCCCAGATTAAGAGAGTCCATGTTTCCAGAGCTTGCCCAAAGTCCTGGGTGCTAGGGCAGAGCAATCAATCAATCGATAAAATGGGACCCTGTGCTTGGGTTGTTCCTTGAATTCTAAGGTGATGATATTTGACGTCCAACTTCACATTTTTTTCCATCTGGAGCCAGGCTGGGGTGGTATACACTTGTAATTACAGCAATGGGAAGTTGGAGAAAAAGAGAATCAGGAGTCCACGGCTATATTCAGCTACGTGGTGAGCTTGAGATGAGCCTGGGCTACATTAGCGCCTCTCTTAAAAACAAACAAGTAAAACCAACCTTTTGGGGAGTATTCCACATGTGGGGTCCAACAAAGGGTGATCAGAATGTGTATCAGGTGGGAGCTATTGGGACTCCTGGCAGCAGAAGTTTCTGGACTTGGGGGGTTTACTCCAGACCAGCCTTCTGATTTCCAGACTCCGATGTCCACCGCCTTCCCCTCCGCCCCGGCAAGGATAGCTTCCTCGTGGGAAACAGAGATTGGCAGCTTACACCGTGACTCCAGGATTCTTCTGGAATCTGATCCCTCGGTAGCCATTTGCCCGGAACAGTCAGCTCCACACAGGACCCATCACAACCACCCGTGTCTAGCTCTCCCTAAACAAAGGCAAAGAAACCCATGGCTACGGAAGCCCAGAAGTGTATGGCTGATTTTAAATAAGATGCTGGCCTTGGGGGTGGGAGGGAATTACTACCAAGGACAAGACTGGACCAGCTAGAGAGATCCAACTATGGTCTACACACTAACTGGCATTGAATTTTCCCATTTCGATCATTGTATTTGGGTTGTGCTAGAAGCTGTCCTCATATTTTTTTATAATTTTTATTTTTTATATTAATTACAGGTTATTTTTATCCCAGCTGTAGCCCCCTCCCTCATTATCTCCCAATCCCACCTGCCCTCCCTCATCTCCTCCCTGCCCCTCTCTAAGTCCACTGATATGGGAGGTCCTCCTCCCCTTCCATATGACCCTAGCTTATCAGGTCTCATCAGGACTGGCTGCAATGTCCTCCTCTGTGGCCTGGCACTCATCTTAGGGGCACACAGTGGAATACTTAGGGCTGAGGATAAAGCAATCTGCAACTCACTCTCAAGTGGCTTCACTTTTTAAAAAAAATGGTATTTGTCTATCAAGCAAAATACCAGTATGACAATGCAAATGTGGGGAAATGTTGGTCACTGTATTTGAGTGTCATGGATACTTCTGAAACTTTTTACTCTAAGTTTGAAAGTGTATTAAAATTAAAAATTACAAAAAGAAAAAAAACACACACATAAGCACTCAGGCATGAAGGTGGTGTAAATAGAAGTGACTCTGGTTGGAAGAAAATGCCTGGCATTTTGTTGCAGGTTGGTAAGGGGCAATGGATTCTGATTTATCATGTCTACCTGGTTTGTGGTTACTTACAAGGAAGGGGAGCTTCTTTCTCCTTTTACCCTGGCTTTCTCCCTTTTGGCACCAGTGGCTATAGGGGCCACTGGGGAGCACTGGCCCAATGCACACATCTCAGCTTCTTCCAGAGGCACTAGACCTCAATCTTGGATGGCTCTGCACAGCTGCAGTCTCTGTGAATGCTCTGGGCTGGTCAGAGGATAACCACCTTTTGAGTCAGATCTCAGGAACAGATAGGTAGATGGTGTAAGTGCATGTGAAAGTGACAATTACTCTAAGCATCTACGTGGGCAGGGCAGACAGCTGGAGTGAAAAGCCTAACTAGCCCTGACTCCTGCTTCACCTCATGCTAGCCAGGGGGACAAGCAAGCCCTAGCCTGGAAGATTCCTTGTCTGCTCTAGCATACACTCCAATGAACCCAGGCCCCAACTCAGCAAGAACAGTGGTGCCAAAGCCCATCTGCTTCTGACATATCCAGTTCTCAGGTCAATCAGCTTCTGGGCAGAGCAACCTTAGGACTCTCAGCACTCCCTGAGAATGCAGTTCTCAAACTGTTCCAGGGATAACTGGTTGACCTCGAGACCCTCCCTCATGGTATGTGTAGACTCCAGTTTTTCTGTCTACAACTCTGTATGGCGTTTGACTTTCATCTACTTCATCTCATACCAGAACAGCCTGAATTTAGAAGATATGCATTGAATATTTCATTTTATCAGACAGCTAAACCCCATTCAGTTGGGAGGACTTCCAAAAATACCGTGCAGTGCCACTCTTTGCTCATTTTCTGCTTTGAAAAATTGTAGTTATGTTTTATAAAAATGCTAAGCGTTCTTGCAGCTGAACCTAGGGATCCATATGTGCATTTCTGGCACAATACTTGTGTTTATTGTGCATGGAGTTTATTCTCTACATCTGAACTTTGTAAATATCCCAAAGGAGAGCATATGGTTAATAGTATAGCTAGTGAATATGGTAGAATCGACAGAAAAGGTTCCTCTCGAACATAGAATTGTTAGGCCATGTCTGGACAGTGTGAGTGGATTCATGTTGCTAGGCTGACTGGAGGGTCACAGGGAGGCTCACAGGCAACAGCTGCAGGGCTGTGCTGAGACTGACATCCTGAGGGCCCCTGCCATAGGTGCATCATCCAGTGACTCCATAGGAACACATGTGTCGAGAGGGGACACCCCTTCCTCGTATGTTAGGATATAGGTCTGGTGGTGAATTTAGGAATGCTGAACTTAGTGTGGTCTGTTGCTTTGTGTTTCCTTGTAAGCTGAGTACTGAGGGAATGCAGTGACTTCGCCAGGACATCTCTCTAGAGGCCTGCCGGCATTTTTATCACCTATGAGTTTTTCTGTAGCCAAGGAAGCCAGGATTACAATTTTGTCTGAGAGACTGAGATGGTATGGTGTATTCTTGGTTATCAAAATACTCATCTAGCGTGGGATTTTTAGTTGGTGAATATTTATGGTGTGGGGGAAAACATGGTACTTCCTGTATAATCTCAATCACCTAAGCGTATGTACGCTTGCAGGATCTAGAAGGACTCACGGAGCTGAGCTGCTTGTGACTGGGATTCCTGTGGGTTGTTTTTTTTTTTTTTCCTGTAATGCACATATTAAAAAAAATAAAAGATTCTTTTAAAAGCTTAAAAAATGCTAGCTGTTCATATATAATGGGGTTATCATTGTTTATTTCCTCCAAGGTCTGATCGTTCACTTGCCACTTTTAAAGACTTATTTTTGACTGGACTTAGGAGTAGAAACTCTCAGCAAGGACAGCCCATGTCTCTTGGCGATCTGCTCCTGAAGTTTTTCTCTGACTCTCTTTGCTCTTGGCCAAACGTTTAGCGCATTCGGCAGCTTTCTTGTGTTTCTCAGTGGGTTGTTTCTTTGGGGCAACATGTCAATATTTGTGTTGCAGGCTGCGTAGAGTGACAAGACCCTGAATCTTGGGTGCTTTCTTCCTGGGCCTCTCACTTTCTGTGTTTAAGGGCCTTATGACAGCATAAGGGCCTTCAACAGACATCATCTTCTTTAAAGACTGACAAGCTCTTAGATTCTTCTAGCTTTGGGGGGTCCTAACCACGGAGGCACGGTAGTATCTATCTGTCCAGGAATACCTGTCTCTCCTGTTGGTTCGTTCATTTGTTTGTTATATTAACCAAGTTGTGAACACTCAGATTGGCATCCCTGAACAGACTTGCACTTCCCTCTTCCTTTTTTCCTTAACAGCAGGTCCATTCTGCCACGGACAAGGTACCTTGTTTTATGGGAAAACCTTGTTATGTGGTTTGGACCACATAGCTCTTCTAACTCTCCACCCAGAACATCAGCAGCTACTTCTGTAGCCATGTGCTGCTCATAGAAAGTACGAAGTTTATGTTCCCTGTGCACTTTAGTGAGCTCTGGCAGCCGGTGGCTAAGGGAATACTCAGTTTCATCTTGACACAGCTGCCTAGGAGGTACCACATTAAAAAACAAACATCACTTTTGTTGGTTTGTTTTTATTTTATTTGGGGGATTATTTTATCTTATGTATATGAGTGTTTTGTGTGTACCAAGTGCACACCTGGTGCCCACAGAGGCCAGAAAAGAGCATCAAATCTCCTGGAACCAGAACACAGACAGTTGTGAGCTGCACTGTAGGTATCACAATCAAAATCAGGTCCTTTAGGAAAGCAGCCTGTGTCCTTAATTCACTGAACATCTTTCCAGCCCGTATGAAGTTAGTTATTTAATGTGTGTAAATTAATTATTTAATGTGTCTTGCCTGTGTGTATGTGCGTATGTGCTTAAGAAGGCCAGATCCCATGGGGCTGGACTTAAAGTGAGTTCTGTGCTGTAGTGTGTGTGTGCTGGGAATAGAACCCTGGTCCTCTGGAGGAACAACCAGTGCTCTTAGCTGTGGAGCCATCCCACCAGCCCCATCATTGCTATTTTTTAAAGATAGGAATGTTTTTAATGTGTTTAAAAAGGCAAATCCTCATAGAGGTGATCCATATACAGAGCTTTCCAGGTCTGTAATTGTAAGAGAACTAAACATTTCCAAGTCTTTGGCAAGCCCCTTTGCATGCTTTGGATACAAACGAGCTATCTATGTGAATAAATACAACATTTTTAGACAGGTTCTTACTGTGCTAGTCTCATTTAGACAGTCCTGGATGTCTTGCAATTACTTCACTATGTAGAACAGTCTGGCCTCAAACTAACAGAGATCTGCCTGTCTCTGCCTCTGCTTCCAGAGTGCTTGGATTAAAGGTGTGTGTCACCATATCTAGCATGATAGATTTTTTTTCAGCCATTCAAAGGAGACAGAGAGAGATATGAAATCTTGACATTGGCAGGGTGAACTATGCAGAATAAGCCAGACTCAGAAAGAATCTTACTTGTGGAATCTAAATTCTATCATACCTGTTTGCCTGTCTAGTGTGTTTATCTCTATCTATATACGAGGTCACAGAAGCAGAAAGGAGTTTCCCGAGCATGATGAGAGCGGAGGAAGACATCTTAAGGGTGGGGAGGTAATAATGAAATATGTGTAATGGGAGCACAAAGAAGAAGGCTTCTTGGGAGAAGAAAGAAAATCATCTCTAGGGAAGCAAGGGAGAGAGGAAGGGAGAGAAATAAGGGCCCAGTGACATGCTGTCTGTGTGGGGAAATGCCATAATAAAACCAGTGACCTCCTATGCAGATTTAAAAATTACTAGTAAAGATAGGCTGGCTGAATGGCTGCAGGAGCCACCAAATGTTGGTGCCTGGTGTTTACACATTATTTCCTCGCACCTGATACATGGCCACTGTGGTTGGAGGAGACCTGAACTTGTTGCCTCTATTCTGCTGTAGCCCATCACCACCATGCCTGGGAGTGGGGCTGAATGAAAAGCTAATCTTCTGAGCACTGTGGGTCCCAGCGACAGAAGAAAGAGGGGGCGCTAGAGGGCCCTGCACCAGCAATGAGATGGCTCCAACTTCTAGCTCACCGGCCACTATAGGTTCCTGAGCTGTATCTGTCTCAGGGAGCCAAGAGACAGATGCTTCTCGGGTGCTCAGGGCTCACATAGACAGTGGAAGCAGTGGAGGGCCGGGAGTCTCTGCCACTCACTGCCTTGTATTTCCTCATTTGTTGGCATCGAGGCCTGAGCCACATGAGGTATTTGTTTGCTGGCTGTTCACACTATGAGGGCAGGTGGTCTCGTCTGGCCTGGCTTGTCTTGCCTTGTCTGTCTTCCATTCCTGACTAGAGCCAAGTATGTCTCACAGCACACACTCAATAATATAAGCATGGCTGCACAGCATAGCATGGTGATGTACTCCCTTAAGCCCAGAACTCAGGAGGCAGTGGCAGGTGGAGCTCTATGAGTTTAAGGACGGCCTGGTCTAGGTAGAACATAGTAAGCTCCAGGGCAAGGGTGTTTACTATCTTTCTGGTGTGTCTGGGTAGCTAAAATTTCAAATAGGAAATATAATTTCAAAGTGATTCCTAAGCCCTAAGGTACAGACTATACATTGGCTAAGACAGCCTATAGGGTTGCTCTATCCAGTACCACAGACACATTTCTGGATATTGGTGATGGGCAATGGTGAGTTTGCTCATGCAGTCTGTGCCTAGGGGTAAACCCTGGGTCTAGCTGGGCGGGAAAGGACTCCCACAATGAGAATGCCCTCAGCCCATTTGTGGACGGTGGGCGGCAATGGATGAGTCACAGTCCCTTTTTTCTTAGCCAATCCCAGCTGTTGGCAAAGACTGGCTGCCACTTCTGTGTGATTCAATCAGAGTCATCCCTAAAGGGTTTTGTGGCAATGGTCACACACACACACACACACACACACACACACACACACGGCCTTACGCAAGGCCGATTGACCTATCATGTTAATCTCAGCCAATACCATTGGATATTGATCAGGTCATGTGATAATGGTCAGGTCAGGAGCATCACTGCTCAGAGAGAACTTGGCCTTGTTGGGGAACAAAGTGCAGTTAGCAACTAGGAGATGGCATGGGGTTCAGCTCACAACAGAGGTCAAGGTATGGCTTGGTCAAACTACCCCAAGATGCCCAAAGGCAGTATCCTTTTGGAGGTTTTCATGGTCTTCCTTAGAGGCAGTGGCTTAGACTGAGGATGGTTCCCAAGAGGAAGCAGTGCTCTCAGGTTCCTTAAGCTATGGCCATTTCTTTGCTCTTGGGGTGCAGACAGCTTTCTTTTCTGTACCCTAAAGCTTATTCCTGACTCACAAGTTTTATTCCATTCCCAGGACAAGAAAGATAGTTTAGATGAGGCAATGGAGACTCAGAGAAATGACAGGACAGGACACAGTGCTGGGATTCATTCAGAACGTCAACTGGGGTGTGGGGGGGGTAGCTGCCACTTGTTAAAGGGACTGTGTCATCACAGGTTCTAAGCACAGACAATCTATTTCAGCTTTGATTGATAAAGCAGCACCAAGTGCTGACTAGTGAAGACACCCCCCAAACCTTGGAACAGTTGATTAATGAAGACTTGAAAACTTAAGTTCATATGTCTGCTGCTTTATCTAGACACAAACAATGATAATTATGAAAACACTAACAAGAAAGGCAGCTTGGTCGTCAGAGCACCCTTTGACTGACTGTGGGGGAGAAGGTTAGGAGTAAGCAAACTCCAGGCAGACACAACCCAGCCAAAGGGAATGTGAGCCACAGAGCAGCTTCAGCAATTCTCCAGGTTCCTGGAAGGCTGGAGGCTCAGAATATGCTTAGTCAGCAGTCAAAACACCTAGGCTCTGAGTCCAAGAGGAAAGCAAGTATCCATTTTCTAAGGCTGGTAGAAACTATCATCAACATTGTCTTTAAAAACTGGAACTGAGGGCTGCAGAAGTGGCTCTGTGTTTAAGAGCACTCAGTGATCTTCTGAAGGCCCTGAGTTCGATTCTCAGCACCCACGTGGCAGGTCACAACTGTCTGATCCGGTTTCTGGTGTGCAGATGTACATGCAGACAGAGTACCTGTAGACATAAGTAAATAAATACTTAAGAAACTGGAGCTAAATTGATGCTCCAACGGCAGGAGAGATGGTTTGGCAGTTAGGTTGTTCTTCCAGACGACCTAAGTTTGGTTCCCACAACCCACATGGTAACTCACAACCGTCTATAACTTTTGTTCCAGGGCCACAGAGTCTTCTTCTGGCCTCTACAGGAGCTGTACTTATGTGACATATTTAGATACAGGCAAAACATTCAAATGTACACATAAAATAAATATATTTTAAAAACATACATAATAGGCACAGATTTGCCATGCTATCTAAGTAAGTCACTTTTGAATATATTAAACAACAGCAAACGGTAAGCAGAAAGGAAGAATGTGCATAGCCGTGTCCATGCTCACAACAGCCAGAAGGGAGACGTGATCCAACTGTCCGTCACAGGTGAATGTATACGAAATGTGGTCCACACATACAAGTAAATATTATCTGGCCTTTACAGGAAGGGAAATTCTGACATATGCTACAACATAGATGTGTCTTGAGGATCTTATAGCAAGCAAGACAAGCCAGCCACAGAATTTAAAGACTGAAAGTAGAACTAAAGGACCTCACAAGTGTCTGTAACCACAGTTCCAGGGGGTCCAGGGCTCCTTTCTGGCCTCGTGCACCGATCACATTTACACATGGTCAGGAAACACACTCATACTCAAAAAATAAAAATGAATAAGTTTTTTTTAGGTTAAATAAAAAAGTTAACGTGGTAAACTTTAGGTTGTATATATTTCTTTCATGCTAAAATAAACAATGGGTGGGCGCTCTCTTGATTCTTAGCTGGCAGAGATTCTCCCCAAAGAAGACACTGGGCCAGAGAATGGACACCCTTGGAGTGACCTCTGTGACACGGGCCAGGAGCGTTGGGGCCATCTGATGGGCTCTGACAGGACGTGAGCAGCTGAAACTCTAGAAGGGTGGCCAGAACATGGGCTTCCTTTATCTCCCAAATCAGAGGGTCAGAAAGCCCAGCCTGGAGGGGAGCAAAGCCAGGTGGGCAATTGAAAGGTGCCCTTGCCTCCAGTGAACAGCCCGAACCATTCAGCAAAGCTGCCTCCTAGATCTGCCAGGAAGCACCGGGAATACAGAAAGCCCCAAACCCTTCTCTTCTGGGCTTGTCTGACAGCCAGACAGAAGGACGGTTGGACCCAGGTCCTTCAAGTCGGCTGACAGGACTCCCATTTCCAACTGCGGGAGACTGGTGTCTTCTTCACTCATTATTTTCCAAACAAGACCGTACAAAATGAGGTTTCTGAGCCATTTGCAGATTAGGAGCCGCCGGAGACCTGGGACCACGGTAGCCGCACCAAGAGAAAAATTAGACGCTCCCTTTCTCGCTGCCTTCCCAAAGAACTTAGGGTAGGTACCCTCAGAAGGAACCCGTGAAAACGCAGAAATCCAAGTCCTTCTCCTTACCACATAGCAGCCCACTCGCAGCCCCACCGCCCAGCAACTCCTGGATTAATCTTTCTTTCTTTTCTTTTCTTTCTTTCTTTCTTTTTTTTCCTTTTCTGCTCAATGGATTGTGGTCAAGGCCATTGTAACGTGAGCAGTGCCTCGGAGGGGATTGGCCGAGGGGGCTGCGAGGGGCCCCTTTCACAGAGGGCTAATTGCGTTTCAGACCACCAGTATTCGGGAGCTACAGATGTCTTCCTTCATTTGCCTAGGCAGTACAATTGGGCCCATCTGTTGCATTTATTCCACCCGCCCCGCCCCCGCCCTCACCCCCCGCCTCTCCCCTCCCTTGTCTGTGGAGCCTAAATTGAAAACTCATCAAAATGTAATCCAAGAGCAGTTTGGCCGGCCGAGCTGCTGAGAAGGGGCTCGGTGGGAATAAAGGCCCCCCGCCACTTTTACACCCGGGCCAGAGCCTGGGGAGCCGGGTCACAAGCAGCCTTAGGGGGGAAAGTGAGAAGTTAGCCGGCAGATGGGCTGCTCCACGCGGCCCTATAACCTGATGCCTCGGAAGAGGGGCCCTAGCAACCGGCCGGAGGACGCCGCTGCCCTGGAGGTGGCGACCCCACCTCGAAGGCCTCGCCCCTGGCCCAGGATTTCAAACGGTGCTGGGGCCAGGGCTCATCACTCTCTGACCCCCATGTGCCCTCTCCAGCTCAAAGGGATTTCCAAGCACAGAGGGCAGGCATGGCTTGGCTTGCAAGGCGTAGGGAATTTGGCACTGGATAAGGCAGCCTTCTTGTTGCCCCACCCTGCCCTGTCCTCATGCCCCTCTGCTCTTCCTCCTGCTGGCTAAGGCCCTTCCTGGACACTCCCCTTTCTTCCCAGTAGGCTCTGAGTCCTAGGAAGGTCTGTAGTTGTAGGCTTTGACGGTGGTGGAGGTTAGCTTAGGGGCTCTCTCTACCTTTGCACAAGCCATAACTGGTCCCTTTTGTGGTCCCTGTTTCCAAACCCAACCCCACCTAGGCCAGAAATGGCCTGTTAGTCTTCAGCCGTGCACCCCAAAGGAGCTGCCCACACAGTTTAACCTGTCTGTAGACAGGAACGGGCCACACATGCTTCCAGTTTGCAGGGCCTTGGTGTTTTAGGAGCAATGGCTGAGAGGAGGATCGCCAAGGCTCACAGCTGGAAACTGGAAGCAGATCACTCTGTGGCAGACGGCCATGCCTCCTTGTTGCTGAAGAGTTGTGTGTGTGGAGGGGGCTTATCTCAAACTTTTTTTTTTTTAATTTGAATCTTCAGTAAACAAACTAACATGAATGCACAGGAGTGGCACACACACGCACACACACGCACACCTCAAAACAGCACAAATACACATAATTAAAGCAAAAGATCCACAAAGTCCTCCTATTCCCATTGTCTGATGAGATGCCCTCCTATGCTCCCATAGTTCCTGTTTTGACGTCACGTTGTTTAAAATGCTGGTCCACTTCCCCCTGCATTGCTTGCTCAGCCTGCTCTCAACCTCTGAACGTGTAAAAGCAGAGTCCCAGCCACGTGTGTTGGTGCACACCCATAATCCTAGCACTTGGGTGGTGAAGGCAGGAGAATCGGGAGTTAAGGCTAGCCTTGGCAACATAGCAAGTTGGAGGCCCACTAGGTTGCGTTAGATTCTGTGGTCCTGAGTTCAAACCTGAACTGGAAACAGGCTGACCGAGGTGATCAGTTCAAGGTGAGCCATGCCCAGGTCACCCCCTCCTCTTCAGTGTCCCCATGTCGTAATTAACTCTTTGCCACATGGAAGAGGGTGGATGTCAGGTCTGGCTTGCCTGCCTTTTAATTGAAGTGTTAATTTGCTGCTTCAGAGAGTGAGAGCCTTGCAGCTCTGGAGCCTTCCTAAGCTGATTAGCACCGAGGTGGGGGGTGCTGGAGGGTGGGGTGGGGTGCTGGAGGGTGAGGAGGGTGGGGAGGTGGTCTCCGGCAGAGTGGAGCTTTGTGACAGGGAGTTAGGCCAGGTCCGAAGCCTCCCCACTTGCCTCATCCTGCCCACCAGTCACCAGGCAACACCTGCTCCGATGGACCTGCCACACACTGTCCCGGTCTCTGGACCCTTCTGCTCCATCTTGATGATTGAGAGCCACCTCTTTCCTGTGACACTTCTGCTCATACACCATACCTATGGGGATGGCCCATCAGCCCCTCAGAACCCTGCCTGGTGGCCTCTCCCCTGTGTCTGGTCAGGCACCAGGGAAGAGCTGGACAGCCAGAACTTGAGAAGGACAGAAACGGACATCCCTGGAGCAATCGTGTCCTTAGTTTCAAACCCATTGCCCGATTTGTCTTTTGCAGCTCTGTCCTGGGGCAAAGGTGATGTGGTGGAGCTCTGGGAGTGAGCAGCAGTGACTTCTTTCTGGCCTCAGTTTCCTTGTTTGTTAAGTGTCGCTAGTCCCTGTTCTACCTGAGGTACCTGTGAGCTGCTCCATAGATTCTCAGAGCCAGCCATGGCCAGAGACCCAGTGTTCAGGATCTGTGACTGGCATTGTGTCTTTGCTACAGTTCATGCGAGTGTTGTTTCTTGGTTTATAGGGAGGCAACCAGATGAGCAGCTCACTTGCCAACCGCTTGAATTCAGAGCTGGCAGAATGCACTTTGAACAGTGCGCAGGCTCTTCTCCTGAGATGCCTTCTCACAGTGATGACAATTACCCTTGGAAATCATCTATATGCAAGCTACACATGAGGAAACAGGCTCAGGGAGAGGACGCCACTTGCCTGAACTCACCCAGCTAAAGAACCAGGGAGAATCAATTCCCACATCTCAGCTTGAGCTCACCATACTCTGTCAAGCTGAAGCAACTACAGTAGTTGAGGAACCCTGGCTGTTTTTGGCTTCTGATTTGATGTGAAAGTTATAGCACAGTTTCTACTTGGGATTTGGTTGTGTGGACTTTATGTTTCTCTTGGTGCCCAAGTGGCTTCAAGGGGAAGCGTAGCATATTAGATTCTTTTCTGTTGCTGTGAGAAGACACCATGACCAAAGGCAACTTAGCGGTGCAAGGGGTTTATTTCAGTTTAAAGGTCCTCGGGAAATCCAGTCCTTCAGGGTGCAGGAAGCATGACAGCAGGAGAGTGAAGCTGACCTGGCAGTGAAAAAGCAGAGAGATCACATTTCATCTAAAAACAGGAAGCAGAGAGAGAAGAGGAAGCGAGACCAAGCTCTACAACCTCAAAGCCTACCCAAGTGACATACTTCCTGCAACATGGCTTCACCTCCCCATGGTTCCAAAGAGCACCACCAACTGGGGACAGAATGTTCAAGCACATAAGCTTATGGAGGGCTTTTCAAACCACCAGGGGCAGCCTCTCTCCTGGTTCTTGCACCCACTGACCTGACCAGCCTGGATCACATCGCTTCCCGGTGGCCTGACCACAGGAGACTCCTCACCTACCAAGCATGGTAACTATGGGTATCCTTAGGCACAGAAATGGAAATGCTAATATTGTGTGGAGTATCCTATCCCCCTAGGAGAGGAGAAATGGGGGAGGGGGAGAACCGGGGAAAGGGTGGAGACAGGAGGGACATGGGGAAGGGAGAATGGACGTCAGGAGACTCCTGTATAGTCACCAACTCAGCTGGCTGCTCACTCTGCGAGGCTTTGGCAGAGGCTCTGAGAACTTCAGAGTCTGGAGGAGAGATGACTATCATCTGGCTCACTTTTGGGGAGGGGGGGTTGAAGGGCATCCCATACCACATCCATTTCCCTGTCCCTCTTAGTAAATTCCAATGGCCTTCAGATGTCAATGGGAGGCAGCTCCTGAGCCAACACTAGCAGCATCTGCAACAAAGCCTTGCTATATTGGGAGAACCAACACTCCCTGTGAGTGGCAACAGCCCCACATCCCTGATGGAATGAGCTGGATAGTGTTGGTGGAGGGGGGTGGTTTAGAGCAAGGGATGCTATATGTAAGAGTAGGTACCAGAAATAGTGTCTATGCATGCCAGAAAGCAAGGCCAGTGTGCAGACCCTGGCTGGGACATCGATGTCTAAGAACTGCACTTAGAATTCTCACCCATACAACAGTCTTTCATTTGCCTGTTAAAGTCACCATCCATTCATCCTTCCCTCATCTGTTATTAAATGCTTTCCCCTACCCCAGGCTCTTTGAAGGCAGTGCTGACTTAGACAATCCCTCAGGCAGTTCGCAGTCTCCCAGACAAGCAGACCCACTAAAAGCAGCATGGCACAATGTGAAAGGCGCAGTTATAAAATTATACCTCGGGTACAGAGAGAAAACCAAGTAATGACACTATTTGGAGTAACAACAATGACAAAAATTCCCAAACAAGTGTTGTTTGCATAAGGTAGAATTTGATTATTTTCTTCGGAATTTCTTGATATAAGAAACATGGCCTCGGGGCTGGAGAAATGGCTCAGCGGTAAAGAGCGCTGTCTGCTCTTCCAAAGGTCCTGGGTTCATTTCTCAGCAACTACATGGTGGCTCACAACCATCTGTAATGAGATCTGCTGCCCTGTTCTGGTGTTCATGAAGACAGAACATATAATATACATAAAATAAATAAATATGAAAAGAAAAAGCAAACCTGGCCTCTCTGTTTCATGAGACCCACACAGGGGTTCACAGACATCCTTTTTTTTTTTTTTTCAGAGACAGGGTTTCTCTGTGTAGCCTTGGCTGTACCGGACTCCCTTTGTAGACCAGGCTGACCTTGAATTCATAGGAACCAAATTCTCCCATTCCTAGGCTTTTCCTCATCATCTGAGCCAGTGGCACAGCTCCTCATGACAGGATGAGAGAAGAGAGGGGAACAGGCAGAGAGCATGATGGTCCTCTGAAAGGAGCTCCCGGAAGCTGCTAAAAGTAGCCCCTTTTGTTTGTACTGCGTTGGTCAGAAAGGAGCTACAGCAGAGAAGATTGGCAGGTGCAGCTCTGCTCTCCACCATTTAGCCAGCTAGAAAACCCATTACCACAAGAGAAGAGACAACCAGCAGCCTCCATCACAGACACACAACATGCTAACACAAGGAGGCCATGGTAATTGGGGAAGTTTTCCAGAGGATATGGCACCCTAGAAATGGTGTTTGGGGGGGTTGTTGTTTGTTTTGAGACAGGGTCTCACTGTATAGCCCTGACTGTCCCTGGAGCTTACTCATAAACAGGCTGGCCTCAAGCTCACAGAGATCTGCCTACCTCTGCCTCCTGAGAGCTAAGATTAATGACATGCACCTCAACATCCAGCTACACCAGATATCTTCCCAAATGGATGGGTGTGGCTGGAGAGATGGTTCAAGAGCCCTTGTTGCTCTTGCAGAGAACCTGGGTTTGAGTCCCAGCACACTTCACAGACATCCTTTTTTTTCCCGAGACAGGGTTTCCAGTGACTGTACTGGACTCCCTTTGCAGACCAGGCTGACCTTGAACTCATAGAGATCTGCCTGTCTTCGCCTCCCCAAGTGCTGGGATTAGAGGTGTGCAACACCATGCTTGTCTTCACAGGTGTTTTAACTCCAGTTCCAAGGGAGCCAATGTCTGACCTTCCAAGACACCAACCATGCATGCTGGAAACATGCACATAAGCAAGAGAACACTCACATAAACCAAAATGAATAAATCAAGAGAGAGAGAGAGAGAGAGAGAGAGAGAGAGAGGATTGATAGGGCCTTTGGAGGTTAACAGCATTTGTTGCTCTTGCAGAAAACCCAGGTTCTGTTCTTAGTACCCACATGGTGACTCCCAAATATCCATAACCCCAGTTACAAGGCATTTGACACCCTCTTTTGGCCTTCTTGAGTACCAGGCACACACACACAGTGCACATTCATACATGCAGGCAAAACATCCATACACATAAACTAGATTAAATAAATATAAAAATATCCTTTTAAATGGATCACAGCCCGTAGTTCATAAAGGCGGGGGGGGGGGGAGGAAGACTGGCTAAGGGAGAGTGTTCAGGACAGAGGACTGCAGTACAGAAACATGCCTTCATGTGTGTGCACTCATGTGAGTGTCTGCACATTACATGCCTGGGGTGCTGCTGAGGGCTGACTCAGGGAGCGTGGGTAAGTCACAGTCCTTTGCTTTATCTTCAGGGGCAACCCAAGACTTGGTCAGACAGAAGGCTGGGGCCAAAGCTTAGATGGATGTGGGCTCAGACGAGCATGGGCACGTGTGAGCATTTGTGAGGTATGGGAGGAGGGACAGCAATGGAGGACAGCTGGATCTGGAGTGTGGCTCAAGTCGTGACAGGTGAAGGTCACTGCAGCGACTGGGAGCCTGGAGGTGTGGCCTGCTCTTCAGGGCCAGGCCTGCTTTGGCCACCACATCCCCCAGATCACGAAGGCTGAGGCCAGGTGGGGAGGAAAGCAGAGCCTGCATTGCCTTTGCCCTTTGGGATGCCTGCAGTGACCACTGAGGCTGCTGTCCCCCTCATGGTCATCATCCTGGGTCTAGCCTGTTTGTGGGGAAGAATATTCCTGGGCAGATGGAGAGCACAGGCCTCCAGGCACAGCTAAGCAGTGTGGGTCAGCTGCCAGCGCCTGCCAGCCACTGTGGTCCAGTGGCTTGTGGGTCACTAGGAAACCAGGGAGGCCAGTGCCTGAAGGAAAGCTCTCTGCGTGGTGGGCCAGGCACTAAGGCTGCTCTCTCAGTGCCCCAGAGATAATAAGGATTTCAGAAAGGACTCCTGGCTGAAAAAGGTTTTAGTTCCTTGTTTGGCGGCTTAGAAAAGGCAAACAGAGGCCTTTCTCCTTTGGGGATCAGTGTGAATCCCAGAAAATCCCATTATTTCCCTTTGAGATCAGCGGCCTGCTCTTGAGAGCTTTCTCTTCCCCAAGGCAACAGCCATCTTTGCTCTGTGTGAGCATCCTGCCCCTGTGTGGCCCCAAAGGTAAGGGGTGGGAGCGGGGTCACAGGTGAAACCCAGCTGACAGATGTTTACTCTCAACTTTCGCACTGAGTGTGGCTACTGAGAGCAGAACCATTATCACCCCAAATTCCAGTGAGAAGACAGTCATGGGGCTAGAGGTGAGAGGGCAGAGGTGAGGTGGGCAAAACACTAGGGGGAAAAGACCTTTCTCAGTGCTCTTCTCTTCCAGGAGAATGCCATAGAGGTCTCAAGTCTCTGGACTCCTGGTTTGGGGCCTGCTCTTGACGGTCACCTCCAACCAGGATTCTCAGCAGGCTGGACAAACAGCAACAGAGAAGGATGGCCATGTGAATTATAGCTGACATTGAATAAGCCTTTTCTGTGGACCCTGGCACTGGGTGAAGCTTCCTGCTGTATGTGTAGCCACTGTGAAGAAGGTTGCTACGTCCATTGGACGGTGAGGCTGAAGCATGGAGGAGCCAAGTCACTGAAGGACCTGTGACAAGTGGAAAGAGATATAATGGGGGGTCTACCACGAAGGCCAAGGCCTCCAACAAGCTGCACTTGTGGGGCTTCAGCTTGGGTGGAGAACCCCAGAACTGACAAGGCAGTCTACACTAGGCATCTATCCATAGAAGACCACCAACAGCGCCTCTGTTTTCAGTGGTTCCCAGGGGCCTCTGTTCTAAGCCCACCCACCCTGTGTGTACTGAGTGCTAAGCCCTTCTGCAGAGAGGCTCCTTGCTTTGTGGCAGGCCCCATACTGAGGGCATCCCACAGTGGCCTACCTAGTTCTTTCCACTGGACAAGGTTGGTTTGTAGAGCCTGACTTGAGGGACTTGCTTTACTCACCAAGGTTTGAGATAGCACTCTGGTGACACATCCTGTAAAGTTCAGACAATTTAGCCTGCCTGGCAGCCCTGTGCTCAAAGTCCTTCTGAAAGGGTGAGTGCCCCCTGAGAACATCTGAATCAGCAAGAGGTCAGCCACACGACCTCCCCCAGCGCGTCCTGTCGGAAGCCCAGTAGACCAAGCCTTCTGTTTCCAAGAGCCCTGTTGACCCTTACACACTCACACACACAGACCAGAGGACCTTACACACTCGCATGCCTAGGCTTGAGGAGAAGGCTGTAGTGACAAGGAGGTCTTTTAGAGGCCGGCAGAGAAGACTCTTTCATTAGCATAACAAGGGGCCCCATTGAAATAGCGGCTCCGATCTGCACTCCGGTGCTGTTGTCCTTTCAAGTAGGGAAGTCCCCAGCTCTGAGAGCCTGCTTTGCTGCCTTTGAGCCGTTGCTGCAGGAGGCTGCCCTTCCCCCCCCCCACACAGTGCTGGGACCCCGCAGGAAGCCCCTGTCCAGAGATTCCCATGTGGAGGCCCCAGCCTGGCCCATGTTTTCTCTCCTGCAGCAGTTGTCCTACCTGAGGTGACAATACCTCTCCTCAAGGGTTCCTGTCACTTGAGCAAGAGAGATCGGGTGGGGAGGCCGGAGGAGGCGGGGTGCAGGTGGCTTCTGGGCAGAATGAGACAGGATTTGTACACATACTTTGCCTAGAGAAGAAGCCAAGAGAGGAGCAGTGGTGAGAGGTCAAAGGTTAAGAAGGGTTAAGCCTTCACCTCTGAAGGTCACCCGTCAGCCCTGAGACAAGTATCTCATAAGCTCCATCGATGCACCTGCAAGTCATGTCCAGCCATTTCCCAAGGACACACTGCCCTCCTGTATGGAGGGCCTGTACCCCAGCTTTTCCATTTAATGCCTTGCTCTGGTTTGGAGCCACTCATTGCCTCTCAGGGCTGTAGTTTTCCTATTACTTCCCCAAGCAACAAGCGTGGGCCTGACAACTAGTGTCGGGTAACACATTCTTGTTTTGGTCAGCTAGAGCCCCTTACATGCATTTCTGTTCTTAGGCAGTGAGAGACAGTTGGGCTAGACAAGACAGAGAAGGACACCTTCCCTCTCCCACTGCCAGGATGCCTGAATGGCTCTATCACACCCTTTTCCTGGGAGATCCTGGTGATCAGAATAGATCCTGCCAGTCTGAGATGGACTGGGGTGGGGGTAGTATTGCCTTACCCTCATTTTCCTCTCTGTAGCCAGAGAGGCTACAGTGTTGGATGACTGGCTCTGAGGTGTCTGATTCATTAAGCCTGATCAAGGCTAACAGAGTTCCTCCCAGTGGGAGTAGAAGTGTATGTATGCTGGCTAGTTGTTTTTTGTTGTTGTTGTTTGTTTTTGTTTTGTTTTTTTGTTTTTGTTTTTGTTTTGTTTCATTTTGTCAACTTGATAAAGGCTAGACTCATCTGGCAAAAGAGTGGCCTATAGTCAAGTCTATGGGAGCATTTTCTTGATTAAGGATTGATGAGGAATTGCCCAGCCCCCTGAGCAGGAAGAGGCATATAAAGAAGCAAGCTTGTGAGCCATGGAAGCAAGCCAGTAAACAGCACTCCTTTATGGTTTCTGCTTCAGTTCCTGCCTTCAGGTTCCTGCCTTGAGTCCCTGCCCTGACTTCCCTCCAAGAGGTACACAGAACCTGTGGGTGACTGTCCTTTGGTGAGCATCATAGAAACAACGGCTGGTGGAGAAGGAAGTTGGGTGACAAACTCCATAGACCATCCTCCCTCCATCTCTATTCTCATGAAGAGGGAGACTCAAACCACTGCTCCCTGATGCTTGGGTTAGGGCCACAGACTCCTTAAGATTACCTTTTTCCTACCTAAGTAAATTTAGAGGGAGGCAGTGGGCCTGAGGCAAGGACAGCAGATATCCCCACTGCCATGACCACAGACTCCCTGGGGCTTGAAAGCATGGTGTTGGAATAAGGAGGAATAAGGAACGGTTCCAGGCTGGGCTGCCTGACATGCGCAGGGTGTTCCCTGTGCCTGTGTGCTGCCCCTCCGTCTGGGCATTTGACTTGTACTCAGGCGTCCATGAGAGAAAGTTGGTAATAATGAGTTAAGCCTGCTCAGTAGTGTCTGAAACATGGGGTGGTACCCCCATGCCCTGCTTGTTAGGCACTTGCCACGTGTCTTAGGGTTTTATTACTGTGAAGAGACACCACGACCACAGCAAGTCTCAGAAAGGAAAACATTTAACAAGAAAAAACATTGGCTATGGCGTTTGGTGGCTTACGGTTTCAGAGGTTTAGTCCGTTGTTGTCATGGAAAGGAGCATGGGAGCATGCAGGCAGACATGGTGCTCGGAGAAGGAGCTGAGAGTTCTACACCTTAGTCTGAAGGCAGCAGAAGGGGAATGTGTGCCACACTGGGCAGAGCTTGAGCATAAAAGAGATCCCAAAGCCTGCATCCACAGTAACACACTTCCTCCAACAAGGCAACATCTCCTAATAGTGCTACTTCCTGTGGCCCTATGGGGGGCAATTCCATTCAAACTACCACACCACATTTCAGGAGCTCTGCTGAGTAGGCTTATCTTATTCACGCATCTGCTTACATGAATGGAGAGTAACAGTAAGAAAAAGGAATGGCAGATCTGCGGCTTATTCTTCATGTGGGTCCCCTAACAATTCGAGCATTTCCCTGCATTTGGACCCCTTTCCCCTAGCTGGGCTGCCTTGTCTGGCCTCAGTGGGAGAGGATGTGCCTAGTCCTGCTGCGGCTTGATGTACCAGGGTGGGTTGGTACCTGTGGGGGACCTACCATTCTCTGAGGATAAGGGGATGGTGAGGGGGATGGGTGTGAGAATGAGGCTGGAGGAGGGGAGGGAGGGGGCTGCAATGATCAGGCTCTACAGTGAATAACAGTAATTAAAAAAGAATGAACCAGCTAAAGCCGGCCATGGATTTTGGTAATTCTGGGTACTGGAATACTTCTGACCCTATGGGCTTAAAAAAAAAAATTAAAAAGGAAATGCCCAATTGCCCTGTGAATTGGTAAAGCTATCTTCAGACTCAAGGACAGAGGCTTGGGTGAACATTTCCGGAGCATTCCCTCTTAAATTCCTGGGCCCTCCTCAGACGTGCCTGGCCGCCTCCTTTTGGCTCCCGGCTGCATTCCCTCTGAAGGTAGGTACTAAAGGGAAGGACCCCCAGTCAGAGATAGGCCATTCGTGGCTTGCGAGCAGACAAGCCCTGCTCAGCTCTCTCGTCAAAGTCTCCAGTTCTGCCAAGCAGACAGGAACAGCGACTGGGCACTCTGCTGGTCTTCCTCAGAGGGATTGGAAAGGGGCAAATGCAAGGTAGTCCAGGAGCCCAAAAGACTAGTCACAGAACATACTCATTATGGTTGGACCCCTAAATCCCAGGGAGAGGTTTAATTAAGGTAACTTAAGTATTTAAGTCTTACATCGTATTAAATATGTGTATACATATAAAATCTAGACCCCACATTAAATTGAATTTGTAGAGCACTCTAGCGCGTGGGTTTACACAATCTCATATTGCAAGTATTCCTTTAAACGTCAATTAATTTGAGTTACGTGGGTACTTTTTTTTTTAAAGTTTGTAGAAAATTTCCTTCAAGTTTCAAAGATTTCCACAAGGCCCGCAAGAAAAACCCTGGGGCTTTGTGTTTCTGTTCTGCGGGGTTGTGGCTGTGGGCGGGGCTGGGTGGGAGACTGTCGGATCCTCTCCACGGACCTTTGGCAGTCCTTCGAGAGGTGCCAGATTGTGTAGGCGGCGTCGCCTGGGGATGGTGAGCCAGTGCTGCCGCCCGACTGGGGGCCGCAGCGCCTTCTCAGGCTGGCTGGGGAAACTTCATCAGCTCAGCCCTCCTCTCCCCCTGGCCCGACAGGCAATGGAGAGCTCTCCAATTGGAGAGCCTTTCATGTCTTTGTTTTTGCAGTGATTAACCCGTCCGAGCGCGCCCTGAGCGTGGCTCCAGGCAGTGCGGGATGGGGGTAGGAGTGGGGAGGGGAGGGGAAGGAGGCAGGGCCTGGGAAGGGGTGGGGGTGACTCCAGGCTTTGTCGCTTTCAGGGGAACTTTGCTACCACAGCAATGGAGACTTCTATGGCCCGACTTTGATTTCGATCCCATTTTAAAAGAGCCTGTCGGCCCAGTCTCGCGAGCGGAGAGGGTGTTCCATCTTCGCTAGCATTGCCCTGTGCCCTCCCCACTAAGGGTGGGCAGGATGGGGCAGCGCCAGCAGAGCCGGGCCTGTAGGCCGAGCGAGCGGAGCGTGTAACCTCCGGGGATCGCTGGGTTGGGCTCCCAGCCTCATACTCCTGCTCCCTAGGGAACTGCGTCCACGCCGCCTCCCGAAGGGGGCGAGAGGAGCTGTCCAGCCCGGGCCTCGGCGGAGGGAGGCCTGGCACCTGCCGGCCGTTCCACCTCTGCATGCATTTCACACTTTCTATCCTGTTAGGCACCGCACCCCTCTGCGGACGCGGACTCCTCCACCCCACCCCACCCCCCGTTTTTGTTTGTGTTTTTCTGGTTTTTTTTTCTCTTTTTTTTTTTTTTGCATTTTTTTTTTACTACTGTGTAGGTTTAATCTAGTTAGACGATTTTCTGCTTAAAATTGCATTGTTAAAGGTAATTGTTTAAAAGTGGGCCGAGAGCGAGGGCGCCCAGTCTTTGAACCGGACGGGTTTGGCAGGCCCGGGCTCCGCGCCGGTGGCGCTCGGCACGGACCGGCCCGAGCGCAGAGGGGGAGGGAGACCCACCGAACAATCTTCTGGCTTTCCGAGGCGGGCCGAGCTTTTAGCGCCGCTTACCCAAGCGCAAACAGATGCAAATGTCTCCGAAAACACCGCACAAAGCTCTGCGGCCAGAGGCGGCCTCTTCCGCCCTCAAAGGCACTTTATTCCGAGGCCAGTATCCTCCGAGTGGAGGGAAAGGCTACGCATGCGTTTTTTCCCCCCCACTTTGTCTGGAAGACGTCAGGGCAGGCAGGGCCTGCGGCTGCAGGGCGGGGGACTGCAGTAGTTCAAAGGCGTGTGGACCCCAGCTGCTGCAGCCTGAGGTCAGGCCGGAGGGTGCCATGGCTCTAGGGGCACCACACCTCAGGCCTGGCGAAGAGCGGGACTCAAGCTGGAGCAGCGGGAAAGAGCTTCCCGCGAGGCTGAGGGTCCTTTCGGGCCCACAAGGGCCGAGCTAGCGTGATGATCACAGTAGCACGGAAGGGCGAGCTCCCGCCATACCGAAAGAAAGTGGGATCAGCCTTCTGCAGGAAAGGGGGGTTCTAAACTTTCCACTGGGGAGCGTCGCTGGGGCCGC
>CM053743.1:44446257-44578261 GCA_028658305.1 Pachyuromys duprasi
TTCAGTTCAGTGGTGCTTGGGAAAACACGATGGTCTCACCAAGGCTTCTGAGAGAGTTCTCCTTCTGCAAGCTTTACTGAGGGCCGTTTTCACTACGCCAGGAAGTGTTTCTCAACGTTAAGGGGAATAAATGGATGATTTTGGGAGGGATGTTGTGAGCAGGGGAGAATCCTTCCCAGACATCACTCCTCACGCCCACACCTGCCTGTTTTATCTAGCCCAAACCCAGAGACTGTTTTATCTAGCCCAAACCCAGAGACTGTTTTATCTAGCCCGAACCCAAACTAAGGGCAAGTGGTAGATCTTAACACCAGTCCAGATTCGATCGCTCAGAGAGGGGGTTGTGAGTGGCCTTGACACCCACGAGCTGAGCCAGGATTCGAACCTTGACGGTCCACGCCAAACCCTCTGCGCAGTCTACTGATTCTGTGACAAACGAAGCGTCTTTCTGCCCTAACCCCAGCTCCGCCCACAGCACTTGAGACCCTTTCTTCGAGTTAGAGGGATGCAGCTTGCCTCCCAAGGGGCTCATCCTAGTCGCCTGAGGGCAGGTGCAGCGCTGGGCGGGCTCGTGGGGCGGGGTGGGGGCGTTATCTCCTGAGCCGTGGCGCCCTGCACATCTGTTTATCTCTGAAGCCGCGCTGGATTGGATTTCCCGATGATGTTTATCTCCCTCCAAAGAGCAGTGCGCAGTGGCTACGCAGAGCGCAGCTGCTGGGCAGTGATTGACAGGTGGGAAGCTGGGCCTCCCGCCTCTCCTTCATGTGAGTGGGGGCTGCCCCGCTGTCCACCGCCCACCCAGATTCTACAGCGCTGCAGGTGAGCGTGCCTGCGGCCAGGTGCCTCCCAGGTCTTTGGTAGGGACAATTAGGGACCACTTAACTGAGGGAGGCAGCATTGTTAGGGTCACCGGCAGGGAGAGGGGGCGGGCACAGACCAGTGAAAAGATGGATGAAACCCTAACAAGCCATTTCCTAACTTGTCAGGAGGCAGCCTAGGGGAAGCCAGGGAAGGCCCTCTGCTCCTGGGTCCTTGGGGGAGCATAGCAGCTACCAAATAGTTAGAGCCACTTCAGCAGTTAAGAGAAAGCCAGGAAGGAGGTGGCCTCTGCAGGCTTCTTTCTGGCCTTGCAGTTAGCACTTACTTGTATGTAATCACCTGGTGTGACAGGAGTCCTGCCTGTGCTAAGACGGAGTGGGAGGCTCAGGAGACATGGGACTCATTACCCTTCCAGAGGAGGTGAGAAATCACCAGTGTGTTTAAACGGCAACTAACAACCAGGAGAAAACACGTTTTGGTGATCTTCTTAGGTCACCCCTTTCTACACATCCAGTGCTTATTTTATGTTGAATGTTAGGGCATGATGGTGACTTTGCCTTGCTGATATGATATGTCCCTTAAATGCTTTTATCCTGGGCATTCACTTCACCTGCCCCCCCCCTGCCCAGCCCTTCATTCTCACTTCCCAGTCCACTGCAGAGAGGGATCACTGGGTGTTCTCTGTGCTCTTGGTGTTGAGGCCTGCTGAGCACACCTGCCTTGCAGTGGTGGTCTGGAGTCTAGGGGCAGCAGGAGGGACAATAGACAACGTATGCCTTGCTTACATCACCCGATAAGGTCTCAAAAGCTGCAAACACTGCCCAGTCTTACTTTACGAGTTGACCTGGTTGTGTATGGATGGCACTGAGTCTTCACTGAAGGGATATTGACACTAAGACTTATTTTACACACTCTGCAAGGTGACTGGTTTAGTGGTAGTTATCCCACAGTGCTCTGAGGGGCTGTTTTGATGGTCATATGGTCCACATGGCAGAAGCGGCCACTGAGTGGGCTGGAGGACCGAATCTCCTGTTACAGAGAGCCAGGAAACTTGTGTTCTGAGCAGACACAGCAGCTCTGGAGGTCACCGGGTCTCTGCACTGGGATACAGATGTCCAGTACAAATACTGTCCAGTTAGTGGCCTTGCTTTGTCAAATCAGAATCCACAGCTTCCAAGGCCAGGTATACACAGCAGGAAACAGCACAGCAGAGGGAGGGAAATCATGAGCTGGAGGCTACCGCTGGGCGATTTAGTGAGATCCTTTCTCAAAGCAAGCTGGGCCTGCTGACATGAGGCCGCGATTCCAGCACTTGGAGGATGGAGTCCAGGGTCCTCTGTGGTCCTGGTTTTGAGGACTGCTGAGCACACCTGCCCCAGTCAATGGCTAGCCCTTGCACTGGTGGTCTGGAGTCTGGAGAGAGAGGAGGCTTAGGGGTTCAAGGTCAGCCATCATGGTACCTTAAGAAGTGCTAGGCCAGCCTGGGCTACATGAGGCCTTGCCTTTAAACAAATGTTTTAAGGAAAAGCAAAAACAAACAGAAATACCAGGTAACAAACAGAACTTGGGCTAGCAAAAACAAAATCAGCAAGTAGGTAACATAAGACAAGGTAGCCAGCGCTGTGAGGCTTCTGCTGGAGGTTTAGAATTGCTCTGGACTCAGATTTGTTTCTTTCCAGATAGGACGTTTGCTGCCTGAAGGTCCAAAGGGAGGTGCAGCCCTCCTGTTTCTTGCTGGCGAGTCAAGGCCAGGCTGTTAAAACCACTTTCAGCACTGGCCTTCCCTGAGAGGGAGGGCCGAAGCAGTACTGGGGGGATCCTTCTTCCCTGTGACCAGAGGCAGATGGAGCCTCAAAAAACTTATCAATGTCAATTTTTAATTTTCAAAGATGTTTTTATTTTTTGTTTGTTTTTTGCCTGCTTGCATGTGTGTGTGCCAGGTGCCAGAGGAGGCTGGAAGAAGATGTCAAATCCCCTAGAGCCGGAGTTACAAATAGTTGTGAGCAACCACATGGGTTCTGGGACCTGAAACCAGGTTCTCTGCAGCAGCAGCAGCAGCAGCAGCAGCAGCAGCAGCAGCAGCAGCAGCAGCAGCAGCAGCAGCAGCAGCAACACTCTAACCACTGAGCCATCCCTCCACCACTCCCTTTTTAATTTTTAAGAGCTGGGAACATGGCGCCTCAGCCTTCTCCGGAGCAGCAAATCTTTATGTCTCTGAAGAGATCATAATGCTCTCCTACCAACAAAGAGCTTGCAGTTTAGAACCAGGTCTGGATGCCCTTGAGGTGCACTCCAGACTGTGAAGAGTTGGTGCCCCTGCAGTGAAGGAAGGGCCCTGTGCTTGTTTGGCAAACAGACTCACTGGAAAGAGACAAGCAGGCTTGAGAGAGGGGGTTGGGGAAGGACGGAGGGTGGGGTGGGTGGGCACAGAGCTCTCTCTGTCCTCTGGAGCCTGGGGGATATTTGCTTTTAGGAATAAAGGCATGGAAATTGTTCTGGGCACAATTCCCAGCCCTGCTCCAGAGCCGAGCTAAGGGCTTCACAAGGCATGTGCAGAGGCTCCCTGTGTGGGGTGCCTCATTCGGGCGTTTGGTTCAGTCAGCAACAATGCTGGGTCACCTCCATCACTTAGGCAGCCGCACTGGTCTGGCTGCGGCTGCTTCCTGTTCTCCACGGCATTGTGACAGTCCTCCATTGGACCATCTTTCAGTGGGATAAGAAGACAAAGGCTGGCCCTCTGTGGACGAACTTCTCTTTCTAAATGTTTACCCTGCAGCCCTGGGGATTAAGAGAGAAGCTCCCTTTGTGTGGGGCAGCAGGAGCAGGAGCCACTGACCTCTGGCTCACTGTTCTTGACCTGGGCAGTAGTTCAGGCCTCTCATCCTCCGCCCTGAAGGGGGAAGGACTGGGCAGCTGCTCTGTGCTTTAGAGGGACCCAGGAGGCCTGTTTCAGATCTAATGCTTGAGAGCTGGGGCAGACGCAGGCATTCTTCTTGCCTGAGCCAAGCTACTAGGGAGCTCTCCCTCGCTGGAAACACAGGAGCCAGGTCTGGAAGACTTCAGGCAAAAGTCTGAAGTCACGGAAACCATAAGACAGGGGTGGAATGGACTATAGTGATCAGAGTGAAGATGGGCCAGAGAGGGAAGAGAGAGACTCTAAAATTTTATCTGGTAGGAATTTTATTCTAGAGTTAGGAGAAAGATTTAAACACCAAAGATGTGCATTTTAATATCTATGTGTAGTGTTTGAAGGACAAAGAGCAGGTGAGGCAGAGACATGGAAGGAGAGAAACTGTCATAGGGACCCCTGATCCACAGGGTAGAGATGATGGGCTTCAGGGTTACATTCAAATGACCAGAGACCCTCCCAGTCTTACTCAATTCCCCTCCTTGGGTCAGCCTGCTGCTTCATGGGAGGCAGGTCTTGAGGACAATACTTCTATGCAATAGTCAAAAGCTACAGGAGCAGAAATCTGGGCTGATGGCGTCATGGCTGCAATCATCTGCCAAAAGGAGGGAGACAGGTTTCAGGGTAGAATTCTACCATGTCCTTCAGGTGTGTCCAACCTTTGGACTACGCAATACAACCTGTCTTCTCCAAAGTTCCTGCTGGAGAGCGATGCAACTGAATCACAAGAGCAAAGTTGAAAAAGATACGTAAAGTTTTAAGTCAGTTTCTGACCTTGCATTGGGCAGCATTCGGAGCATTCCAGTGTGGGCATGGCCCTTGAGCTGCAGGCTGGACATGCTGCAAGCTTCTTTTGGGACTTACTTTTGGCTTATCTGGATAAAAACAGTGGCTGTATAATTTGGCTTTTGTGGAGACCAGATCTTAGGACTAGCCTGCTCCGCATAGACCACAGCAAGCTTTAAAGAGCCAGTAGTAGATAGTATTAGTAAATAGATTCAAGCATTACACTCAAAGTCTTTGTGCAAAGAAGGCACACACACACACACAGGGAGAGAGAGAGAGAGAAAGAAAGAGAGATTTAGGAATGAACTTAGAATAGTTTCCACTCCCTTCCCCACCCACCCTGTGTTTACAGCCAGAGAAGCTAAAGATGAGCCCTGAGCTTTTCTTTTGATCCAAGTGATTTCCATCTCGGTTTAAGGGAGACACACCTCGCATGCTGACACTGTGGTCTTTGCAGGCAGGATTTGGACTAGCCTACGAGAGTTTTCCTCCAGCTGACTCCCTTTGAGGGGAGGTAGGGAGCCCTCCAGCCGGCCATGCAGGGAGAGCAGGCCCTCTAGCTGCTGGACCCCTTCCTGGCACTGGGCGCTCATCACTGAGGTCCTCACCTCACTCAGGGCGTGCAGCAGCCGCAGAGGAGAATATTTGTTTTCTGTGGTGGGGAAAACCTGGCAGTCCTAGATTTATTCCTGAACCAACCATCTGCTGAGTGTGTTTCCCAGGCTCATGACACATTGTTTTCAAGAGGAAGTAGGAGAGTGGGAAAAATGAAGCCATCTTCGGATGCTCTTGGGCTCATCAGGGAGGGGACTTGGCATCGTGAGGCGGTACAGGGCCCAGAGCTAGGCCCAGTTTTGAGTAGGGCTCGGCTACTCTCTCCACTCTGCCCTTTGGTCCGTGTCTATCTAAAAGTAATGTACATGTTGTTTACCTGAGGTCTTTACAAGCATTGCGTATAAACAGGAGGCTTTGTAGGCTGCAGAGTGAGGAGGTGTTCCTACCATTTGTTGATGATGGTGAAGTAGGACCTGAAGAGAGCCTGCATCAGACTAAGATAAGTCATCCTGATGCGGTGGATTTGTACAAAATGTCACCATGAGGTTACAGGAAGCTGCCTCTCAGTCACCTACCTGTTCCCATACAAGGCCACTTTCTTCCTCTTAGATTCATGTCACAAGAATTGGTGACAGGGAAGCTGAGACGCAGCTTTGGAAGCTGACCTCTGGTTCTCAATTAATTTCATCCCACTGACTGCCGATGGTGGTGGGGGAGGGAAGGAAGGAAGCCAGCACCTGCCGCAGTGATATGAGCATGGCCCCGCCCCCCAAGCCCAGCATCCTGGCTTGGCCTCAGGAGCTGACAAATGTCTTTTCTCATAGGAAAAAAAAAGGGGGTGGGGAGTGAACATGGCTTCAAGCTGAGCCCCAGAAGGAAGACAAGCCTGAAGCGGAATCAGATGGTCCAGCCTTCTCTTTCCCACCCCTTTGTAAACACTTCTGAACAAGGAGGGAAAGGAGCACACCCCAAAAGGGTAACCAGCCATTCTGACTTCCTTAGGACCTAGGGTACGCACAGGGTTTGTTCCTTTTGGCTTGACTACTCTGCCGGAACCCCACCTCCCATTCAACCATTCCCAGACAAAGAAACTTTCTTCCTGTTAAGTTGCATGTTGTCAGCATTGCAGTTGGCACCAAGGAGTGAGAGATGGATGAATTGTGTACTTCCCAGTCAGCTAATGGTGATTTACCTCGCTTATGGTGGAAGACTTGAGTCTTACTTTATGCATACTTCCTCTGAAAACGGCAAACTTAAATGCCTGTGAAGCTGTGAAAAGGAATCTAACCCAGTTGCAGGAGCTGTCACTGGTGACATGTGGCATTTGAGGTTAACAAACTTGAGGCCACCAAATATGACCCAGGGTCTCTAAATGATGAAAAAAGTTTGGGTTTGGCACATTGAAATTCATTTGACCCCTTGCTTCCCTGTGTATTTGCTTTGGCACCTTAGGCAAACATTTTGATATTCTTCACCTCGGTTTTCTTGTCTGCAAAATGAGGTTTCCTTTGAGGAATAATACCACATTCTCTAAAACATGCTTGGCATGACCTCTGGACATGGAAGAGTCGGCACCATGAAATGTTCAGGACCTGACATTTCAGGTTTAGAAAACCTTGCTTTTGAATGTGTTTTTGAAGCTGTGATATTTTTTTTCTTACCATGCCTTGTAATATTTTCCTTACATTGTTGTGAAATACTTACAGGAGCAAATTAAGTAAGGATTTGTCTTGTAGTCTGTCATGGTAGAGAAGGTGTGACAGCTGGAATTGGGCTAGCCTGGGCTGACAGCAGGGCTTCCTTTTTTACAGCTCTTCAGAGTAGAGAGAGGCTCAGGCTGGACCTTCGGCTAGCCTATCACCCTATGGCTGACCCTATGGCTCTGTGTCTGACAGTGAGGACCCCCACCCAAAGCGTCCACAGTCCCCCATAACAGCACTGTCACCAGAGACCAAGTATTTAAACAGACGATGGGGACACTTCACACGCAAACCATAGCAGTGTAATAGAACACATGTAAGGTATATGTATGTTTTGACATCAAATGGGCCCTCAGAATTTGGATCATGTAAGCAGGCATGGTAGTATATACCTTTAATCCATGCACTTGGAAGGTAGAGACAGGCGGAGTTAGAGGCCAGCCTGGTCAACATAGTGAGACCCTGTATCAAGCAAGCAAACAAACAACAAATGTTTCATTTGGCTTGAGACCCAAATCATTTGCTTCCTATGGCTGCCACGAGAGGTTACAACACACGGGGGAGCCTAAACTCTCTCTCTCTTTCTCTCTCTTTTTCTCTCCTGGAGGCTGAAAGCCTAGAATCAAGGTGTCAGCAATGCTGAGCTCTTTGGCAACTGGAACTCTTTGGCAAGTGATAGCATCATTCCATCGTGTGCCTCGGTTTCCACACAGCCTTGACCCCGTGTCTGTATCTCAAACCACCACTTCCATTGCTTTCAGCTGTCATTAGAGCCAAGGCTTTCCCTAGATCCAGGATGGTCTCAGCCTCAAATCTTGTAGTAAGTCTTCAAAGATCCCATTGCCAAAAAAGTCACTTTGACAGTGCTGGGACAGAGGATGAAGTCACTATAAAAAACCATGACAACCACCATTTACTGGTGGATCTCCCCACGGCCTTCCTTTATGCCCTGCTTCTTACCACCCTCCCCTTAATTCAAAGCTACAGCATCCCTCTTTCTCTCTCATCCACTCTCCTTTCCCCTTTTTCTTTATTACTTACTTCCCTGTCTTTCTTTCCACCCTACCCAATAGTCAGGGTCTCACTGTGCAGCCCAGGCTCTCTTGAACATGCAGCCCTCCTGCATTTGCCTCTCCAGTTCTGGGATTACAAACATGCCCCACAAACAGCTCAAAATTATATATCTAAGTCCATCCATATTGTTGTCAAACACTATAGGTGATTTATGCACGATGCCGATTCCCCCATTGTGTCCGTGTGCTGGTACCATGATATATTTCTATTCCTGAAAACAAATATTCCAGTTTTTTTCACTTTGAGGACATTACTTTCTTCTTTGACTTATCGTATTTTATTTGTATGCATTTTTCTGCATGTGTGTACGTACATCATGTGCACACCCTTGAAAGTCAGAAAAAAGTTCCCTGAAACTCGGGGTCCAGATGGCTGTGAGCCACTGTGTGAGTGCTGAGAATCTAACTCGGATCCTCTGCAAGAGCAACAAGTGCTCTTAACCTCCGAGACATCTCCCTAGCCCCACTCTGAGGGTATTGTCAACAGTGGTTCTTAAACCTATTTCCCAGTCCACTAGAATAAATGATTAGAATCTAGTCACTAGATGTTCAGTTGTTCGGACCAAGATAATGAGTGAACATCATTTTACAAGATAATGCCAAATTACTTTCCAGG
Source organism: Pachyuromys duprasi (assembly GCA_028658305.1). Taxonomy (NCBI): domain Eukaryota; kingdom Metazoa; phylum Chordata; class Mammalia; order Rodentia; family Muridae; genus Pachyuromys; species Pachyuromys duprasi. The sequence continues at coordinate 44,454,715 of CM053743.1, forward strand.
GATTGTACCAGTTTGTATTCCCATAAGTCAAGTACATGATGTTTTTTCTTCTCACAGTGATGTTCTTTTTAGTCCAGGGAATGTCAACATTTCGGGATTGATCTTCCCTGTGATGATGGTACTGTGATAAGATCTTATCTTCCTCTATGATTTTTCTCTATGGCAGATTATTTCTAGTGGGGAGAAAGTCCTGGAGCCTTCAATCTCACCTGCTTCTAGCTGTATAGTCTACCTGCTCTACAAATCCATCTTAATGGGTCATTAGAGGTGCCTAGAAACTGTAATTATGGTGTAGCATTTCATGGGCTTACAATCGAAGGCTGTGTTTTCTAGACGCCCGAATGAAGCCCATTGTGGCGTGATGCATCCAGGAGGTTTCCCTCTGTATATCAACACTAAGTCTAGCAAGTTACTTACCCCAAGCAGAGAGGTGACTAACCCTAAGAGGAGTGGTGCAGACATTCCTCGTTATTGGTTGAAATAATATATACCAAGCTAACAGAATGGAAGGCATCCAGCACCCCCACGAGAGCCAGTGTCTAAGGTGTTTTCTGCCACCTTTCTCTGCAGAGGGAGAGGGGAGAGGCTTTATCTGCCCCAGTTAGAGCACAGGGTCATCACCGCAGGTGAGGAAACATGAGTACATCCACGAATCGCAATAACCCCCCTTGACTGGCTGGGAAGACAGGATGACGGACAGACTGGCTGCTGCTCTTGATGCAGCCCGGCTGTAGAGGCCTGCCAGCCATCTGAGTTGCCTTTCCTGAAAGCAGAGCCTGGATTCTTGATCAAGTCTTTTAGGTCAAAGCCTTTTAAACTTTCTCCACTTTTCACCCGAGAAAATTTTATGACAATCCAGGCACATAAAGCTATTAAAAAATTAAGATAAAAAATAAATTAAAAAAACACTACATGAATCAAACATTTACTGACAATAAAAAAATATTTTTTTCCAAAAGAGTCATTTGGTATAGATATAATTTTAACCCTTACCAAAAGCAAGAGGAAATTTGCAAATTAGTGAGATAGATGTGTGCTTATTTTTACATAAAAAATAAACCATCTGAATACTTGATAGCGCAGGATGTAGCACTTTCAGCGTTTATCTGTATTTATTTTATCATGGTCAGAACTGAAGGACACTACTTCACATAAATATGTAGTATAAAGTAGCAGTTTTAGGAACTCTGTACCAAGCCAGAGTTTATTCAGTAAGTTTTAGGAATCTCAAGCAGTAACTCAGACATTAAGTTCTAAACCAAACATTTTAACATTATACCATCCCTAAAAATACTGATTTGATATTTAAATGCTGAGGGACAATGTCAGGAAAACGCCAAGTCTTTGTTACCCACAATTAAGCCACTATTTAATAAATTATATTATTATTGCTCATATGATTTAAAATAAGGTCTTAAAAAAACCCCTCTGGCTTCAAGTTCACTATATAGTTAAGGCTCTTTCTGCCTCTACCACCCAAGGGCTGGGATTACAGACATGCAGCATCATGCCAGGTGTGCCATTATAGTTCTAAAAGAGTAGTAAAATTTGTATAAAAAGAAAACTCCTACAACTCATAACAGAAAATAGTCTCTAATGCAAGCAGAGGTATTTTGGGCATTGTTGATTGATGCTGCTTGGCTTGACAGCATGCACAGCACAAAGTGCACATGTATGCATTCAGAACCTGCACCGCAGCACAGGTTAGCTCACCTAGAAGCACCTAGGATTCAGAACCTGCATTGCAGCACAGGCAGCCCACCCAGAAACACCTTGGATTCCTTACACATTTGACCTGGAATTAATGTTGGGCTCCATGCAAGCAGAAGCCATGGTTTTTGGAACCCATTTAGTTATCTGCAACCTGTGGTTTAAGAAGCTGTGACTTAGTGAGGGAAGAAGAGATGGCTTGGACATCATGAAAACTGACACCTGCTCTCTAAAACAAACTGCGAGAAAGATGAAAAAGGAATGTTGGGGTATTTTTTAAAATCTATTTCACTTGATTTTTTTATATCTAAAACCCTTCTCCACCCCAATCCCTTCCAAAACCCAAACTCCAGGTAGGAGAGAAACATTAGAGGAGGAAAAGGGTGTTGAGTTATTTTTAAACTACTTCCTGCTGATTAGGGACGTTGAGTTCCTTGGGGCAAGTCCAACCTTCATTTCATGAGGATTTATCCAACTTCTTCTTGTCTCTTTTCTCATGACCGCTTGACAAACCAGCAACAGCAGGAGGAACAGCCATGCCTTCTCTCTTAGGGCTATGGTCTCTTTATACCCCTCTAGAATTAAAGTACCTTCAGCTGGCTGAATCATACCCCTTCCAGAGCATGTTCAAGGCGCATGGTCCACTGCTGTGGACGATCTGAAGCAACCCCATACCCCACACCCAGGATTAAAACAAAAACATGTTTATACAGCATAACTGGGCTTTGTAAGGCACCCAAATGCTGGGATGCAAGGATTTGGCAATTGCCCTCACCCAGAATGCGTGATGAGCCTTCGCATAACCTAGCTTATAGAGATGAATAGCTCAGCTAAGAATGGGCAAATAAGTGCAGGAGCTGAATTCTGATTTATACTCAAAAGAGGGTAACATGGATTTTGCTTCAGGAAGGCCTATTGCTATTAGTTGGTTTAGTATCTTCTGTTATCCTCCCTGGTGGCATAGAGAATAACTGAGATCCACATATGATGTATTGGTCTGATTATACATTAAGTATAAAATAACAGGTTGTGAAAGTGGACTTAGACACTTCGTCAAAGAGGAGCTATATGAATATTCAATAATTACATCAAAAGATGTTCATGCAGTCATGAGAAGAACACAAAATAAACCCACAGGGGCCTGAAGAGATGGCTCAGATTAAGAGTGAGTACTGGTCTTGCAGCAAACCTAGTTCTTAGAACCTAGGAACTCACAGCCTCTTGTAAACCCCTGTTCCAGGAACTTGATGCTCTCTGACCTTCATGGACATATGCTAATAAAAGAACTCATGCAGGCACTCATGCATACCATGATAAGTGAATATATAAAGCAAAACACAATGGGATACCAGGACACACACACGTATTAAAAAGAATAAGACTAGTATTAAATAGAATAAGAGTACCAAGTTTGAGCAAGTATTCAAAATGATTAGGACACTCACATATTGTCATCAGAGCAGCAAAATTGTATGTCCACTTTGGAAGTTTCATATAAAGTTAAATTCAGATATGCTCCTAGCATGTGCGCAGTGAGTCTATGATCAAGAAAATGAAGATATATGTCCATGTAGGTGAACATTTTCTATAATAGAAATAACCCAGATACATACCAACAGGTGATGACAAGTGGCAGAATGTATGTATGTAGTATGTATGTATACCGTATATATGTGAATGGAATATTACTCAGTCAATAAGACTTTTGGGTATCTACCTACCTACCTACCTACCTACCTACCTACCTACCTACCTATCTATCTATCTATCTATCTATCTATCTATCTATCTATCTATCTATCTATCTATCTATCTATCTACCTACCTACCTATCTATCTATCTATCTATCTATCTATCTATCTATCTATCTATCTATCTATCTATCTATCTATCTATGTCCCATGTCATCAACTATATCTTAGGAAGATATTAAAGCCAAGTAATGAGGAGCAACAAAATTTTATATAAAAGAATATATGCGGAGTGACAGACTGGCTAGATCCCAGGGGAGGACATTGTAGCCAGCCCTGAGGAGACAGGATAAGCTGGGGTTGAATGGAAGGGAAGGTGGTCCTCCCCTGTTGGTGGACTTGGAGGGGGCAGGGAGGAGGGAGATGAGGGAGGGAGTGGGAGGGTGGGAGGGAATGAGGGAGGGGGCTACGCCTGGGATTCAAAGTACCTAACCTGTGATTGATATAAAAATAAATAAATTTAAAAAAAGAAGAAAAAAATTAAAAACATACACACACACAAAAAGAATATATGCTGTGTAATTTCATTTAGATGAAACTCTAGAATAGATAAAACTAATGAAGGAGGAAACAAACCAGTGTGTGTGTGTCTGCGATGGGAAATGGGAACTGAATGACAGGAGACACCAGGAATTTTCTGGACTAGCAAAAATGTTCTGTACCTCAGCAGGCATTATGGTTGAAGATTTACTTGCCAATATTCTGCAAACCTAAACTTAGAGTGTGTACATTTTGTTGGCTATAAATCATACTTTAATAGTTACGTTGATAAAAGAGAAGTATGACTGATTTGGGGCGATGGAAATAAAGATAATTTTTATTTTGTTCTTTTTTTCTGTAGTAATCTAGAAACCTAAACTTATAAGAATCTCTCTCTCTTGTTCTCATTCTCTCTCTTTTCTTTCTTCCTTCATTTATGCCACTTCCATTGCAAAAATGTTCTCTCCATCTTGGTAGGCTCCCAGACCCTCTTTCCTTTGGGAGATCTAGGGGTGCCTCTGTTTGCACTGACAGATCTCTCTATTCTAGATGCCCATCTGTTGGTAACTGCTGATCCCTGGCATCTTGTCTTATCATAGCCTGCACCAGTCCTTGCCCCATAAGTTCCTAGCCTGATCCATGACAGTTAAGACCTAGCTTCAGGTCTGAGTTCTATCCATGTGCCATCGATCCACACACTCTAGCAAGCCCTTTGGATGTCTGAGCCTGTGTCCCCTCTGTAGAAAGTGGGTGGCAGTGTTTCCCTGTTCGTTGTACAACTTCAGTAGCTCAGTGCTTGGCCCTTGATTTTTGTGTGGCACCTGCTTCTACTGTAATTACACCAGATGATAATATTGAGGCGCTAGCCCAGATAGAGAAGTAAGCAAGACACCGGCAAACGGGCAATGAGCCTTCCCTCCAAAAATGCCCACTTCATCATCAAGAGAATACAGAGTAGAGGCGCTGCCAGGCTCGCTAGCAGGTGTGTAACACTCACCTTTGAAAGCTAACCGAAATTAATTTTCTTACACATTAATGATTTTTAGGAGAATCAAAACCATTTCTCAGAGAGGCAGACACCCCAAAATGAATTTGGACTTTGCAGGCTGTGGTCTTCATTCAGGTATCAGGTGGCAGCCGGGGCCCAGCCTGGAGGAGGCTGGCTTTCCCCCAGTGTATGGGAGCCTGGCTGACACAGATCTGGAGGTGGTCAGATCTCCAGGAACAATCGTCTGTCTAAGCAGAGCCCCTCCTCGGAGCCTCCTGGCCTTACATTTGTAAATGCCAGCGCCCCGCTGAGCACGTCCCAGTGAATAGAAGTGTTTTGATGTTTTGTTTTTGATCGGAGATTGAAGTCCAGTGTCTTGGGACCCAGTGACTTCAGCTGACCTTCCTGCTACGTGGACAGGGCTGAATTTCAACCCCTGGAGGCTTCTGCACACAAAACCTCATGCTCACAAGGGCAGGTGCAAGCTAACCTGGTGGAAATCTGACATCTCCGCTGCTTCAGAGACCCTGGCCCGCCTCTGTCAGAGGAGTTAGGTTTCACAAGCCCCTTTTTATGTAGTAAAAAGCATATCATTAGAGGAATCTGGACAGGGAAGCTTATTAAAAGTGCTGCCTAGAGCAGAGGACCATGATTCCAAAAGACAGCCAAGCACTAAGGTGGTAGGCTTTATATTTAGTAAATGTGGTCACAAGTGACTCATTCAGCCACAAAGTCCCGCTTCTCAACACAGATGACAAATACTTCGGGTGTTGCTGATTGAGGAAATTGTCATTTATCCCCTTTTATAATATGCATTCCAGTTTAAAATCAGGAAAAAAAAAACAAACCTTCAAGTGTGTGGTCTAATTTACCCTGGTTCATGAAGTACTTTTGACACTCTGACTGTTGGTGTTTTGCTTGTAGCTGGTTTTCACACTATTCCGATCAATGTAAGTGAAGCTTGCAATCTGTTTCTCCTTGTGTTTGATTCCCGCTCTAGGCACTTACATTATTTTAATGGCTGCTCCTAGTGGCCTTACCCATGACATCATTGTTTCTTCCCCACTCAGCTGTGTTTTTGAGTTAGAATTGTCTCTGTGTATGGGCCATGTGTACCTTTGTTTTTGGGTCTCTTTCCCTTCCTTTTTGTTTTTTTTTCCTTCTCCTCTTCTCTTCTTCCTTCTGTTTCTCCTCTTTTTCCTCCTCCTTCTATCCCTCAACATTTCATTTAGGAGATCAGTGTAGCTCAGTGGTAGAGCACTTGCCTAGCATGTGGAAGACCCTGGGATCAAGCTCCAGTCTTGTAAGAGAAAAAAAATGTTGTTAACAATCCTGAAAATGAGACAGGCAGTGGTGGTGCATGCCTTTAATCCCAGCACTTGGGAGGCAGAGGCAGGAGGATTCCTGGCCTAGAAGCAAGTTTCGGGACAGTCAATTCTACACAGAAAAACCCCATCTCAGAAAAGAAAAAAAGAAAAAAAAAGAGGCCTGAAAATGGCCTCAAGAAATCGAAGTCACAAAGATGACTTTCTTAAGAAGGTCAACCCCAAATATTTGAGGAACCTGCGCTTTTCCAAGAAAAACAAGAGGGAAGGCCTAAAAGAACAGACAAAGGACACAAAGGCGATGAATGTAAATGAAGATTGAGGCAGTGAAGCCCAAGATGCTAATGAGCCCCAACCACAAACTCAGTTGTCTTGCTTTCTTGGCTTAGCCCATGCTTGGGAAGTTGATTTGAACCTACATGGCCAAGGGTTATAGGTTCTGCCAACCAAAGCTCAAGGTACAAACCAAAGCTGAGGCCACGGCTCCAACTCAGGCACCCAAAGGGGCCCAGACCCTGTGAAGTCCACATTGGAAAGGTTTCTGTCAATATGAGGACAGATAGACTAGTGTGACACACCTATACACTATTTGACAGTGGTCAAGTGCCCTGTGCTTTTTTCACAAATAAACTTGAGGCAAGAACTGATAAAATGAAATGAAATACAGTAGAATAAAACAGAGGTTGTGGGCTGTCCTGCTGTTTGCAAGGAACTTGTTCTCTGTTCCTTACCCATCCTGGAGCAGCCCCAGGCTCAGCTCACACCTGGGCAGTTTCCTCAGCCCCTCCTCTGAGACCTAGTGGTGTTGGTCTTGAGTAGCCCATAACCACGAGTGACTCAAAGGATGTTGTTCAAAGAATGTCTTGTAAGAATGCCTGCACTGAGTTCCTCAGTGTATCCTAGGAAGGCTAACCAGAACACAGAACACTCTACAATGCGTAGAATTTTGTTAAATGCCCATTCTTTTTTTTTAATTTTTTAATATATTTTTTACTTATTACAGTTTATTCACTTTGTATCTCAGCTCCAGCCCTCACCCACATCCCCTCCCAATACTGCCCTCCCTTCCTTATCTCCTCCCATGCCCCTCCCCCAGTCCATTGATAAGGGAGGTCCTCCTCCCCTTCCATGTGACCCTAGTCTATCAGGTCTCATCAGGACTGGCTTCATCGTCTTCCTCTGTGGACTGGTAAGGCTGCTCCCCCCTCAGGAGGAGGTGATCAAAGAGCCAGCCACTGAGTTCATGTCAGAGACAGCCCCTGTTCCTCTTACTAGGGAGCCCTTTTGGAGACTGAGCTGCCATGGACTACATCTGTGCAGGGGTTCTAGGTTATCTAGGGGTTCTATGGTCCTTGGTTGGAATATGAGTCTCAGAAAAGACCTCTGGCCCAGATATTTTGGTTCTGTTGTTCTCCTTGTGGAGCTCCAGACCCTTCCAGGTCTTTCTATTTCATTGGCACAGGAGACAACTTCCTGAACAGAACACCAGCAGCACAGGCTCTAAGATCAACAGTCAATAAATGGGACCTCATGAAACTGAAAAGTTTCTGTAAAGCAAAGGCTCTTGTCAGAAAAAAAATGACAGCCTACAGATTGGGAAAGGATCTTCACCAACCCTATATCTGACAAAGGGCTAATATCCGGAAATGCCCATTCTTATAACTGTTGGCAAATGGCTGCCTTTCGGATGATTATGTGGCTAAGCAGAAGCGCCTCCTCCTGGTGCAGGACTGGGATCTTTCTACAACGTGGCAATCCTGGCACCCCTTCTGGGGCAGGGCTTGCCCTGAACAGCTCCCGAGCTGGCCCTACTCTCATTCAGACAGCATCAGCCCGGGAGCTTCATAAGTGCCTCGTGACTTAGACTGTGTCCTCCCCTCCCCTCTGTGTCTCTAGGCTCCACCTACCTCCTCCACACCACCGCTTGCTGCTCCTGAAGCACACCAATCTTATTCCCTTTTTGAGTTGTCCTGACTACAGTGATGAATCTTGTCAGGACATTCCATTAGCACACCTTGTTCTTTAATCTTGGCAAAGGATTTTTGTTGTTCTTTCCCCTTTCTATTTGGTATTCTCTTATTCACAAGAAGTGTTGCTTACGTATGGACTTCCTCTCCTAGAGTTGGTGGGTCCTCTGTGTCCTGTTTGTCTTTCTATCCGGAAGCCTATAGCCTAGGCACAAGGTAGATGCTCAGCAAGTACTTTTAACAGGTGACTATTAATTGCCTCTTCCATTCACCTGTTCCACAAGTGCACCTTGGAAATTTAGAAAATTGATGTCAGGCACACAGTAGGTTTTAATGAAACTCCGGTGTCACTATGGCTGTCCTACAGAGTAGTGGCGAGCCCAGGGGGACCAGACTCACTCTCCTGGCCATTTCTTCACGTTGCCTCTCTGCAAGTGGCAGTTACAGCTGCACTTGGGATGCTATGAGATGATGCTCTGAGGATGGCTGCAAACAGGAGATGCTCATAATGGACAGATGTTTGCTTTAGTCATGGGGCAATATGTACTTTGTACTGTTAAGAACTTTGGGCCTGAGATATTAACCTACGTGTATGCTAACAAATCAGTCTCGCGCAATTTCATACTAAAAGAAGATAGGAGACCCTTGGGTCAGAGAAGGTAGGTTGGCACCCAGCAGTAGTGGTAGTCATTGGATTAGCATCTTTATAATGATTCCCCAAAGCCTGGTCTCCATAGTGGGGCACAAAACTAACTGGATGATACCTGCACAGTTTGTGAGGTGTAAGGGGAGGCCTGAGTTTAGGGACTCTGATTCTATACCCATAGTCCACCTGTTCCTCACTCTGCCAAGGGATATCTCTATCTTCCAAAGATGCTGGATGTACAGGTATTTTTTAATTCAGACCAAAGAGAGTCAATATTTGTCCAAGACATGTACAAATGCTTGAGACTCATACAAGATAGTCTCAGAAAGAGCAATAAGCAAGTAAACCCTAAATTTATCAAATGAATGCAAGCAGCACTTTACAGTTGAATAAGCCATGGTTTTCTGTCATTAGGCATTCACATCTTTTTTTGCTGGGGAATGAATTGGCAAGGCAACACAATTAATAAGAGCTTGTGCCCTCATGCCTGGATTTAAATCCTGCTCCAATCACTTAGCTTTGCAACCCTGGTTTTGGCTTCCTCATTCCTAACATAGAATGAGGGCTGTTGTGATTGCATAAGCCAATACAATTTAAAATGCTTGGCTCTGTGCCTAATCCCTGCTAAGTATCCAAGGAGGTGCTGGCTAGTAGGTTGGAGTAGATGGATTGCCATTTGTGTAACTGAAATATCAGCAATTTAATACGGTTCCCCACTGATGCTACATTCACGATTCTTATCTCTTGCTTGCTCACCTGTGATGTTCAGTGGCTGTGCTGCGGAGGTGTGTTCTCTGGGTCAGAGGAGGCCAGCCCGAAGGGGTAGGAAAGTATATGAGAAAAAGAAATGGACTTGGAGCCAGATGCAGCTCTGAGTCCCACCTCTCCTCTCATTAACCCCGTGACCCTGGGTGAGCCACTTAACCTCTAAGCCCCTTTCCTCATCTGTGCCATGGATACAATAATCCCTTCTACCTCACTGGACACTGTGAGGCTAATGTCACATGATGGATGTGAAACTGCTTTGCAAACAGGAAGGCACTGTATACAAGTCCTTACGCTCAGCCTGAAGAATTCTTGGAGGCAGCGAGGCATGAGTTTGGGCCTGAGCCAGCCTATCACTAGGTATAACTTAATACCTCTTAGGTCCTGTAATCAGTTTTACATTTAAAGCACAGCATTGGCCTCTACCCTCAAATTGCTGCACGAGAATCAAATTACGCCAGTCAGGTTTCAGTCTGAGACCTCCAACCTTCAGGCACTGAGGGGACCATCTGGAGACCAAGGAAACATCATCTCGTAACAAAGCATTCACAGCCGACTCAGCCAATAGCCAACATTTGTCAGTCTCTTTCAGTGAGCCATGGCTAGCTCTAGCTCTTTTAATGAAGGACTTGTTATTGAAACCTTGACAAACCCTATAATACATGTGGGCACCATCATTATCTTCAATTTTAGAGGAGGAGGCAGATGTGGAATGAGGTTAATGAGCAGGAATGGGCAGAACTGGACTGGCAGATTACGTACAGTGCCCAGGCACCCTCTGTAGAAGCCAGCACCAGGTATGATGACACTCACCTTCAATCCCAGCATCCAGCAGGCAGAGACAGGTGGATCTCTATGAGTTTGATGCCAGCTGGTCTACATAATAAGTACCAGGACAACCAGGGGTACACAGTGAGGCCCTGTCTTAAAAGAAAGAAAGAAAGAAAAAGAAAGAAAGAAAGAAAGAAAGAAAGAAAGAAAGAAAGAAAAAGAAAGGGAAAGAGACAGTTACCCATCCTCAGCTTGTCTCAAAAAAAGAGAGTCCCAAGAGCCTCCTCTCTGACTGCTGCTACAGGACAGACCCAATGAAGTCCCCTCCATACAAATCAAGGACTTGCAGGCTGCTTAAATGGCTCTGCCTTTCAATATTTAGCAGGGTACCTGAAAATGGTTGCACTCACCTCCTTTCTTCTAAAGCAAAGGCAAAATAGTGCTCTACGTGCTTGCTTGCCTCAGACATTTTGAGCCCGCACTTTGTTTAAGATCTGGCTGCCGCCTTTTCATGGGGCTCAAGCACAGGCTTAAGAGATTTGCAGACAGTGAGGGAAGGCTTGGCTTCTATAATGGGGAGACAGTGAAACAGCAGTTAAAGATGAGGTTAATATCTCATTCGCACAACAGTCAAGAGGAGTCCAGGGCGGAATGACTGCTCCATGCCCTCACCCAAGGGCAAGCCCCAGATGTGTTACTGTTAGATACAGCAGCCACAATGCTGCTGTATTGCTGTAAACATTACTGAATTCACATCCTTGACTTCTGTATTATTTAAGATGGAACACCTTTTTAGCATCGGCCTTGGCTTGTCCTCTGCATAGCTGAAGCTGGGCTGTCATCATGTCCAAGTGACGATCATGGTGAAAGGAGAATGTTGAAGCAGACGCTGGTCCTGTCTTCATGTTGTAAGGCAGATCTCGGTTTGTACCTTATGGAGATGAACATTAGAGGCACAGTTATCCGTTCTGTTGATGGGTACCTGAGCTCACTTTAGAACACAGATAAAACTAACGTGGAGATTGGAGACATGGCTCATTGGTTAAGAGCAACGTCCGTTCTTGCAGGGGACCTGAGTCCTGTTCCCAGCACCCACATGTTCCTCACAACTGTTTACACCTCCAGTTCCAGGGGAATTGACTCTTCCCGGCCTCTGTAAGCATCGCGTACACATGGTGAATGTGTATGTGGACACTCATTAAAATAAACACGTATTTTTAACTGCCCGATTTCTCCTCCCCTACTCTAAATTTTCCCTCCCTCTGCCCCCCTTCTCTCCTTTCCTCTCCTTTTCAGTGCTTCACCCAAGGCTAAACAGTCAAGAACCTAGTATCTACTTAGAAAGGCTTTTCTCCATTCTAAGATAATTACCTTGTAACCTTTCCTGGTTCAAGAAAACTCATAAATTTGCAAATTATGTACTTTTTCTCATTGTCATGCCTTTTTTTTCTTGAAGCTTTTCTGAAAGTCTCGCAAAAGTAAAAGAACAGCTAAGACTTCTATTGGTGACCCAGTGGAAATAACCCAGCCATGTGGCAATCCTCACCTGCAAAGGATTCTGGGAACATAATCCTGTCGTGTACCCGTGAAAAAGAGAAGGAAATGGTCATAAACAGCATAAATGAAATCTAAAACAGTTCTGTGCATAGAGCCACTGAAAAATCACTACTAAACAGTAAAGCTGGCTGGCTGTATCTTTAATACTGGAAGAAAGGTGTAGACTCATTAAAGTAGGAATTTGTAGGATTGTGAGATCATTCGTATTGTTCAAGTCTACATGATATTGTGTGTGTGTGTGTATTTGTGTGTGTGTCTAAGCATGTAAGGCACCTAATTTAATTCTAAGGAAAGCTATTTGTTTTTGTTTTTGGTACAGAGTATACTGTATTAGATTTCTCTGAGGAGAAACTTTACAGAGACTTAAGGTATTGCCAATCTTGCTTACTGGGTTGTCCCAAAGCAACTCAGAGATGAGGGTTTAAGCAAACAGTTGTCATCTGGGGTCTCAAGCTGGAGAGGTGCCCTCATTCTCAGTGACACCTTCCTCATGCGGGTGCAGGCTCTGGAGAAAGAGAGAGACTCTGTGCAAGTGTGAGGAGAGCTGACTGGACTCGCCATTCACACATTCTCACACATGAGGAAGTTCCATGACCAAGCTGGGAGTCCACTTTTTCATGAGTATACAAAATACTTTATAAGTGAATAAAAATATATATGATAGTGAAAACGCAGCAGCTTCACGGCTTTCAAATGATGCTTGTACAGAAGTTTATGGGATGTTTAGACTTTGGTGTGGCTGGGAGTGCTGTAGTTCTCTTTATTTGCAATTATAGGATGCAACAGTTTTTTTTAAAGAAATACTAATTGTGGGCAGGTTTATTTAAAAAGACTCACAGTTCTCATGTATCATCTATAGTCTGTTCTCCTGATCTCTTGCTGGAAGACTCCCAAGGCAGCGCAGGAAGTCACATGCCAAGTAACAGAGAGCTCAGAAATACAAGTGTGTGCTCCGGGTTTCCCCCTCTTCTTATGAAGTCATTCAGGATGATATGACTTCATCCTGCATGATAGGGGTTCCACAGTGATGCCCTTGTCAACTCTAATCACTTCCCAAAGGCCCCACCTCTAACACCATCCTTGGGTCAAGTTTCTCCCTCCTGAGGCCTCAGCACATACCCTCTTAGCTACCTCCCCCTTGTAGTGATGAAATACCTTGCAGAAGAAAGTTAAGGACTTATTTTGGTGTATGGTACCCCAGAGACAGAGTCCATGATGTGGGAAAGACATAATGGTCAGAGCAGAAGATTGGCCAGCCATATTGCACCCAAAAGCCATGGAGTGGTAAATGCTCATGCTCAGCTTATTTTTTCTTTTTATACAGTTCATGATTCCAGTCCAGGGACGGTGCCACCATACAGGGCAGGTCTCCTCAACCTCAACTAACGAAACCAGGATAATGCCCATAGGGCTGTTGAGAGGCTAGCCCAGCCTATATAATACCTCACAAGTGTGCCTGGAGGCATTTCTTCTAGGTGATTCTATATTCTGTCAAGTTTGCACCAACAATCACACCAACCTTTGTGAGACACACTGAAATTGAACCCAAAACACAGAAGAACCCAAAGTTTGTAAGAAGAAAAGGACTATCGACCAATAGAGGAAACCATGGTAATATAGAAGAAGCTAATACATAAACAATAACAGCATCTACCAAACTCACACACTGGGTGTCTTTAGGTATTCGGGTTATATGGAGAGGTTAGCCTCGTAGATCCAAGTAGCATGGCATTAAGGGCTCACAGTAAAGTTAATTAAAATGTGTGAGTATCAAATTTGAGTTGATTAATGAACATATGCACTCCCTATTGTTTTTTGAATTTATCTCAATGATTTAAGAACACCTTGACCAATTTTTGATTCCTATTGCCCCTTATTTTCAAGGCTTGTAAAAAATATATATGTATACATATATATCTATGTACATATATTTCTCCTTTCTTCTCTTCCTTTTTTTTTTTTTTTTGTCTTTAGTGTGACCTAGTACCTACCCAGGTCACATCAGCCTGGCGAGCAGCAAGTAACTTCAATGTTTGAGTGGAGTGCTTATGCCAAACAATCTCCAGGAAGTGCCAGCTTCCAAGCCAAGATGTGTCCTGACCATAGTACTGGTTTGTGGTCACTGGAGGTGACTGGTGTTTTATGCTAAAATTCTCACCATCAACCAGAATCTTGGCATTAATGTTGGAGCCTTTATCCCTGTTTGGCTGAGGTCAGAGTAACCCTAGAAATAATTTATAAGGGACACCTGAGTCTCAGTGAGATCTGGGTCACTTTCCCTCCTGTTGTGTACAGGCAAAAAGGCTGATTTTCCTCTGTTGCTCTTGCAAACTGACGCCCTCCAGTCTTTGCTAGGGAGCTAACTGTCAAGCCCTCTGTGGGCTACTTCTCAGCTGGAGGAATGAAGGGGCTCTTTTGCTCACTCAGACCAAAGCTCCATACAGCAGCTGTGGCCCTCGCTCTATCTCTGACCAAGCTTACCCCTGGGTGTAATATAAATTGTATTGATAAATCATCAGGAGCTGTTTGTGCTGTTGAGCCTGGATTGTGAAAGACAAGAGGGCCTCCTTTCCTTGGATTCAAGAATGCTTATCTCAAGCATCCTCCAGAGCTTTCTTTCCTGGGTTCAGGCTGCTCCCACCCCCTCTGTGATGAGGAGAAAGGAGAGCAGGAAACAGCTAAGGGTATTAAAAACATTGCACCCTTGAGAACAGCTGGGAGCTAAACTGTTTCCAGCAGGGGTTACTAATGTTTATCCCATGGAATGAAAATGCCTGTTGTGGGAATGGGAAGCTACAGGCCCACCCATGGAGAAGACATTTCTGTTCAGGACTCACTCAGTCCGGATCTTAGCCTGATAGCTTCAACGGGTTCCCATGATCTCTTTGAGCTGCTACAGGCCCCTGGTTGGATGGTGTTTGCTATCTGTTTGCTGCTTCTCTCTAGCTGAACCGTGTGTCATTTATTCTTCTACCCTTACTTGCTATGTACTTTATAACCTCACTCATCAGAAACCAAATATACGGTAGATCATGTTCCATATAGACAAGGCTGGGTCTCAAAGGCTTAGTGTGTGGCTCATAATGGCTTGTGGTTGGCTGCACTGCTCATGACGGCTTATGACTGGCTACATTTGGTCTTCATTCCTTTAGAAACTAAGGACACAGGAACACTAAGATTCACAGCTATACAGTTATTCAGTTATGAGGCTATAGCAAGATGTTAGGTGACCCAACACCTGTAATCCCAGCACCCAGGGAGGCAAAGGGAGGCAGATCACTGTGAGTTTGAGGCCAGCCTGCCAGATCTACTAAGTGAGTTCAGGACAGCCAAGACTATACAGAAAAACCCTGTCTCAAAAAACCAACCAACAACAACAAAAAGATGTTAGGCTGAGCTTTACTTCTCCCCTCTGTGAGGTAGAAATTATGATTTTTGGGTAATGATTTTTTTTTTGAGACAAGGTCTCTCTATAGAGCCCTGGCTATCCTAGAATGCCTTATGTAGATGAGACTGGCCTTATGTAGAGACTGCCTCAGCCTCCCAAGTGCTGAGATTGATGAACCATACCTGGCTCATAATGATATTTCAAGTTCCTCAGTTATAAGAATTAAGTAAATAAGGTAGCAAGGGTAATGCATTGGAGCAAGGCACAGAACCCAGAATGAATGTGCCTGAACATTTCTTAGCATGGAAGTGATGATGGTATGGCTGGGGCTGATGTTAAGCCATCAGACATTGCTCGTGACCTCACAGGTCCCCTTTCTCACCCACATTGTGATTTCTCTTGGTATTTGCCCAAGTGACTCATCATTAAAAGGCTTCTTGAGAGCATGACATTTCCAGTTCCCCTTAGTTCACTCTTTGTTCTTCCTGGGCATGGCACAGCTGCTCATAAATTCATTTTTATCTCTGCCTACTAGAATGTTTATGCTCCTTTTGAGTAAGCACATTGTCTTGCTTACTCCAATGTTCAGTACGTAGTAGGAGTTTGAAGAACAGTCACTAAAGAAACAGGAGAAGAACCCCAGCACTCAGGAAGGCAGAGGCAGATCTCTGTGAGTTCAAGGACAGTCTGGTCTACAAAGCAATTCTAGGACAGCCAAGGCTACACAGACTCGAAAAAACAAAACAAAACAAAGAAATAAAGAAAGAACAAAGAAATGGGAGAAGTAAAATCTCCAGTTTACTCCTTCATCCTAATCTTCTTTTCGGTATTCCCAAATGTCTGGGGAGCAATGTATAAAAATGTTATACCAGGACAAAGACAAAGAGACAGGGAGAGAGAATAAATTGAGTCTTCTTAGGGCATGCTGACTTTTCAGTGGACAATGACTGAGGGTAGCCAAATGGGTGTCAGCAGAAATTTCTATGCTTTTAACTGGCTAGAATATTTTAGTGCCTCCCAGAAGTGAGGGGATGAATGAGTCTCTGCTGTAGGAATAAACAGCCCCCTGAATAGGAGATACACATTTTAAGGTCCTTCCTTCCCTTTTCTGGTTTGAGAGCTACCATATCTGTACTCACATAGGTGTGTGCTTTCTAGGAAGAGCTGCCGACACTGTCGTGGATAGAGATGGGAAGGATGTCTTTAAAGATTTTTCCTTAGGAAGGGGGCTGTGGGCCTTGGAGTTGTGAGCCTCTTGTAGTAACCAGATTGAGAAGATGGGGTGCTCTTCTCCGGTCTTGGGAAGGATGATTCCCTCTTTTCAGTGCCTAGTGCTGCTGCAGGAGGCAGAAAAGTGCCAGCCAGCTCCCGCTCTGACAGCTTTTCCCAAGGATCTGAGAGGGAGGTCAACCCAATCTGTTGTTTTCTTCTCCTGTCATAGGCACAGGCAACTACTTCATGGCTGAGGAGTCTCCCCAAGGGACTGTCCTTGTTCCTGAGAAGGTCTGAGTCACTTCCCAGCATCCTCTCCCAGGGAGAGCCCAGCACCTCATGCAGACTGGTTCATTTCGTTCTAGGAAGCTCAAAGCTGTGGCTTTGCTCTGAGTGGGAATCATCCAGCATGCCCCAGACTGGGGCCATCCTAGAGACAGCTGCTAACAGGAATGACTGTGCTCTCAGGCCCCACAATTTCTCAAACTGTTTGGAGTACTCTTTCCTTGCTCCGGGGCAATTAGAGAAGGTATCCGATCTTCCAAAACCTTCTGGAAGGTAGCCTTCTTATCTGACATAGGGCATCTTGCCTGTGGCAGGGCTTAGCCACACTGGCTGGCTGTGAATCCAAGACATAGGGACAACGGACAAGGCATGAGAAAGGAAAGGGCTTCCACAGGAAGTAGTTTCTTGAACACAGTCCAACAAGCTCCCCTCCCACTAGATAACTGCATTCATCCAAAAAGGGCAGCCCAATGTGTGGGGGTAGGAGCATGTTGTCCTACTGTGGAGCAACTTGTGAGATAGGGCCACCCCACCGGAAGTAACAGCAGCAGAGTAAGGAGCTTTTTGTAATTACTCCCATTCTGAAATGTAGAGCGAACGTTGCTTCTGGCCAAGCAGAGCTGTTAGCTGGACTGTCAGACTACAGACAAACACTGCAGCCAGAAAAGTCCCCAGTGGGATTTCTCTGGCAACAAATGAAAGCCCTGGCTATGGCCCCTGAGCAAAACCCCTCCTCTGTGGGAGCCCCTCCCCCACACCCGGAGCTGCAGCGAGTATGGAAGCCTGTGTGTGGTGGGCTATGGGCACTCTATCCCACAGTTTTAGGGCAGCTGTGGGCCCCGCTTGGGGACTCCAGGGCAGCACAATTCGGCCCACTCCTCAGAACTCCTGCGATCTCAGCCTCAACAGACAACATTTTAAAGGCACTGTTTACAAATCAATTTCCCCTTCTATTTAGGCCTCTCCAAGAGCAGACCCTTCTGCTTGCCCAGCCTAGGCCCACCTGTCACTGGGGCTTCCTAGCCAGTGGTCATGCTGTATTGATCTTTTTAATCCCCTCCCTTTGAAACACAGAGCCAGCTGATGCAGAGTTCCTCAAAAGACTCCCTGGAAGGCCCCTACCTCTACAGGTAGCTGCGGATCGGAGCTAATTCCCCACTTAAAAGTCTTAATTGGCGTCGGGGGTGCCTGAAAGTCTTCCCTTGTGTTTACAAGGTGGAAAGAAAGGATGGCTCACAAACGCTTTAATCTGTCTCTCGTTCTTGGTGCAAGTCAGGTGCGTTTTATTTTTAAATTGTTTTTTTTTTTTTAATAGGACTGGAGGGTTTGGGGATGGTGAGATAATGTTTCACTTCACAGGTGGGGCTGCCAAGTGGAAGGCGGGGGGGGGGCGGGAGACACTAATATTAGGCAAGAAAGCTGGTGACTCATTTTTTTCTTATTTTTTATTTACACGAAGCATCTGCAGTACAAAAATGTAAACTTTGATAGCTCATAATAATAGAATAAACTCTTTATGTACAAAAATACATTTTCATATGAATGAAGCATCCTGAATAAATTAAAGTACCCTCCAGCCCGGTGCCTGAATAGCTATGCAAGCGTTCAGGTTCTTCCTGGAGCAAGCCCACAGTGGTGGGGGTCGAGATCCATAATGCATGAAGCCCACTCCTTGTGTCTCCTTTTAAAGCCCTTTCATTGTATTGTCAGCCGGCTCAAACCGAATTTTCATGCTCGTTTTTCTTCATTAGAGTTCTACAAATTGTAAAATTGACTTTTCACCTCGTCTTCAGGGCCTCATCTGCCCCTTTCCCAAATCACGCTGAAGTGGTGGCTGGGGTCAGTTCTGAGCCAGTCACAAAGGAGGTTTTGTGGAGTTCAGAAAGTGCAAAACGAAGGGCCGTCTGGGGGCGGGCAGGCGGGAGCCGGTGTTGTGGGTGGGGAGACAGAGCAAGGGAGGGTGCTGCGACTTAACCAGTGCTTAGGTATCCCCACCCTTTAAAGCTCCCAGCATCCACCTGGGGGTGAGGGCGAGCCCCCGAGGCTTCAGCCGGTTCTCCATCTATCGCTCCTCGTCTGGGGGAGGAAGACGGGATTAACGTGGCCTGACAAAGGCCTAGTGGTAAGGCATGAAACAGGACGTCGTGTGGAGCAGGTCTTTGGGCAGGCCAGGGAAGGAGAAGAGGGGGTCGCCGGGGCCGTAGGCGAAGTCTTCCGAGGCCGAGGGACTACTGGGGTCAGAGAGTGGCGACGCTACAGTGGCGCAGGGGGAGGCAGCGGCTCCGGAGCCCCAGGACTCCGTGTCGCTAGCGGGGCTCGGGGGCCCGGGCAGGCAGGGGACACACTGCGGGGGCAGGAGGCGCTCCCGGGCACCGCCCGCTGGGAGCCCTTGATCTGCCAGGCGCAGGGTCTCAGCCAGGGCCCAGATGTAGTTGTAAGCGAAGCGCAGGGTCTCGATTTTGGTGAGCTTGGTGTCGTCGGGGAACGAGGGCAGCACGCTGCGCAGCGCGTCCAGGGCGGCGTTGAGGTTGTGCATGCGGTTTCGCTCGCGGTCGTTGGCCTTGACCCGACGGCTCCTCCGCAGGGAGTGCAGCAGCGCCTCGGAGCGCACCCGCGCGCGACCCCGCCGCCGCCGCCGCTCCTGCTCTTCGTCCTGGGCGCCTGGGAAGGTCGAGGAGTTGGGGGGCGCGCTCCTGCGGGCTGGCACGGGCGGCCCCGAGGTGGAGGCCGCGGGCTGGGGCCTGGCGCAGTCCTCCTCGTCGGTGAGGAGGCTGGACAGGTCGCTGCTGCTGTTGCTGCCGGCGCCGTCGAGGTCGGAGAGGCAGGTCTCCAGAGGGGCCGGCATCGTCGCAGCGAGCGGGAGCGACAGACGGACGGGAGGCTTGGGGGGGGGGGGCGGGGTGTGGGTCGAGGGCACCGCTGTCTCAGCGCACTTACGTACGACCCGGGGCTAGCCTGTGCCTGTGGCAGGCGTGAGGGCCCGGGGAGATGGCAGGGACTCAGGGGGGGAATGGATGGGCTTGGCCTCCTCGCCTCGCCTCGCCTGCAGGGGCCACGCGCCCGGCTGGTCTCCCGAGTGATGTCGCCGGCGATCAGATCAGCTCGTGTGAGCACGGAGTGTGGTGGCACACGACCGGCCTCAGGACCCCTTAAGTACGGAGCGCAACAATGGGCTCCCCCCCCCTCCCCGGCCACCTCCGCCCCCGAGGCGGCGCGGGTGAATGGAGCGAGGCGGCAGGTCAGCCCCGTGCGGCGCCGGTCATTTGCATAATTTATGCTTGCGGGGGGCCACCCCCGCCCAGCCCCCCTCCTGGAGCGTGCTCGTAATTACCGCCGGCCAATCGGTTGCCCGGCCGGCTCAGGCGAGGGGGGGGGGAGCGCGAGCGAGCCGGGGAGGCAGGGGCGGGGGCCGGGGGGCGATTAGCGGCCGCCCGAGGCACACTCCTCCCAGGGCAGCGCCCGCGCGCCTCTAGCCGAGGTGGGAAGGGGGGGGTGGCGGGATGCGCAGCCCCGGCAGAGAGTGGGAGCTGTGCGGCGGGTGTGGGAGAGAGCGCTGGGGCGGGAGTCTGGGTCCGCATCCCCTCTCCTGCTATCGAGGGCGTGCGTGAATTCGAGCAAGGGGTTTCCCCTCTCCTCTCTCCGAGCTGCCTCCTGTTCCTTTATTTAGGCGAAGGGGGCACGCTGGTGATGTTAGACGGTATTCGTAGGTCCCCGGGCAGGGCGGTTTTGAAACCGTGAGAGTTGCGGAGGGTCGCGCCCTCCCCGTGTGACTACCAGGCACGAGGGAGGACCAGCCACAAGTCTCAGGGAGGAGTAGACGTCCCTTCGTCGCAAAGGTTGGTGAAGAGAAGAGCAAGAGGAATCGCTGAAGGCTCGATGAGTTCCCAAACCGGGAGGCCCCACTCCCCCTGCCCACCACCGCGAACCCCTCCTCAGAGACTCACTAAGCAGCAGGGGTGTGCCAATCCCCTCTTCTCCTGAAACCTTGCTCTCTCCATTTCCAGGGATCCTCTTGCGATGCCCGTTTTGGAATGGTGCCCGCCTCAGGGGCCCACGCCAGTACCGGCTACCTAAGGGACTTAGCTTCTGTCCCACTGAGGGCAGCAAGCACACAGTGGAATTCCGTCCCCACCCCTCTGTCCATTCGGCTCTGAACTTCCCTATTCCAACAGAGTGTCCTCATTTTGCAGGGCAAGAGTTATTTTCCTTGTTTGCCAGAAAACGAGAGGCCCAGACAGCCTCTCAACTGCGCTTGAGAGGAAATGTTCAGTAAGGAACAACTCTGGATTGTGGGGTCGGGGATTAAAAACAAAAGGTCCCTCTTCTCCGTGATATCTGAATGGTGGCCTCAGGCCCCGTGCCTGGCCTGCTGTCCTAGAGGGGCTCTGGGAAACCAGCACATTGGGGGCGAAGTCACAGCCTCTTTGCCAATGACTAGCCCTAGTCCGGTGGCTCCTTCCCTCTGCAGCAGGTATTGTAGACACAATCTATGCAGAAAGCTAGGGCACAGTTATAGATAAGGACTTGAGGGGTTTTGTGAAAAGCGACAGGAAGTGGCTGTGATTATGCAAGAAAGAGTAATTGTTGACAGATCCTGGGGCATCCCAGGAGCCCAAGGGCTGCTGGGAGTTGTGCAAGCAACAAATAGCTCTGGGGTAGACTCTGCCTCTTGCCTCCTGTCCCTGTGATAGCCTCTGGTGGTCCCAGTATACCAACTCTATCTAGCCTGGTCCAGGCTCTGTATCTGTTTCTTTGAGCTTCCATAGAAATAAGCACAAAGTGGACACATTAAATCTACAGAAGATGGCCCTTCTGAGGCTCTGAATGCCAGAAGTCCAAACCCAAGGTGCCAGTGTGCTTAGCCCTTGCCAGTTTCTTGTGGCTCCAGAATGTCCTTGTCATAACTACAGCTGTCCATCTCTGCCACCTATGTTCACGCATCCTTCTCTGTGTCTTCTTAGAGAGTTGCTGAACTCACAGCACTGCTTAATCCAGGGTGACTCCTCAGCTGAGGTCACATTCTGAGGCTTTGGGGGGCCTGCTGTGGAAATCATGATGGCCCCTTTCTAAGTCTGACCAGTATCCTTGGACTCGACATCTGTCAGGCTTGAAGAACTCTTGAAGAACCTTCCTACTGGAGGCTTTCAGAGCATGGGAATTCACTCTCCTGCTCTGTTTGACAATTAGGCCACACAACTTAAAGTTCAGTGGGTCAAACTGAAATTTGGGCTCTGAGCTGGTGGCATTTTAAAGATCACTTGAATGATGGCAACAACCTGGAAGAGCTATTGGCCACTAGTTAAAGAGGTGGCGAGGGAGGAGGTAGTAGGCCTGGCCTGCCCTGTGGCATTTTTCTCCCTGTTTGTCTTCTGGGCTTACTCTCCTCCTTCCCCAGACTGTCTAAGAGGTCTGCTGAGTGGGGCTTCTGGGCTCCTGTTTGCCAGGTTAGTGTCTGTGGCTTAGCAAACATAGCGAGGGGGGGGGCATTGCCAAAGCTGGACACCTGCACTCATCTCATCTGGAGGCAACCTAGACAAGGTGGCTGTTGTAGTAAGCCTGGGGTTACAGGCATTGGGGGTGACTGGCTGAGGGAGGCACTGACCCCTAATTACTATTTGGTAGGGCTCAGCGTTAATAGAACCTACGGAGATGATTTCGTCAACCCCTGTACCTCATACACAGGAAACTGAAGTATGAGACGAGGGTGTCTTTTCCCAGGTTACCCTGTGCGGCCCACAACTGGTACTTTTCAGTCCCACCTTATGCTTTCATGTCTCAGTGCACCTACTGCTGGCTAGCCTGGGTCAGGTCTCTAGAGCTTGTCAGGCAGGCCTACAGTCTCAGGAGGGAGAGGAGACATGGCTACACAGGGCATCATGGCTATCTATGGCATGGTGCTGAGAGCATCCTTAAGGAGCAGATCTGAAGAATACTTCCCAAAGGGAAAGGGCTGTCAGGGATGGCTTCAGAGTCAGACTTGAGAGGCCTCGAGAGAAGGGTCGGATGTGAAGAGATGATCTAGATCGGTGTGGGATGGCGATGGAATGAGTATAGAAACCCAACCTGGTTGGTGCTTCTGTGGGAAGGAGGCAGACAGCTGCGATGAGCCTGGGATGGTGAGAATAACCTTCCTGTCTCTTCCTCCTCCCTGTCTTCTCCCTGAGCCAGACTCTGCTTACCTTTGCTCCATGTTCACAGATCAAGGACACTGGCCGAGGAGACAAGAAGCAACCATATGGTTTTGGCCATGTAAGTGCAGTAGCCTGTTTGCCACCCAGAAAGCCATGCGCCCTGCCTGGAACGAGATATATCTGACCAGAGAAGATGTGTTTTCATGGGCACAAGACCCCTTATGAGCCAATAGTGGATCACGGCTTTCTCCCACCGTTGCCCACCTTTCCTACCGGAGCCCCAGTGGCTTGACAGAGCAGATATATCCAACTTACACTTCCTGCTCCTGTAGCACCCAGAGCCCACTGGGTGCTTTTTGTGAGTATATGGGGCTCAGGGGTGCCTCCTGTAAGATCCTCTGAGGGTAGAGCTGGCTCTGAGAATGGCACATGACAACCCCGAGAAAAGGGCTTGCTTCTTCTGGGAAGGCTTAGAGCCCTGCCGGGGAGGTGCATGTTTCTCTTGCCATCTGGATCTCACCCAGCCAAGGAGCACATCTGGGAACACCCCCCTTCCCAGAGAACAATAGGATGTGCTATGGGCATGGAATCTGTCCAACCACAGCAGGTGTCAAGGTGGCGATGCTGCCCAGGTGTGCGGGCTCCCCAATGTGTGAAGCATCCAGCTGCTAACCTGCTTTGAGGTAAGAGAAGGTGTCGAGACCAGGAGCTATGCAGGGGTTTCTGGGGTAGAGGCTGAGGGAAGGACCACAGGCACACACACCTAAGTCTTGGCAGCCCCAGAAACCTAACTCGGGGAGTCAGGGAGGCAGTTTTACTTCCTTGTGGAGAAGGCCTTCCCGGGACCAACTTGTGATGATGAAACAAGATTTCTACAATAAGAGACAGGGAGAGGGGCTGTCAGGGAGGGGCGGGCATCCAGGAGCTCTAGATTATTTTATTTTCTCATGGAGGGAGAAAGGCCAGAAAGACAAGGGGAAAGCGGTGGTAAATTATAAACACACACACATATGTATGTATGAACGTGCTCAATGCATAAACAAAACTGACCTGCTGCTTACAAGGCAAGCTTCAGGATTTAAAAATGACAAGCTACAGTGCTTACAGGATGTCCAGGGCTGGAGCTGTTTGTGGGGGACATCTCCTTCAACTCTGTCAGGGCCTCAGTGATCATATGTATGACTTCATTTGGAGTTAGTACCCATGGCCTCACAGCTCTTTGTGGAAGAGGCAACGCGGAGCCATGTGGCCTCTGTGCCACTCACCCCAACCCCTTTAGAATCTCTTCAGTCTGCCGGTGAACAAATAATCTCTTAGAAATCCCTTGCTAGCAGCCAGGTTGCTGGGTTGTTGCTCTGAAATCACAAGTTTGGGGATGATAATCCTGTGCGGGGGGGGGGGCATCATCCCATCCCATCATTCTTCATTGCCTCCAACTGACCAAATATTAATTCCAAACCATATATATGGACTCTCGGCTGCACTTCATGACAGGAGGATGGCCCTGCTGCCTAAGGCAGTCTGGGACTTGGGACCCGGCAGCATGCTACCCTGAGTTAGTGACGTGGCTGTCAGCAACGGCGACGTCTGCAAGTGCAGCTTTGCCCAGGAATTTTATAGAAAGTGAAGCGGTGGAGCTAGCCACCATTTCTAAAGAAGATTGCCTCACTTCCATCTTTGTTTTGTTTCTGCATCTACCTGGGGGGAGGGGTGGCATTGGTTTTGTGAGTGACACTGGGGGGGGGGGGAGGAAAAAAAAGTGAGTCTTTTTTTTTTTTTTTCGGAATAAAAGGCCAAAAAGGTGCCATGCCTCAAGAGGAAGGCCCGGGAGGCCGATGTCAGACACCGTGAGTCCCTCCCTCTGATTAAGTACGCTGCAGACAAGCGGTTGTGTTTCCACATAAGAGCAGCAGGGTGGGGTTGGAAAGGGGAAACAATTCCCTATTTTCTTTATTGATGACCCATGACAGTTGTGGAAGGGGGTGTAAAATGGAGGGGGGAAACGAGGCAGGAGGGGGGAAACGAGGCAGGAGGGGGGAAACAGAGGAGCCTTTCAGTGACAGAGCAAGGAAAATGGCAAATTATCCATGGTTTCCCGAAATCCACGGAGGCCCCCTCGGCCCCTGGCCTGCTCAATACAGTGCCGTCTGTATGCATTTGCCACCTCAGAGATGTGTGCTTGAAGATCCCCAGCATTGTGCATTGGTGTGCCTAGTTGTGTAGGATATGCACAAGTGTGAGAAGTCCCTGGGGGTCAGTGGAAGCCCCAATGCAAATCCACTTTGTTCTAGTGTGAGTAAGCAATGCCGCCCAGAGAAAGCTGGACAGTCAGCCGGCCACAGAAATACTTTCTGCAGGAAGTTTTCAAGTTGGGGTGGCTCTGTCGAGGCTGTGCTGGCCTGAGCCGGGGGTGGGCATGGGGAGAAAGGAGAGAGTGTGAATCATAAGGGGTGTGCTGATTTGTGCAGTAAGGGCCAAAGGATTCAGGCCCAGAACCGAAGAGGGAGGGGCTGAGACGGGAGGCCTGGAATCCTCGAATACTAGCTGGGAGAGGCCAGTGGCAATCAACACAGAACTACTGGCAAAGCATTGGAGGTTAAATCTTCTGGATTTAGAGAAAACCCCGCAGCCCCGGCTACCGTCAGTAGGGTTGACTCTCCGCATCCAGTCTGCACCTGCCACAGGAAGCCAACTCGCTAAGGCCAGCATTGATTTGGCCGCCTTTTCTTTTTACCTGTTTTGTGTGTTTGTGATTTTTTTTAATGGCATCTTCACTGCGGAAAGGGGAGAAATGTGAAAACCACTAGAGGTGTGGGGGTCCCGTGCGTGAGGAAGAGGTCAATGTGAAATCTACCCCAGCGGCATATGCAAAGAATTCAAAACTAAGGTCCAAAACTGAGGGGCGCCCCTCCCTCACTAGCTTAACACTGGGCTACCTAGCCTCATGTTAGGTTCCAAACACAATTGCATTTTGTTTGCAGTAATTAAAATGTTTTAATGAGACAACCATAAAATCCACCATTAATTATTTTATTTCAGGCACCCCTGCTTCCTTTTGAAGCAGGTCTATTTAGAAATAGTTTAGAGAGTAGCCCGCGGTTTTATTCTTTCGTCTGCATTATGCACAGGAGTGGAGAAGTCATTTATAAATAATTACACAATGTTTTGGGTCTTTGGGCTTGTATAATATATCAAAGCGATTAGTACACTTATTGTCCCGTGGTAAATGCTCTCCCCCCCCCTCCCCTCCTTTCAGTTTCGCTAGCCATGTCTTCTAGCTAAACCTTTTTCTGGAAACCTTTTGTCTTCTTCATTCTTTTTTGTTTGTTACAGTCCAGGGCCATTCGCCGTATTCAAACTCTCCCAGCGGGGGCAAAGAAAGCGGCTCCGGCGGCAGGGCAGGTTTTTACCATAACTTTCTGGCATCTTCTTTTCTTCTAGTTTTCCCAGACTACCTAAGGGGCGATGAAGAATTATAACATACATGAATTATTGGTACTCCCCTCGAGTTAAAGGGAGCAGAGGAGAGCGCCTCATTTGCCATGGCCCCAAGGGACGAAGCGAGCGGGCAGCGCGTGTGTATTTATCGCTTTGAATGTCTTCGGGATGCCCCCGTCCTCGCTGTGGCCGGGCGCCCGCGGGGAGCCGGCGTTCCTCCATCTTTTTTTTTTTTAATGGAGCCACAAATAAAGTTCTTCCCACGCTGGGGGGCGCCAGGTCAAGCACCGGGCCGCGGTGCGGGCGACCGGGCTCCTCCGATGAGCGGATTAGGGCCTCACGAGACGCGACCGAGCCGCGTGGCCTCCAGCCACGTGAGGACCCGGCCGGCTTCAATGGTCCCCAGGGCGCTAATCTTTGTTATCCCGACGCACGGCCTCCCTCGGGCTGGCTGCGGCGGGGAGCGCGCTGTGAGGACCCCGGAGCCAGAGGCGACCTCGCCCCACCTTGTCCCATTGCGGGCGCGCCCACCCCACGCCCGCACCAGGGGGGCTGATTAGGCTTAAGCTGGGGCGCGGGGATGGATTCCGGGGACCCCTGCGCGTAGCCACCTTGACGTTAAGATAGGGCGTCGGTCGGAGAAAACCCGAAAAGGTAGGTGGAGGAGAGAGGACCAGGGAACGACGCCTGGGGGAGAGGTGCTGGGGTGCGGGGGTCCCCGGCTAGCCAGCCTCTCCCGCAGCCCCGCCCCGCCCCCCCCGTTCCCCGCCCCCCCCCACCCCGGCAATCTGTCGGACCCGCGCGTCTGCAGTTGAAGGGCCGCGCGGCGCCGGGAGCGCTGAATGGCCGCGCTCCCCGCGGCCTTGCTGGATTTGGCCGCATTTGCATAGCAGGTGCGGACGCCGGGCCATTCTTACTTAAAGAAGTTTTAATATGGGATAAATGACCGGGAATTAGGAGCTGGCGAGGGCGGGACTAAAGAAACCGTGTCGCTCCTTTTCTCACCGTGGCGAGGAAAGAGGAGGGGGGCTGGGGGGGGAGGGGAGTAAGTAAAAAAAAAAAAGTCAGATCTGACTTTCAAAGTCCGCTCCTTCGGAAGCCGGGGGTCCCTCCCCATACACCTAAGGAGATAAGAGGAAACAGGAGGGGACTTTAATCAATTTGATTTTAGGGTCTGTTCGGCCAAGAGTAAGGCAATAATCCGAAGGGTAGTAATACGATTAGCGAGCGAGGGCTTTGAGTCAGGGAGCCTGGCGGAGTTGAAAATGTTAATCCTGGCCGTAATCCGCCGGGCTGGCCGGCTCAGCGGAGCACCGCACCGGGAGCGGCCCCGCTTTCTTCCTAAGAAACGTCCGGCGAGGTCCTCGTCCGGGTTTCCTGACCCCGACGTTTGTTCCCCTGGGGTGCCCTCCCAGGGCTCCGGGTTCTCTGCACAGGGCTGCGCAAGGCTCCTTCCTTTTAGGGAAACCAAGTTCCAGCGGCTGCCTGGAGCAAAGCTGCGAAGAGGTGGTGTTTGAGGAGCTGGGAACTCCTAGGGGCAGGGCTCCTGGTTTTGCTGTCACGGTCCCCTTAAACCAGACTCCTGCATACTCCCGAGGGGATAGAGAACCTGGTTTTCTGGTTTTAGGGTCTCAGCCTTCAGCCTGTCAGATCCACTTAATCGGTTTTTGGGGGGAGAAACGCCTGCACTCCAGGGACCTCCGAGAAGCTTCCAAACACAGAAGTGCCCTCAGCCCTCCTGAGCACCCTGGTTCCCACCTCCTCATCCAGGTCTACCCCACTCCGTGGCGAGTTCGCCCCCGGACTCAAGGGCAGCAGGCCTCTGGTTACCCTAGGGCTTCTCACTCCGCCTGTTTCCCCAGGAAGGCAGTGTGGGGTGCCCAAACGGACCATATGGTATGAAGACGCGAGCCGTGGCGCCCACAGACAATGGGGGAGAGAGGGGCCCAGGTCAGCGGCGGCGCTTGCGCTGGGGCAAACCTCCCTTTCAGCCTAATGAAGCTGTTGTCTGGGGGTAATGATGCAAATGCCTGGCCGCTTTCTCGCCACGATAGTCTAGAACGTGATTTGTCATACAATCTGAATCTTTGGGACGACTTTAGACAGAACCTCCCCCAAAGATGGAGATGAGCCATATGTCCGCTTTGCATCTGAAGAGGAGGTGGGGAAGGGGCTGGCGGGAGGACTCCCTGACGCAGGGGGAGGACACTGTCCTGGATGGGCTGAGTACTGCCTGACCCCAGAGGCTCAGGAGTGGGCGCAGTTCCGCAGCATCGGATCACCGAGTTGCGCTGGGAGTGGGGAGGGGGCATAGTGAGTAACCTGCACGGGCTGAGTGGGGTGGCCCTGCCCCTGCCTCAAAACAGAGGGAAGGCGCACATAGCGACAATGCTTAGAATTCTCACTGTGTCCCTGATGCTAATCGGGGCCACGACAGAGTTTTCTTGGGAGGGAGGGAGGAAGGGAGGGAGGGAGGGAGGGAGAGAGAGAGAGAGAGAGAGAGAGAGAGAGAGAGAGAGAGAGAGAGAGAGAGAGAGAGAGAGAGAGAGAGAGAGAGAGAGAGAGAGACCATGTGATAGGCAGCCTGGGCCTCAGGCAGGTGGGAGCTGGACAGAGTGGGAAGTCACAGGCAAATCCAGGAGAGTGGGGAAAGCCTCTAGGGAGTGTGAAGTGCGCAGCTTGGGCCCGGTGGAGCCATCTGAAAGTGAGGTGTGGTGTGTGACTACCCCAAGCAACAGGCATCCCAGGGATTTCAGTTGCCCCTCTTTTACGAAAGGATTATCCCAGATGGGCTTGTTGACCATTTATAAGCCCTCATTAGAGGGGCGGGGAGGACCACAAGACCCTCACCTGAGTTTCCAGTCACTCCCATCCACCTGTTATAGGTAACTGCTTTAATTGCACATGGCCTTGGGGATGGGCTAGGGTACACAGGCCTGGGAAGGCTAGCAGAGGGAACTCCATCTGTGTGGCTGTGGGAAAACCACCATTCCCGCTGGACAGAGGCTTTTCTATTTGGAAGGGGAGAGCACCACAGCCCTAAGAGTCCTTACTGACCATAGGCGAGCACCTCTCACCCAGGCTCAGTGAGCAAGCCCGATACACTCTCCGGTTCCTTAGAGTGAACTTTGGTGGAATTCTTCCCCAGTTTGTTAAGGCTTTAGAAGGAGGGGTAGCTGTTGTTCATGTCTCTCCCTGGGAAAGAATTTTAGCAATGTTGTAGACAAACAGAAAAACACATTGTTCATTTCCTAGCTGTACCTTACCTTACCAGCGTGAGACAAACTGAAACTGAAAACACGCACACGCACACACAGAGTTTATAGATGCAGTAGAGACGCTCCAGGGCCCCAAACACGACCTGCACTGTAACAACAGCCAGCGGTGGGGAGACAGTACCTGTGCCGTGGAACCCAAATTCCCTCTAAAAGCAATATTGATTAAGCAAAGAAGGCACGTCTATAGCTCCCCATGGATGAGACCTTCTTTTCCTCTCCCTTTTGTGCCCTCAGCCCCTGGCACGGTGCCTGCTCAAAGGATATTTCAGAAGAGAATCAATTTATGTGTAGCCGAATTTGTTCATGCATGAGTGGGGTTCATGTGTGTGTGCGTGCACATATGCACACATAGCCCTTCCTCACCTGGGGGGGAGGGGATGGAGGTCATCTAAGCCATACCACTTCTCTTGGGGATTACCCCTCCTTTGTAACCCGAGAGTTGCCCACAGATTGGCATCACAACATCAGACACTCAGCTGGGTGCTCAGCCCCTGTTGGGAGAGGGCTTGCTGGGTGGGTATCTATTCACCCACTCTGTTGTAGTGTAACTTTAGGAGACAGAGAGGGTGGGGTAGGAAGGGATCTGCCACAATCATAGGAGGAGGAGTCCTAATTACCCCTGCTGGCTGTGGGAGCCGGGCAAGAACAGACTCAAAGTCCCTAGTGATATGCTCACCTTCTCCGCTCACGCCCAAGGTCATGGGTAAGTTATCATCAAGTTGTACCAAGACCCTGGCATATGATACCCACCCACAGTCACCCTCAGCCTCCTCTGGGGACTCTGAGGACGAGGTGGGGGGGGGGAGTTGCCTCGGGGATAACACCCAGCTCCTCAGAGCTCAAAGCCGCAGCTTCTTACCACAACACCTGTTCCCACCAAGCGAGCAAGTGTCCTGCATTCTGGAGTGAGGTGGGGGCAGGGCACTGAGGACCGCACAGGATCAGCTTCCCTACCGACTTGAAGAATGGGCAAAAATATGTTTAGAGAAATGGAGATCTTTTTAAGTCAACCCAGTCTTCTTTACTGCTTCAGCATGCATGTCTCACATGCCCGCTGGCCTGAGTGCTGGGCCAGGATGCTCAGCGTCACTCTCTCCTCTTGACACTGTGGCATTTATCATGTTGTTGTCATCATCATCATCTGCCATATTGACAGGAGTGCCACGACTGAGGCATCATTTCTGAGGGAACTATGTTCTCATATACAAGCTTGGGAATTACATCTTTTTGTTTGCCACTTAATATTCATTTTAAGTTACCTGACTGTGTGCGTCTGTGCTGGCTAGTTTTATGTCAATTTGACACAAGCTAGAGTTACCTGAAAGGAGGGAACATCAGTTGAGACAAGGTCTCCACAAGAGCCTGTTGTATGGGAGCTGAAGAGATGGCTCAATGGTTAAGGGCACTGACTGCCCTTCCAGATGGGCCTGGGTTCAAATCTGAGCTCCCACATGGCAGCTCACAACTGTCTGTAACTCCAAGATCTGACACTCTCACATAGACATACACGCAGGCGAAACACCGGTGCACACAAGATAAAACTAGATAAATAAATAAATAAATAAATGAATAAATAGATCCTGCTGTAGGAAATCAGTAGGGCATTTTCTTAATTATTGATTAATGGGGGATGGCCCTGCTATCCCAGATAGGGTGGTGCCATCCCTGGGCTGGTGGTCCTGGGTTTTATAAGAAATCAAACTGGGCAAACCATGAGGAGCAAGCCAATAAGTAGCACCCCTCCATGGTCTGTCTCTGCATGAGCTCCTGCCCTGTCTAGGTTTCTGCCCTGCTCTGGCTTCCTTCAAGGATGGAGAAAAATGCAGAAGTGTAAGCCAAATAAATCCTTTCCTCCCCAGCTTGCTTTTTGGGCATGGTATTTCATAGCAGCACTCGAAACCCTAAGACAGTGTGTCTATGCAGGGTGTGTGCTCATGAGGGCAGGTACCAGAGCAGGGTGTTGGCTGTCCAAGAAGTGGAGTTACAGGTGCTTGTGAACTGCTTGGCCTGGCTTGGGCTTTTGAAAACTCAAAGCTTGCTGGAGCATGGTGGCACAGACCTGTAATCCAGAGAGGCAGGCATTCAGAGAGGCAGAGGCAGGAGGATCTCTGTGAGTTTGAGGCCAGGCTGGTCTACAAAGTGAGTTCAGGATAGCCAAGGCTACACAGAGAAACCCTAATTCAAACAAATAAACAAGCAAAAAAAGAGAAAACTAAAAGTTCATCCCCAATGAGACACTTCCTGCAAGAAGACCACACTTCCTGACTCTTTACAGTAGTGTGACTCCCTAAGCATTCAAATATATGAACCTATGGGGGCCACTCTTATTCAAACAACCACAAAATCCTTCTCATCTTTGGTCTCCAGCCCTGTGTATCAAAAGGGAACGGGAGGGGAGGGAGGAAAAGGGGTAAGGAAGGGTCCAGGTTTACAGGTTCAGTACTGCCTTCCCCTAAAGGCTGGAGGAATCACCTGGTTTGTGACATTTAGTCCCTCTCTCACCTAATCTTGTCTCCTGTTCACACATTGAGAGAAGGTCTGAAACCTCACAGAGTGAGGGACATTATTTGGTATCCTGAAATTTGTGGGCTGTCTGGGCATCTGGTCCCCACATCCTTGCAGACCATAGCATGACCTGGGCACCAAAGAGATCCTAGTTGCTAACACTAGTTGCTTCCATAGTATTTATTCAATATTTCATCCTTCCACCTATCTGTCCATTTGTTCTTTAACCAGGGTGAGCGATGTCTTAACTTCCCTTCTTAAACCCCTTAGAAATTGTCCCATGTGCTTAGGATGAGCTGCCTCTCTGTTATATGTTTTAACTGTGTCCAGGAAGCCTGGAGCACCTCAACCGCATTCTTTTATTTTCTGCATTTGTGTTCCACCAACGTTGACCTCCATGGGCCCTTTGCAGCTTCTCAGAACCTTGCACTTGGCCACCCTACTCAGACAGCCATGTCCATCCACATAGGCTCCTTTATAGCCTCTGGGTCCCATCCAAAGGGTCCCCCGGTGATCTAGGACATTGCCACCCTACCGGCTATGCAGTCATTCTGTCTACACGACCTGTCAGCTGATAGCATTTCCTACACTTATTCCTCCCCCTGCTTCTCGCCTGTCTCCCCAGTAAAAATTCCGTGAGGCGTAGCCCCTTGCTTAGTTTACTGACCTAGTTTTCATCTCTGCTGCTGTGAGAAACAGCAACCAAAAGTAGCTTTCGAGGAGGAAAGGGTTAATTTCATCTTTAAATTCCCAGGTCACAATCCACCACTGGGGGAGTTCAGGGCAGGAACTTAAGGCAGGAGCCTGGAGGCAGGGGCTGAAGCAGAGGCCACGGAGGAACTCTGTTTATTGACTTGCTTGCTCCCCTTGGCCAGCTCACTCAGCTTTCCTAGGAAGCCCAGGGTCACCTGCCTAGGCCTGGTCCCACCCACGTAAAGGGCTGAGCTCTCTATATCATTATCTCCCTTTCCTTTTTTGTTTGTTTGTTTTGTTTCCAGGCAGGGTCTCTCTATAGAGTCCTGCAACTCACTCCCAAGAACTCAAAGAGTTCCACTTGCAGCCTTGGCTGTCCTGGACTCTCTTTGTAGATCAGGCTGGCCTCACAGAGATCAGCGAGAGACAATTCTTTTTTTTTTTTAATTTATTTATTTTTATCTCAATCACAGGTTAGGTACTTTGAATCCCAGGCTTAGCCCCCTCCCTCAGTCCCTCCTACCCTCCCACTCCCTCCCTCATCTCCCTCCTCCCCACCCCCTCCAAGTCCACCAACAGGGGAGGACCTCCTTCCCTTCCATCCAGCCCCAGCTTATCCTGACTCCTCAGGGCTGGCTGCAAAGTCCTCCCCTGGGATCTAGCCAGTCTGTCACTCCCCGGCTTGTATGGGGGAGGGTCAAAGAGTCAGCCATCAAGATCATGACTGAAACAGTCCCTGTTTCCCTGAATAGGGTCTTCACCGAGCTATCATGGGCCCCATCCGTGCGGGGGTTCCAGGCCACATCCATACATGGTCCTTGATTGTAGAAACCGTCTCATACAAGACCCCTGTGCCCTGCTCAGTTTGGTCTTTGTGGAGCTCTTGTTCTCCCCAAGTCTCAACAACCTCCCCCAGATCTATTGTTACTTCTCGCCCTCTGTCAGAGGCTTGATCTCGAGTCTTAATAAGAGACAATTCTTTCACTGATGTTCCTTCTACAGACTATCCTGTGTTGACAAACTAACAAGAAACAGAACCAAATAACCCCAAGCTAACCAGCACACCTGTTAAGCTCTCCTTCTCACATCTGCGACAGTGTTTCCATTTAACGGCTGCTCACCTTTAGACACTGACTTGAATGTATCCTAAACGTTAAAGAGGCAGCCTTTTACTGTATAGCCCAATGTTCTCCCCTCCAAGAAAGCCTCGGCTGAAGGCCACAACAGGTCCTGCAAAGCATGTCTGATTCTTCAAGCATAAGGCTCCATGTTTCCGAATGGGCTGTACCCGGAGCATAAGGACATTTCCACAAGTGCCTCGGAGCCCTGGCACTGGGGAAGCTACCGGCAGGGCAGTGGGAATCCGAGCTCAAGCTTGGAAGGCTACCAGTGCGGTCTCCACGTGGCACGCTTACTCTCTCCACTGACCCCAGTCAGTTTTAGAGTGCCCCCTAAGGTGTGTCCCAGACAGAGGGCGGGCGGAAGGGATTGCTAAATAAACAGGGCCCAGTGTGTGAAGGACCCGTGGAGACCCGCCTGCACCGCTGTAGCTGGGGTAGTGAGAGGTAGACACTGAACGCACCCACACATGGAAAACTGTAACTAATTACTACTGAGCATTTCGCGGGTGCCTAGTGCACGAGAAATCTCATTTAGCCCTTCATTCACTCCGCAAGGTGGGGAGTTACATTTCTCCTTGTTTAGAGAAGGAAATAGAAGCTCAGACGGGTGAAGTCGGTTGTCAAAGGGACCAGCAAGCCAGAGGCGAAGTGGCCTGTCTCTAAATACACAAGAAAATGAGTGAGAATCTGCCACACGCTTCACAGGAGAGAAGAAAAATCGTAGTGTTGGATTCAGGGTACTGGGAGGAGCATTCAGAGAGCGCTGGGGTCGTCTTAGAAATGAAGTCATCTTTAGGGCTACACCCCAGCCTCAGGTGTTTCTTTCTCTGCAGAACCTGGCTCCCTGGGTGAGCCTGGGGTCTTAGCTGCGCGGAGGTGGAAAGCAGCGCCACCTGTTGGTTAAACCGCGTATGTCTGCTGGCTGACTTGGGAAAGAATAGCTCACCCTAAACCACCTGCTGGGTGTAGCACCTACTGCTTTGCACTTGGATGCAAAGTTGATGCGCAAGAAGTGGGCTAAGGTGTGGGGCGTTGCAGAAGGCATCTGAGGGATGATGGATGAATGTGCCTGCTGTGGTGATTAAAGGTGATTTGGGAATCTGAGCTATATTCTACTGCGCTCCCTGGAAGTATGGTGTGGGAGAAGTGAGGGGTGTGAGTGTGTGAGTTAGTTGCTTTTCAAAGCTCTTGCAGGCTCTGGCAGAGGGAGGCAGAATCCGAGCAGGAACTCAAAAAGAAAAGCGGGCCTTTCACTTAATTGAAATGATGTAGGTTCAAGCTATTCCCTACTGTGGAATGTAGGAGGTGAAAGTGGCCATCCGTCGGAGAGGAATGGCAAAACGGAGCTTGTTACCCTGCAGAAAGGCAAGCGTGTGGTCACAAACAAAAGCAATGGGCCTGTTGTTCAGGTTCTGACATGGAAAGGTCTCCAAGGGACTTGAAGAGAAGGGCAGAAACCAAGCTGCAGAACATTCTGTGGAGCATGGCGCCTGTATCAGAAGAAGAAAGGCTATGATGTGGGTACCGTGTTTGCTTGTCCTGTCTGTGGTCCAGAGGGCTGTCGAATGCATGAGAAACAGATGACAGGATGAAGGAGGGGCAGGGACAGGAGGGAGGGAGACAGTTTACCTCACAGCGGATCTTAGTAGCTTATGGCTATTTTTGTTCCTTTTTAAAAAAATTTCACCGTGAAGCCCAGAAGAGCCCTAAAATCAAAGCGGCCTTCCTGCCTCAAGCCTTTTGACTCTGGGATTGTATGTTATGGTTTTTTTTTCCTGATTTTAAAAATTAAATATATATATATATATATATCCCCCTTTTTTTGAGACAGGGTTTCAGGGTTTCTCTATGTAGCCCTGGCTCTTCTGGAATGTAGACCGGGCTGACCTCAAACTAACAGAGATCCATCTGCCTCTGCCTCCTGAGTGCTGGGATTAAAGGCGTGTGCCACCACACCCCGCCTCCCATATTCAATTTAGTTGGCCTTCCTTCCTTCCTCCCTCCCTCCCTCCCTTCCTCCTTCCCTCCCTCTCTCTCTTTCTCTCTCTCCTTTCTTCCTTAAATTTATGCATGCTTTACTGGCACGTGTGTCTGCAAACCACAAGTGTGCACTGCCCACGGAGGCCAGAAGAGGGTGCTGGATCCCCTGGAACTGGAGTTATAGATGTTTGTAAGTCTCCATGTGAACATGGATTCCCAGGAGCAGACAGTTCTCTTAACCACGGAACCATTTCTCCAGACCCTTGCTGTTTGTGGCCACTAACTTGTCCTGTTTGGTTTTCTTTAAATTTTCTTTAGTACATAAACAGTTATGCTTTCTCCTGAACTGTGCTGGCACATGCGGACATCTGGCTCCTGGGCCAAGGCAGCTTCTCCCATTTGTCACTTCTCTTGATTTCTGTGGAGTAAATTTTCTCATTGTATCTGATGTCAAGCTACCAACAACTTAAAAAAAATGGCCCACAAGATGTCATACTTGGCACTCAGACCAGGAAGAGCTGACCCCAAAGTGTCTCTGACTTTTGTCTTTATTGTCTTGTCTGAGAAATCTATCCATTTTTTTCCCTATCAGGATTCTATACCTTTCCCACACATCTGGAGCATCTTTCCAGGTGTCAATGCCAAGTCTACCTCACATTTCACATTTCAGTGGCTGAATAATTCCCCCCTGGGTAGATTCCCTCCACTGCTTGATTGATGGTACCACCAGCGGTTGCTACTGTAACTTTACAATGCTATTCCTATATTGTGTAAATACATACATATACCATGGTAGAGGCAGGGATTCTAACTCAGATTATATGTATAGGCAGGGTTTCTCAGATATGTAAAGACTTTTGACTAAGTGTGGATAGCAGTAGAGTTTCTACCAATTTGTCACCAAGAGTGAGTGAAAATGCCTTTCCCACACCCTCCCAACACTTCCTAGAATCTCACTATTTAAAACAACTAGATACAACTCTGATCTAGGTCTCTGCTGTCCCCACACTGGGGATATCTTGTGGGGAAGATAAAGCCACACATTTCCCCTTCCAGAGTGAGGGAGGTTAAGAAGCTCATTGAGTCAGTGCTGTGATTCAGCAGCCAACTCGGGGTTGCTAATTTGGGACAACACTTTCCATCGTATCTGCAAGACAGAGAACCAAGTTGACAAATAAATTCAGAGGGATTCCCAAGTTTCCAAGGCCAGTGGAAACTGGGTCAGGAGGCAGAGGAGCGATGGTCCACGTTCACAGATCTGGCTCATCAGTGAGTGGATCCCGTCTCCAGCAGAGCAAACTGCTGAGCTGAGGCCACCACACACATCTCTTGTCCTCAGCCTCTCTGTGTGTACACATGTTTGTGTATGTGTGAATATGCACATGGGTGTCAGAGGCTGACATCATGTTTCTTCCTAACACTCTCGACCGTATTGTTATATATTCACCTGTGTGTGTGTGTGTGTGTGTGTGTGTGTGTGTGAATGTGGTCATCTTTTAAAGAAAATTCTGGTGCTTGAGGGATCAAAGGCCAAGCTGCTTCTACCAGAATAAAGCCAGGGACTTCCCAGTCATTCATGAAATTCTTCTATCAGCAGCTCCTGAGCCCACGAGGGTGGTACTGTGCTGTAGAGGAGGAGGGGTATGTGTGTGTGCGCGCGCGCGCATGTCGAAAAATGCTTCTTCCGGAGATTAAAAGTGAGCCTGAATTTGCCAGGACTCCAGGAGAGAACAAGGCTCTTGTTCAGTTTCCCTTTGAATGCCCGAGCGCTTCTGTCTCAGTGCTCAGTGCTGAGATGTGGCGTCTGGATTGCCTAGGAACCCAACAAAGACCGACTTGGTGGCCGCTTTGAGGTCTCAGTCCATGTAGAATTTTAACCGTGAAAAGGCACAAAGATTGGTTTCTTCTGAGTCCTTAACTGAACACCAAAAAAGGGGGACAATTAGTGGGCCTCTGGGTGGTTGCCTCCCGCCAGCTTCATTGCTCCTGTTCTGAACCTTGGGCCCCCAAAGGCTAGTGGGATACCCTGTCCCAGTCTGCTGTCTCCCGTGTTCAGAAAGCAGGCCAGGCTCAGCCCCGCAGGAGTGCAGAGTGCTTGCCTCAGGAGGGTGCTTTCTCTGCTGGGCAGGGAGGGCCTTCATCCCACACGCAGCTTGTCAGGCTTTTTACTTAACGGATGCTGTAATCTATTAAATGGGACAACAGTGCCTGGATTTAAGACCAATCACTAACTGAGGTGAGACATTTGTGGCTAGCCTATTAGCCCCCTTTCTGTCACTATAATAAAATGCCTAAATCTGGGCGCACACACCAGGAGTGTGTTTGACTAACGGTTCTAGAGGCCCACGGAGGACATCGAGGTGGTGGGAGTGTGAAGGCAAATCAGAAGCCAGAAAGCATGGCTGGGTGGGGGGATGGGTCGTTATAGCACTCATTCTAGTGGGATTCTAGCCAGGCTCCATGAGGGCTGCCTTAACCCCTTCTGATGCTGATACTGCCTTTCTGCTGGGCCCCACTTGAAGGGCTGACCACCTCCCAGCATGGCTACTCTGAGATCCAGGCTTCTTGCTGAGGAGCCTTCCAGGGAGGAAACATCATGGAAATTATAACGAATAGTGCTTTTCGTAGAGTAATGGCAGTTGTGAGGGATAATTGCTTCTGCCCTCCGTATTCTGCTTTGCCTTTCTATGGTGCACATTTCCCTCTGCCTGTCCATCAAAGCCCCCCAAACCCTTGCCAGCTCCTCGCCGGTCACCTGCTTTTGGATCACTTCCTCCTAGCTGGGCTGCCTTGTCTGGCCTCAGTGGAAGAGGATGCACTTAGTCCTGATGTGTCTTGATATGCTGGGGTAGGTTGTATCGGGGGAGGGGAGAAGGGCCTCTCCTTTTCTGGGGAGAAAGAGAGAGGGGAAGGGAGGAAGAGGATGAGAGGGTGGGACCAGGAGAAGAGGAGGGAGGGGACTGTGATTGGGGATGTAAAGTGAGTAACAAATAATAATAAATAAATAAAATTTAAAAGTATGAATGACTTTACAGAAATCCTGATTTGTCCCCACAGTTACAGCTCTCTCACAGGGCAGCTCACCACTCCAGGTTCAAAGAAGATGTGGTCTTGTGCTTTTCTACGGTGGCAGTTATATCTTTACATATTAATTATAAACAAAAATATATGTTTCTGTATGTTTCCTGATGACATCTTCATACACGAATATGACATATTTGGATCATATTCACCCCTTTGTGACATTGTCTCGTTCCTCTTCTCCTGACAGTCACCACACCTCTTCCTAATGGGTTGCCTTCCTCCTTCATCCCATTTCCCCTTTCGATGATCTTACAGGTGAATGGGTGAGGATCACTTAACATTGGCTACAGCCCTGAAGAAAACCTCTCTCCCTCTCCCAGTAGCCATTGATAGCCTGTGTAGCTCAGGGAGGGGAGGGGCTTGGTGAGAGAATATTGATGGGCAGCTACACGGCATGGTTGCCCTGAGTTCATGAGTGCCGCAGCCTTGTCATGCCTGGAAGACAGAGTCCCACATCACTCCAAAAGCCTTGGCTTTTGCAAGGTAGGAATAACTGACATTCGTCCACAGATCTTTGCCCTAGGAGGCCGTTTCTCTGCTTTGCTTCCTTCCTTGTGCTGGCTTTGATCTCTGTTAAACTTCCTCTTTAGTTATTACAGAAACAGAGTCAACATCCAGGGATGTAGTTTGATCAAAGCTGCATGGATTGAAAATGGCCACACAAGGTTTCCAGCCCAGGCGGTTCTGTCCAGCTCTGTACTTTTACCTGTTATTACACAGGCCCCTCATTAGTTCCCAGAGATGGGTTTTGCATAGAAGAAACATTCTCCTTTGGGTTTCATGCTGAACAATCAAAGTAAGGAACTAGAAGCCTGGACGCCTTTCCAAGCTCTTCCAATGGGGCCCGACCCCAGGCCGCCCAGAAGCATGCAATTTATGAGGTGGCCACAAGGTGGCGCTCTCACACTGTCTCCAGAATGCAAGCAGAGGGACCAGCCCTCTTTCCTTGGTCTGTAAGGCTGTGGAAACGTGTTTAGTGGAGCCTCTTGTGTGTTTAGTTGTCTGATTGAAGGCTTTAAAACCTGTAGGAAAAGGATCAGGCCATGCTGGGTGTCATTCCAGGCGCAGATTGGGCATAGCAAGTAGTCTGTGGGCAGAACGACTAGACTGTAGTTTGAGGCAAATGGTCGGGACATATTGATCAATTTCCTGACAGAAGTTCTGTGAGTTTGCTCCAGAGTCTTGTCAATGAGGGAGAGTGAGTTAGGGGCTTGGGTGTCCCCTCAACAGCACTGCTGCCCTGCATAGTCCTTGTGTTGTGGTGTGGGAATTAAAGCAAGAAGAGAGAGGCCCAGAGGAAGGTCAGCTTTTCCAGGACCTGAATGGATGAATGAGTCTTAGGGTCCTCACGCTCTGAGGACTAGGGACATTGCGCTTCCCAAGTGTGTGTAGATGGTGGTAAGGCATGTATTCCTGTGGTTATAATGTACAGCAGACTCAATCCAGAGAGAAACCTAGTCACTATATCTAGAAAAAAAATTGTTATTTCCTGTAGCACGGTTGAACTAGGAAGACTTACTCAGGCCTGCTTGGAAGAAGCCCTGACATGGGGACCTGGTACCTGAATGTCCTTATGTGACTAAATTTTCATTAGACTGTTTTCTTGACTGCAATACCCGGACAGGGGCTGGAGAAATGGTTCAGCACAAACTGCTCTTGCAGAAGGCCCGAGTTCAGTGCCTAGCGTCCATATCAGGGCACAGTCACAACTACCTGTCGCTCCAGGGATCCAAAGTTCTCCTCTGGACTCTAAGGGCATTGAAGTCACACGTGTCCACCCCACAAGACACAGGTAAAAGTAAGTCCTGATGAAATGAAACAAAAACCAAGGCTACGCTGTATTAGTCTGTTTTGTGTTGCTAAAATAGACTACCTGATGCTGGATAATGTATTTAAAAAAGAGAGAGAGAGAGAGATTTGAGAATGTGGCCCTGTCCACTGCCCGGTGCTGGCGAGGATCTCTAGGTGAGGGTGCTGGTGGATGGCGTCTAGGGGGCAGAAGTGAGTACAGAAAACACCACGTGGTGAGACAGCAAGGAGAGGAGAGTGGCTCGAGGCAGCCAGGCTCTCCCCGAGGCAAGGTTGGCCCCTCCATGGACAGCACCCTCCTTGCCTCAGTACTCTCCACTAGGCCCTGGCTTTTAGAGGCTCCGCCATCTTCACCCAGAGCTTCCTGCACACACACCCAGTGTAGAAGGCGATGCCAGCGGCTGCCCCATCGTGCTGGGGTGACCAAGGGGTGTAAGGCACATGGCTGAAGGCTCAGTGCGGCTGAGGCTGGGGAGCAGAAACCCTGCTCTCACTGAGAAGGTCAGTTAAATACCTTCCTGATTTGTGTTCTCAAGAGCTAGGGATGGACTCAGAGGGCACTGATGAAAACATTGCACTCAGGACAGAGGAAATGAGCCACCCCCTGCCCCAAACAGATGGAAGGTGGTGGGGGTACCCTGATGGCAAAGGGCTGGAAGCTACCTCCTGGAGTGGCTGGGGACAGACAGGGCCAGCATGGAGGAGGGAGGTGTGTCTCAGCAGGGCTCTGCCGCCATTCCCAGGACTATTGCTTGAGAAAGGCTTTGCTCCGTGGGGCTTGGGGCCAGCTCCAGGACATGTCATTTTTGTGTTCTGCTTTATGGACACATCACTTGGACTTTTTAACTGTGGAGTGGGCTACCTTACGCATTGCTTAGCTCTAGTAACTGGAAGGCGATGCTATCACTGGCCTATGGCTGAGGGGTCTGGACAGAAGCTGAAGCTTCTGGAATAGGGTATCAGTTGAGGGCTAAACACAAAGAGGAAAAGAGAGAGCCTGAAGGACTCAGCAGCCAGCCCAGAGCTTCTAGGAGGCTCCTCCAGCCCACAGAACCGGCAAGGCTCTGCAGTGTGCATTTGGTCTGTACTTTCTCTCCCACGCCAGTCCTTTCCAGGGTCAAGGGAAAGAGAAAGTCAGAACCTCTCTGTGAATGAATGAGAATGGTGCATCCCAGGGTCTCACGGACCTCCAAGCTGCCCGTGCGTCTGCACTGCCCAGCTGCCCTGAGTGGAAATGGAATGTCAAAGGCATTATCCATTACAGGACACAGCTCTGAGGGAGCTAATGGCACTCTAAGCTCCAGCCAACCTAACTGGTAAAGAAAGTGTTCCCCTCTGTCCCCAGAGGTGCACCTCTATGGCTGACTTTTGTTCTCTTGAAAGTAGAACCTAGTACCAAATTGTCTGGGCATCTCCTGTGGACAGACGTGTGGTAGGGGGTGGGGCAATGCTTTGCGTTCAGGCCGTCACTCAGCAGGAGGTTCTTTGGAGTGCTGCCTGCCTTCTGAAGTGGTACCACTTCAGAGAGGCTCTGCCTCTCTTCCAGTCTGCATCTAGCAGCAAACACAGGTCAGGGTGCGGCAGGAAAACCAAGGGATGGTCCATGAAGATTCTACCGCGTACTCTGGAGGGCTTAGAGAAACCGTTGCTTCCAAGGTGTGCAGACTCTCTTGGAGGAGGTGATGGAAGTGGCCAATTAGTTTCTAGATAATCTGTGATCCCACACCCTGGCGCTTTCCTGTCAGGCTCATGATGGTAATCATATATGTTATAAACCGACCATCCTGGGACTTTGGGGAATGAGTGATGATTAACTTCACTGACAAGTTGACTGGACATGGTAAGAGTGACCTAGGAGATACACCCAGTGGTGTTACTAGAGAGGTTTGACTGAGCAGGGGACCCCAGCCTGAACGTGGGGCCCAGGGCTGAGCGAACTGGAAGGAGGAAGCAGGCTGAGGATTGCCCCTAGCTCGCTCTGATTCCTGACAGTGGGTGAGATGTGACCATTGCCCCATGCTCTTGCTTGTCAGGTCCCAACTCCCCAAACGGCGGTGTCATTGGCGACAGCCTGCATTCAGCTCAACTGGACTCTGACCGGTAAACAGGAGGATTGCTACTTAAAATCAGCGTTCCACAGAACCCTTGAAAAGTGGGTTTCTCTCTGCTGGGGCAAAGCTATTACTTTCTTATCTGTCCCTACAGTCCCTGTTAACTCAAACAAGCCCCCAACAGATCAAAGGCCTAAGCTAGATCCCAGGCTAGTCCAGATAACCTTTTTCCCTCTGCAACACAAGCCATTATATACCTGTGCCATTTTTGCTGTTTTCACGGCCCCGAGAGGTAGCCATGGTAGTTTTGAATTTCCCAGCATAAGCTTTTCATTACACCGTGGAGCAGTCTAGTTTGGGGGCTTCACTGTGCCCTCACTTACACTGCTGCTATGCCTTCCTGCTGCAATGGACTGTATCCCCTGAAGCGAAAACAAACCACCTTCCCTTAGCTGCTTTTGTCAGGTTTTTTGATCACAGTGGAAGAAAAGTACCCAAGACAGAGGGGCCACTCTGAAACTGCCCCAGGACAATTGTCAGAGGCCAGGGCTCTCCCTGGCAAACCAAGATGTGTGGCCACCCACTCAGGAGAGTCAGATCTTTGCCACTGCTGATGAGCTCTTGGCTGCTCTGCCATCTTGGACAGGAGCCTTCAGTGCTTCTTCTACAATGGGACCCATACTGCAGTTTGGTGTCAAAGTCACACCTGTCCCTGGAAGCATGTGGCATGAGTGGTTATAAAGAAATTGCTCTCATAATTTTCTTGCTTTGCAATCTTTGTTTTTGTGGCTGACCCAATGTGAGTGCTTACCCCAGTGTGTTCTTCAGGGTGATGCAGAGACAGCTGTTGAGCCAGGGCTGCCTTTGAGGAAAGAGTTGAGAGGAAGGAAGCCTTTCCCTTGGTCCTGAGGCAATTCTGAATATTGGCATCTCCTCAGACACACCCACCACCCATCCCAGAATATCAGCTCTGGCCTCCTGGTGAGATGAATTGATTTTGGAAGTCAGCAACTGGGATGGTTTCCACCTCCTGCTAACTGAAGTTCTGAGCTGAATTTGACAGCATCATGGCCATTTTGCTGGTGGTGGGAACCCGCTGCCTCTGCTCAGACAGATTTTGTGTCCATCAAATGTGGGCAGGCAGCGATCTCTGCCTCGCAGTTCAGGGTTCCCTTTGTTGAGTGGCACATGCTCCTAGCAGGATCACATGGCTTCAGTGGTGTCCTGTTTCTTGAACATAAACTAAACTTGACAGCAGCAAAATGGACACTGTGTGGCCATGTTGACTAGATGACTGGTCTCCATCCCATGATTAGCTCAGCCCAGGGATAAGTCGTGGTGTCTGGAGCATGTAGGCAGGCAGGAATGTCATGTGGGGAAGGGTGGTCAGGAGCAGCAGACCGTCTGTGTGAAGCCAGGTACACAGGGCTCAAACCTTTCCTCTCCCACTTCGTTGGTGGTTTGAATGAGAAATGTCCCCATAGACTCAGGTGTTTGACCCTTGGTCCCCAGTTGGTAGCATCGTTTGGGGGAGGTTGCGCAACCTTGATGGAGTGGTCAGTCACTGGGGTGGGTTTGGAGAGTTCGCTCACAGCCTCACACCTTCCACTTTCTTCTCTACTTGTTTGTGGTTGAGGATGTGATCGCAGCTTCTTGTTCCTGCTTCGGTGCCTGCTGCCTGTTACCTGTCATGCCTCCCAGACCATCGACTAATTTTTATCTCTCTGAAATCACAAGCCCAAACAAACTTTTTCTTCCTATGCTAGTTAGATTTTTGTCAACTTGACACGGAAGAGGAACCTCACAATTGAGAAAATCCTTCCATCAAACTGCCTGTAGGCAAGTCTGTTAGAGCATTTTTTTTTCTTAATGATTGATGTGGGCTGACACAGCGCACAGAG
This sequence comes from Pachyuromys duprasi, assembly GCA_028658305.1. Classification (NCBI taxonomy): domain Eukaryota; kingdom Metazoa; phylum Chordata; class Mammalia; order Rodentia; family Muridae; genus Pachyuromys; species Pachyuromys duprasi. The sequence goes on from CM053743.1 coordinate 44,499,552, forward strand.
GGGTAGTCCCACCCGTGGGACAGTGGTCCTGAGTTGTATAAGAAAGCAGGCTGAGCCAGCCAGTGAGCAGCACTCTTCTGTGGCCTCTGCGTGAGTTCCTGCCTTCAGGTTCCTGTCGTGGCTTCCTTTGATGATGGACTGTGGTGTTCAAGCAGAAGCTAATTTTTATTTTCTCCCCAGGTCGCTTTCGGTCACAGTGTTTTATCGCAGCAACAGAAAAGCAGCTGATACGTCACATGGAGTACATAAAGCTGGCTGTCACTTGGGCCTCACTGAGTTTCTGTTTCCTTATCTGTGATGTAGAGCTACACTAGAAACCCTGATGTGTGTGTGTGTGTGTGTGTGAGGCGTAGGGGGCTCTAAAGCCCTCGGCGCAGGGTCTGGCTCACAGCAAGCACTTATAACACCAGTCTCTTCTGTCACCTCTTTCAGGCAGCCTCGAAGACACTGGAGGTTCCACAGCCCCGGCACAAGGCTCTTTGGTACCCTTGGAATGGCCTTTTGTGGAGGAAGCAGGGAGATGTACTTGGGAAGTGAAACAATCACCATTTTCTTGGTCCTCTTCTGAGTCCCCAGCATTCTCTGCTTTCTGACCTCGGGGCTTCTGCCTTTGCTAACCTGTCTTGTCAGGTCTCACAGCCACATCCTCACACACTCTCATGGGAGCAAGATGGGAGCACCACTTTTTTGTTACTTGGTAACAACTTGCTGGTTTTGGTGGGCAGTTTCAAGGACTGACAGAGGTCTGGGCTGGGGTCTCCTTTGAACCCAGGACTTTGGAGGTGCTCTTAGAGCTGTGGTTCTCAACCTCCCTGATGCTGTGACCCTTTAATACAGTTCCCCATGTTGTGGTGACCCCAACCAACCATAAAATTATTTCTGCTGCTACTTCATAACTGATAATTTTGCTACGGTTATGAATTGTAATGTAAATATCTGTGTTTTCCAATGGTCTTAAGCAGCTACTGGGAAAGGGGTCATAACCCACAGGTTGAGAACCGCTGTCCCTCAAGCCTGCTGTGAGCCCGTATTGCACATTGTTAGACCAACATGCGTTCCAGGCAGTGTGTCTGACCATAGACAGCAGGGTATCAGCAGCATCCAGCTCCGTGTGTGGGGACACAGCAATGGCCTGATGAGGAAAGCAGTGGCCATACCACAAATGAGTGAATTCTGCCTCCAAGGCAAAATGAGCAACCTGGCTCCTCAGCGTGGCGATTTATCTCTTATGTTCTAAGCCAGTGTCACCAGTACACCTGGAGGTCAGCTAAGGCTGCTGTTCTACCTTTAAGAGAACAGTGTAACCAACCAGCCTTGGCTTTCCCATGTGACTGACTTTTACAATCTAAGCAAATGCATAGCTGTGATCTTAAGTTAGGCGCTCTTCCCAACCCTGACAGAAACAAGGCATGTGTACGATTTTCTGAAAGCAGCAAATCCAGAAGTTGAAAGCAAACTCGTAAAATTCACCATAAATGTTGGAAGCAACCACTCATGGATACTAGTTGATAAACAACATTGTTTGTAGTACTTTTTGTTATCTAGATCAATTGGGGATCAGTTAAAGGCAGTAAATTAATCCCTCATAAAACTCTGCTAAATATTTCTGTAATGTGTCTCATTTCTTCCCCCCATGTGATGCTCTCTGTGCTGTTCTGTAAAAGAGAGAGGAAAAGACCTGTGTCAGAGAGGCAGACTCACACACAGAAGACATAGGGAGCAGGAAACAGAGAATGCAAATCTGGACTCGCTCTTGGCTAAGTGACTCTGAGAGGAAGTATTTTTATTTCTTTCCTTAACGCGACACTGATGCGTTACTGGTGACTCAAGAGTTGATCATTAGTTCATTTAATCCACACAGTTTTGGTGCCCCATGTGAAGGACACACGAGGGATGTGTGGGGATACTTGAATGGGTCACTGAGGCACTCTGGAGCACGCATCTTGAACGTAGGGCAGCCTGAACTGTTGGGGGATGTGAACTTTGCAGGTTGCAATCACCAAAAGCTACAGGCACCTGGGAATCTCCCCAAAGCTCCCACCAAGTCTGCCTGAGAGGTTCCGGGGAAGAGGGGAGTTTGGATGCCTGAGGCTGGCCAGTAAGTCCATCTCAAGAGCAGGGGTCCTGTGCTCTGAAAGCTCCCCTTCAGCGCCAAGCCTTTGCCTTGTTTCTCTTTCTTTCAAATCGTGTTTTCCCTGTTTCTCTTTCTTCCTCAAGTTGTGTCTGAATCTACCTCAACTTCAGTCACGAGGAAAGGTGCTCTCTCTCCCTCTCTCCAGCTTTCAAACTACTCTCACAATGGGGATTCCCTGTCTCCTGCAGCTCCTTCTGGGACCCAGCAGTCCCAGAGTTCCACAGGGAGCAGCTGCTCCGCGCTTAGGGCTAGGACAGCTTCTCAAGGGCCCTGAGGCCAGAATGCTAACAGCCAACCAGTCCTGTTTGAGGATAGCCATCTCGTTCACTGTGGTTTCACCTTCAGTGCTTTAGTCGGCCATGGGCCAAAATTATTAGGTAGCGAATTTTGGAAATAAATGTTATCTTAGGTTGTCGGCCATTTTACTAGCATGATGGAATCTTGCCGCTTCCTGCTCTGTCCTTCAGGGACAGGAATTGTCCTTTTGTCCAGTGTTTCCATGCAGTATGTGCTGTCTTTCCATTCATTCCCCCGTAGTTGTTTCGGCTATTGGACCGGCATTGCAGTGTTGTGGTGAGGTTTCAAATGAAGGCTCCGGAGTCAGCCCCTGGTCTCCAAGAACAAATCTCATTTAAAACTGCTTCATTACAGGGCAAGTCCTGTAGTAATTCGCAGCCCGCGGATCATGCAGATGGACACTGATGTTGATGCGGGCAACAGGAGGCCTCTTGAGCAACACATGACTTGCCCTGGGCCTGTCTGGGAAGGACCCACGCTGGGTTTAATGTTCGGCTGCTGCCATCTTGAAATTTGACATTTTTCTTTTTTTGTCACTCAAACGCTTTTTAAATTGACAGAAATGAATTGAACATATTCATGTAGTACAGTGTGAAATTTCCATACAGGGGCACTGTGCATAATAATCAGACCAGGGAATTAGCATACCCACTGCCTCCAACATTAACCATTTCCGTGTGCAGAAAACATTCAAAATACCTATTTAAAATATGCAGTGAATTAATTACTTTTCTTACCTAAAGGTTTATTTGAACAGTGAGCAAACTGCAGTCAGTTCTAACCAGAGTCTAGGGGGCCAGGACAAGCGCTCTGGTGGAGAAGGGTGAGAGGTGTTATGTGAAGTGTGTGGAAGGGCAAAATGAGCCTGGAACTCAGAACACCGTGAGCCCCAGGCTGTCAGCTGCAACGTGAGCCACAGCAGGGCTCTTTCTGTAGGCTGCGCCCCGTGCTACACAGGGGTCAAGGAGGCTTTGGGACATCTGGGAGGTGGAGCCTTGCCTCACTGTCCCTGTCCTGGGATGTACCTTTCATTGGGGCCCTCCCTACTCTGTAATGTCTATTCGTCCTGGCTTTGGGTTAGGGTTACTCTGCCATCTTCATCCATAATGAATGAAAGGGATCGGTGGGTGGAGGATTCACCGCAGGCAGGAAGGTGTCTCATCCAACCACTGGAGAGTGTGAAAGTGAGGGCCCTGGGCAACCATTTTAATCTCGCTAGTACTCAGTTTGCTCAGTAACCCATGAGAGGTAGCTTGGAGCCTTGGAGAGGAAGCATGGCTAGAAAAGATCATGGCCTCACCCTGGGGTTCATGACAGCAGAGGGCATGTGCTGTGTATCTCTGTAAAGGAGAGCAGAGTCAGTGTCAGGCAGCCATTGCAGAAGTGAAGGGGTATAGCTCCAGGTTCCTAGTCTAGGGACATGTCCCCTTGTACAGCGACAGAGTAGAGGACAGACGGTGCTGGCCGACCTGAGAGATACAGTAAGACACAGGGTCACCATCCCCAGAGACCTCCTCAGTGATTTGCCTCCATCACGCAGTTCCCAGAAACACCATCACAGGCATCTCCCAGGAGCAGAATCAGGACCAGAGCATCCCCTCCTTGGTCGCCACATAATCTGGTACCGGAACCCCGGTCTCTTGGCTGGGCTCCTGCTTCTCCACTGGGGGTCTCTGAGCCGTGGGCCCCAGGACATCTTGGACTGCCTCATCCTTGACTCTGTAGTCCCACAAGCCCTCACTTGCCTGCTTCCATCAACCTGCTGAGAGTGCAATGGGAAGCCTTAGCCTCTGGACCTGACCTCCTGGCTCCCGAGAGAGCAACAGCCCCACACATTCTGTAGAGACGGGGATTTGTGAAAAACCAATTTTTCTCTCCCAACACATTTGTGCCCGTTTAGTTAGGACTCGGCAAACGTTTTACTGCCATGTGCTTAATTAGACAGAGGGTGGGGAAAAAGCCCAAGAGTCCAGAATTTTGGTAACATCAAATATATTTTATTACTTTCTTTTTCATCTTAGAAAGAACATGAAACCTGCATGCAGCACTCATGGTTCTCAGCATTTACATAGCAGATACACAGCCACACAGCTGCCTCTACTGAAGGGTGGCAGGGTGCGGTGAAGGTCGTATGTACACAGGAGAGGACACAGGATCATCCTAACTCCCAAAGAGGACTGGGCTGTTTGCATGTGCACAGATGGGGCATGTGCTTTCTACAGGGGGAAGGGAAAGACAAAGCTTGCCCTCGCCAATAGAGTTCTGGCTGTATGTTGTGCATATATTCCTGAACCTTTCTGTTTCCTCCTCAGTGTGTTTTCTCTGCTGGGAGCATTCTATGCTTCAGTAGTCTGCCAGAGCAGCAAACCCTTCAGCAACCCTCAGGTTGGAAGAAATACCCAGCTCCTTCAAGGATCCCTTGCCTGGCCATGACAGAGCCCCCAGAATGAGCTGGGGTTGAGGTGGGGATGAAGCTTGTTCTGGTAACTCCACTGAGCTCCTCTAGGCACAGATGTAGAAGGACCTGCTCCCAATTGCCCTGCAACAGGGGCCACTGTGGAGTCACGGCGAAATTCTGACCAGTCGTAAGCCCATGGCAGCTGTGCCGAGGCGCCAGGCCCTCTGAGCGGAAGCTTTGCAAGCCTGGACTGGAGCAACGGTGCAATGAAATGCCTCAGCCATGCTCATTGTTCCTTCCAGGCGCTTATAAAGCTCAGATGTGTAGTGACATATGGACAAATACAAAACCCCTTATTTTAAAAAGGAAAGGCTTGAGGTCCCCCCGCCCCTTCGGCAAAAAGCCACTTGTAATGAAGTCTGGGGTGCAGGAGGGCTGGGTCTCACATCTGGAAACCTTTCACACACAGCTATAAAATGTAAAAACTGACCCTGGTAAGAAGAGCTTCATAGCAATATATAATTTGTCTTATACTTGTGAGAAAGAAAGGGCTTTTATTTTAATCTGCAAAGTCCTCTGCTGAAGTCTCTCACTGGCCTGGAGTTTTTCTTCCCGAGACTGTTCGCCCTATTCCTCGTAGACCCTGGGAAGAGAGGACACACAAGCATAAGCTGCTTCATCCATGGACCCTCTCTCAGGCCTGGGGCCAGGAGAAGAGAGATGGCTCTGAGGACATGACTGAAACCAACACAAAAGCTCACACACGGATGGGTGAGGCCACTCACACCTGCGTCCTAGCCCTGGGCTGCAGGGCACTCACTGCTCCTGCTTCCTTGCTCCTGGTTTCCGAGTGGGAACCCCTAATCACATTTTGAAGTAAACGGCCTGGGGGCCGCAGAAATGGTACCCAATATCCGTCACTGCTCTGCCAGCGGACCCAAGTTCAGGTGCAAGCACTCTCGTCAGGGGCTGACACACTTTTATACCTCCAGCTCCAGGGGACCCAAAGCCCTCTCTGGCTGCCTCAGGCATCTGCCCTCACATGGCATACAGGCCCACAGACACAGAAACATAAATAAAATAAATGCAATGAAATGCTCAGTGCAGCTCCCTCTCACGGCAGCCAGGGATTCTGATCTCTAAGGTGCTCTGAGCTCACTCACTGGTGCCAGGACCCAGGAGTCCGATCCTGCCATGCATGCCCCCTTCCTCCATTCTGATTTATCAAGCAGGTGTATTTGTTTTCTCTCTGACTCTGAACGGTCCTTTCAACTCCGTCTCCATTCATTAAGTTGTTTTTAATCCCTTGCAAAAGAAGGGATAGAAAGGGAGAGGGCAGGCATGGCAGGTCCAGGAGGCCTCAGTGTTCTAAGAAAGGGATGCATTCAGTAGAGTGTGATTTAGGCCAGTAATCCCTGTAATCCCAATGCTTGGAGGTGGATGGATTAGGATTCAGGGTTCAAGGCTATCCTTTGCTTTGAGGTTATGTTGATACTAGCCAGGCCTATGTGAGACTTTGTTTCAACAAATACACAAACAAGCAAATAGCCCCCTGAGCTCTTGGTGAGGCAAACTGGCAGAGGCCTCAGAGAGAGGCTCTCAGAGTCTCTGTGAGAACAATTTGCAAAAGTAGAAATGGTGGGATCCTGCCGATCCGCACACAGGTGCCTCCTTTCCAAGGCCATGGCCCAGGTGGAGGGAAAACAAGGTGAGCGGATGTTTTTAATGTCTCTGGTAGTCTGAGCAAGACTTCTCAACCCTCCATAAGCAGGCCCTGGGGTCATTCTGCTCTCCATGACACAGATGGAGAAGCTGGCAGGGGTGGGTGGGGTGGGTCTGGCCGTGCCTTTGCCATGTGAGCTTCGGGCCCTGACCAGCGAGAGTACCTCATCCCCATCAGACATATAGGAACTAGCTGCTCACCTCACCACTTTCTATTTCAGGCAACTGCAGATGAGGCAGTTTTGGAGGGAGAAAGGATTCAGGCGCAGAAGCTGACTAGGGGTATGAGCTCTGAGAGAACTGCTCGAAAGGTGGAGGCTGGGGGAGGACCAGGCTACAGGCTGGGAAAAGCAGCCCTGGGGACCCACACCCCACACGGGCTCCCTGACTTCTCCCAGTGCTGTGAAGGCAGTGGCACCCCATCTCCACCTGGTCTTGGTTTCCCCCTCCTAGGGCAAGGTGCTGGGATCCTTGGAGGTCACCTCAGTGGTGTCCTTCCCCCGCTTTGCTCTGCAGGTAAAGGTAGAACAGGCCTTGGGCATTTGAGGAGTGCCTGATTCCAGCACAAAGAAGCTGGGAAACGGTCTGTCCTTCCAAGGCCAGACCTAAGGCCCCAGGATTAGACCTAGGGAGGACTAGTCTGATGATGGGGATGCAGCCCATCAGCAGAGGTGTCTAGTGCAGGACACTGACCTTCTCAACCACTGTCCCTTTGGGTAAAGAGGCTCTGACTGGAAGAAATGAACCAAAGCACCCTTCAGAACTTGCCTGAGAGGATCTAGCCAGGGGTCAGGGGAGAACAGGGAACAGGGCACCTTGCTGGCAGGGGTCATCCTTATCATCAGTGTGCTCCTACTAAACTGTCACTTAAGGGATCCTACGCCCCCCCACCTCCATAAACTTCACAGGGGACAGCTACGCCGGGTGCTCACACAGCCACTTTCAGCTCATGTGAACTTAAATAAAACGAGCAGTTAAGACTGTAATATGAAAGTCAGAGGTCAACAAGATGGCCTCTTAGGAGCATCGCTGCTCTTGCAGAGGACCTGGGTTCGGTTCCTGGCAGTCACATAGCAGCTCACGAGCATCTGCCAGTGCAGGTTCAGGGGGTCTGATGGGCCTTTTTGAAGTCTGTGTGCACTAGGCATGTAAGGTGGTTACACATATATGCTGGCTTAATACCCACATGGGTAAGGTAAAAGTAAATCTTTAAAGATATTCACAAGAATACCTGTAACATAAAAGCTAGCGTGAGGCAGATTTTTCATCCACAGAAGGATACATGTAGCGCTCACAGCTGGCTGGAGAGCCGCAGCCTCCTTTGTGAAGTAGTGAGTTCCCTATCGGTGGGGGTGTGGAGACAGTGTCAGGGTGTCTGCTTTTATGGATATTATGTGGGTGTCAGACATTACGAGGCCAGTGGATGATAAAGTGTGAGGGTTCCTTCCTGCGCTGAAAGCCATAGCTGATCGCCAAGCCCTTCTGGGTGGACGGGGGCAGAGGGAGGGATGCAGCGAGAAGAGATGTACCTGCGCTTCTCGTTCCAGGCATTGTACCATTTGATGAAGCGTTTGGTGCTCTGCAGCTTAGGGTGTAGGCAGTGCTCCTGGCCCCGGTACCTGGACATGCTCTTCGTGGTGATGCTGAAACAGAGCAGCACAAGGCACAGGGTTGAGAGATCTCAGTAACAGTCCACAGGGTCAGGGCACACAGAGGCTCGCCCGGCCCTTCAGGTGCTCAAGCCCAGGCCAGCCCTTTGCAGTGTCTCAGTCTCTATGACAGGGTTAGCCCGAATGGGTGAGTGCTTTTACTTCTCCTTTGGGAATCCCTATCCCCTATGGCAGCCAGCAGTCTGCTGTCTCCGGGGCAGCCTCTCTCGGGGAGCAATGGTCAGGGGGCTCTTCCAATGGTCCGGAGGTAGACAGAGCCACTGCTAGAAAGTGCGCATGCTGAGTCCCATCCTTGGATTTGAGGAACTGCACAGAGGGTCTGAGACCTGCCCTGTGGATACCACCGTCTCTGACCCTTAACCCCAGGACCCGAACCCTCTCCAGCTTGTCCCTGGGCTGAGGATTTGCTAACCCTGGAGCAAGGGCCTTGCTGGCTTGGTGGCCCATTTCAATGCCCGAGTGTGAGATTGCAGTTATCTTATTTGGGGCCAGAAAAATAAGACATTTCTTCTCTGGACCTCTCTCAGCCAGAGCTCCAGCACCCCATGGAGGCTTAGCTGTGCAGGGGAGAGGCAGAACCCGGTACTGAGCGCAGTCAGCCCAGTCTGAATCCTTGTGACCTGTCTGACTCTGGAGAATAGGTACAATAAAAAGACCTGTGCCACAGGGTTTGGGAAGGAGCAAAGGTTATAACCTCTGCAGAGTGCCTGGCTTCTCATAGGTGTCCAGGGACTAGCGCTATTACTAAGTAGCCAGCAACAAGACAGACTTCATAGGTGTGCTCAGTCCTGGATGGTCCAGGGTGACCTGGGAGATGGTGGCAGTAACAGGAAGCTTCTGGGAGGGTCCACTCAGACCGTGCAAAGTGGAGATACGACTTCCTGAGGGTTCACAGGAGGGTAGCTGGAGATGAGAATAGGAAGAGCGAAAATTCCCCCACCTGGTCCCAAGGTTTACAGGCCAAATTCTAGAAGGGGTACGGTTGCTGCGAATGCAATCTTTCAATCTGTAGGAATGGCAGACAGTGTCTTGCCAGCAGAATGAGTGCAGAATGCTGCATCAGGAGCCCGCTCCTCCTCGTCCAAGACCAGGGATGGACACCTGATAACCCCAGGGAATTGGATCATGCCTGGCTGGAGACAGGTGGATCCTTGCAGGCTCCGAGCACAGGGCCCTCACTCTACACCTCTATCATCCTGCAGGAACTAGCAGTCATATTTCCTCCACACCCACAATGCTGTTGGTGCCCTGAGCGGCAAACTCCAGTGAAAACCCCCTTTCTCCGTAGGCCAGAGTGCAGACTGAGCACCCTACTTCCGAAAGTCAGGAAAAACACAAAGGGTTTAGACCCCCATCCCCCACAGTACTGGGGTTATGCAAATCACAGCAGGGTGCAGAATCTGGGAGCCTAGACCTAATAACTATCAGAAATTCTGGATCTCTTTCCCTAGCAGTTCTGGGTGCCAATGGACACTATGGACATATGACACAAACTGTCCTTCAAGAACCTGGACTTGAGCTGGTAGGATGGCTCAGTAAATAAACGTCCTCACCACCCAGAGTGGAGCTGGGTTTGATTCCTACTCACCTGGTAGAAGGAGGGAGCCACCTCCTGCAAGTTATCCTAGGATCTCCACACATGTGCCATGGCATGCCTACTCCCTCCCCAACGAGATATTCGTACGTTAAAAAGGAATCCGGGCTTTCCAATGTCCTGGCTGCAAGGACACACTGACACTTGAAGGACACACTGACTCCCCCTGACCCTCCAACAGGGATCTCTGGATGACTCCAGGGAAGCTGGAAAACTGGCCTTCAGCCTTGGTGGCTGAAAACCTGTTTTGGCAAAAAGTCCCTTGATTGATAGAAGGAGAGGAGCCTCTGGCCTGCCAAAGGACAGAGTGGGAGAAAGGCTGGTCTCCTGTGGCCCCTGCAAGCTTTCCCAATGCTACACAAAGTCTTCCCAAGCACTTGCTTGACTATACTTTCTCTCTCTACCCAAGAAGTTTAGTCAAGAAAAGAACAAGCCTGTCTGGGGAAGTCTGTCCTTTTGAGTTGCTGATGCATCCCATTTTTGTCCCCTGAAAGGTCTCAAAGACAACTTGCAATCTTCTCTGACATTTTTTTGAACCCCCACCCCCAAACTAGAAATTCTGAGGTTCTTGTGACTGCCTGCCATGGCCCTTTAACCTGGAGCCAGCCCACACTGAAAAGCAGTTTTCTCTTATCTGTCTTGCAAGACAAGGACGGATAAGGATGTCAGTTGGGAGCTCATGACTTGGGTCAGCCCAGGCCCTGTGGCTTTCTGAATTCCCCGAACTTCAGCGGGTGGAGGTTGTGAGGAGCTTGTGGGGGTGTGCCCTTCCTTCACAGACACCGCGTGAAGGCCTTTGGGCCAGCAAGGGCAGCCGGTGGAAGGCACTCGCCCAGACTGAGAATAAAGTGTGTCCTGTTTCTGGGGGAGGGGAAGAGGGGCCAATGGTCCATGGCAAATATTTGGGAGCTGTTTTGCCAAGGGCTGCCTTCCTGGCCAAGAGTGTATTGATGGAGAAACGGCCGCGCTGGCTTCAAGCGGTTAATTGGGAAGGCTGAGGCGCAAGGAAACTCAGTGTTCTCTCTCTGCCCCAGTTTTTAAGACCGGCATCCCCACCAGGCAGGCTGCAGTGGTGCATGGCACATTAACCCCAGCAGAGCGCTTTCCCCAACACTGTTCGGATGCGCGGGTCCACAAGGCGGAAGGCACAGGAGCATTCTCACAATGAAAGCCCCAAGAGCCCCCAAAGCGTCCACCCCTGTGGCTGAAAAGAGACGCTGAAAGGAAAGTTACTTCTCTCTTCGGTAAGAGGAAGGCAGCGCAGCCCGCCCGATAGGCTGGGCGTGTGTCCCGAGTGGATCTGGTGCGGATGTTCTAAGACGCCGCACCACTAGCCCACGGTAAACCCTAACAAGGACAGGCTCAGACGGACCGGCCGGAGGGCCCCCTCCCCCCTTTCCAGGCTGTTTGGCAATGTCCCGAAGACTTGCCTGCCGATTGTGAGTTGCTTCCCAGGCCTTGGCAAAGGCAGAGGGAAAGGCGTTATCTCCCCGACCCAGCCCAGGTAGTGCCCCGCCACGGGACATGCTCGCTTAGAACTCACATAACCATCTTCTCTTCGCAGTGTGGGTACTTTGGCTTCATCTCCAGCTTCTTCACGTCGCTGTAGCGGATCTTGGGCCCCTTCCTGGAACACTTACACTTGGACCCTGCGGGAGAGCGCGGCAGGCCAGGCTGCTGAGTCGCCAGGGCAGTCTCCTCTCTCGACCTCCCAAGGTGCCCTCCCGTGACCCCCACGCCCCGGGTTCCAGGATGCCTAGGGGGTGCTTGGGCTCTTTAGGACGGGACAGGACAGCGGCAGGCGGCCCTCGCGACACACTCACCGTCCACTCTCGAGGCGCACAGCGCCAGGAGCAACAGGAGCAGGGCAGCCGCCAGGAGCCTCATGCTGGCCGGAGGGGCGCGGTGGGGAGCAGGGACAAGAGGAGGGCGCGGGCCTGTGCGCGCAGCGGCCGGGGGATGCGGCAGCCCGGCTCGGGTTCTCGGTGTGGAGCACGCCTCTCCGCTCGGCTCCCTCCTGCTGCGCCCGTCGGTGGGTGCTCCCGCCGTCTGTCTCCCTGCTGCGCTGAGCTTCGGCGCTGGGTGCCGCGGTCTCCCCACAGCCTCCCTCCGCCCACCCCGGCCCTCTTTTAAATTCGCTCCTGCCCTCTCCGAGAGCGAGCTCATTAATATGCAGAACCAGTCGGTGACTCACTGAGATTTCTCAATGTGGTGGGGGGAGGAGATCTCCCAGCCCGCCCCACCGCCGCCCGCCTGCCCCGGACCCATCGCGACCACAGCGGCGCACACTCGGAGCCAAGCGCGCACACGCACACACTCACATCCGCTACCCTCTCGCCCCGCAGCATGCCCGCCTTCACGCACTCGCACACCCAGACCTCCGTGTCGCTGCCCTGCCTTGGAGAGGCCAGGCCAGATTCCAGCCTGCTGTGAGATGCTGCCTTTCTGTTTCCTGTGGACACTTCTCAGGCCACGCAGGTTTACTGACTGTCCCGAGCCACCCAGAGACCCAGGCCTGGGCTCAGATCCGAGAGTTTTCAAGCAGGTGCCAGGGGAGAATGCCAGCACACCTGGCACCCCGCGGAGCTGGTCTCTGTTGTGCCAGCAGCCCCAGTGGTCAGAGCTCAAGGCCAGGTGTAGTCAGGGGCTTGTCACAGGTTGTATAAGGCTTTGATCATTAAATCACTGGACACGGGAGTGGGGGATGGAGAGTGGACGGGGACTACACAAGTCCTAGAAGGGGTTTATGGCACGGTGTTCGTGTGTGGCTGTGCACGGGCTGTGGAGAATCCGGGCACATTCAGAAGACTCTCTATAGCCAGGTGGAGCCCAGGAGGTAGCTATGACTGACCATGGGAACCGGATAGCCGCTGTCCCAGACGGTGGCGGATGAAATTCCACCCTGCCCCAGTGTTCACCACCACGTGACTCTGCATTAAAAGGCTTCTTTTTACTCTCTGTAAACCTGTAGGTCTCCACAGTGAGCATCAAAGGCACCTGTGAGATGTACATACGATCATACAAAGCCATCATGAGGACATGGAGCACAGCTCTCAGACAGTGCTATTTAAGGGCATCGTTAGTGTATATGTTTTACATATCACTCTGACTGGGACAGGCTCCCCTTAAATTGGTACTTTCAAGTTGTTCATTTGCCAGTGCAGAAACAGGCATAGCAAGGAAGAAGGTTCTAGAGCCAGGAAGCAGGTGACTAAGCCAGGGGCATCTATGGATACGCGGCTGCAGAGCGGGGCCACTCTACTGTCTTCAGGCTCCTCCATTCTGGTGAAGAGCTGCTTTGAGAGACCCAGAGACAGGGTCCATGTATCTTAGACTCATGGAGGGCTAGCCTTGACTCCCAGGCCAGAGCTTGACCCTTGCTAGGTCATTAGCCCGGCAGCTCCTAAGGGTGAAAGTATCCGGAGAGGCCTCTGGGGTGGGAGGTGTAGTTGGCTGAGTGCCGAGTCGGTGTTTTTTCCTGTCATCTGTGCTTGTCACCCATAGGAGGAAGCTGTGCTTGCAGTGCAAGCAGAGCCCATGCCCGCCACTGTCCCTGTCCTTAAGGTCAGGCTGGAAACTGGGCATTGGGTTCAGCAGAGGGAATGCAAGATGATCTTTGCCATTTCTGTTGCTTTAAAAGATTAAAGTTTGGCTTTCTTCATGTACAGAAGCATGAGTTTATTTCAGAAAGGCAATTTTATCCATTCAGGGGACTACACCAAGATGAAAAACATCTTTGGGGTCTGAATGCATGTGCACAGCTAAGATCCAGCTGTGGGTCTGGTGTGTCCATCTGCTTGTATCGCTCTGTGGACCGGCTTTGCTTTGCATCTCTTTAAAAATGGTGCTTATTTGAAACCGAATAGTACAGCGGCTAAGAGGTCCATGTCCGACTTCAGCTGTACTGCATGTGACTTCCGGCAAATGATTCTTTTATCCCTCAGCTTTCCTTATCGGTGAGGTGGGGGGTGATAATGATACTCTCAGCATAGTGAGAAAGACAAGTCTAACAATAGCTGTCTCCCATAGGGAAAGTCCAAGGATCCAAGAAGTGTTCAGCCTGGATGTCTCTGCTGGTCCTCAGTCTACATCAGAACCCTAAAGAAGGCTCTAATGCTAGTGAAGGAAAGCAGCAGCAGGGCATAGGAACTTGCTGTTGAGAAGGAGGGCAAGCAAGCACAAAACAGAGGCTGCTTTCTTCTATGACCTTTATATAGGCTGCCATGAGAGGGCGTGGCCCAGAGTTAGTGAGGGGCTTCTGACCTCAAATAATTTGGATTTAAGGTGGGTGTCCCTGCCTCAAATGATCCAAAGAACTACCCCCACACACAGGTGTGCCCAGTGACTTGGATTTTTTTTTTCAGTTAATTCCAGATGTAGTCAAGTTGACAACCAAGAATTGCCCCCACAGGGAGGAAACGCCCCCTGGGAAAACCTGCTGTGGGCAGGCTCTGTGCAGGTACTGGGGCCTTACAATGAGCAAGCACACACACCTGTTCCCAGGGGAGGGTCCGTGGCAGCACCACAAGTGTGGGATAAGTGTGAACATCCCTCAGAGGACGTTCTACCACGGAGAAGCTGGTACTGTGTGATGTGATCCTCAGAAGTAGGGATGGCTTTCTGGATGAAGTGGGTAGTTGGCTGGCTATGGAGGCCGACAAAGTGGCTGAGAGAGGAAGGAGGCCACTTCTGCTTCCACTCCCATGGGATGCCTCTGCTCCAAGTTCTTCCCTGGCTCCTGAGAGCCCTGGCTGAGTGCCCAACAGTGCCCACTCCGGGTGGCCAGCCAGTATCCCTCCCACTGGCCACACTTGGTGACCCCGCCTTGACTCATCTCTCTGGCATGCAATGTTCCCAGCCGGGGAACCTTTGCTCACCAGCCCTCTTGCCCAGAGTGCTTCCTCCTCCCTGTACCCTCTCCTCACTCTCTGTGCCCATGTCCGCATCTCAGACTCAAGCGCTCCAAGCTCTCTGGCAGCCCGGCAGCTGCTTCTCCCAGTGCCAGGGTCACTTTGGGCACATCACACACTACCATGGCAGACTGTGTTGCTTTCATGTTCTTGGGGGGTGAACTGTAAGGAAACTTCTCAGCCATCTCCACCTTTAGCCTCCTCAGGTGAGCTCTGTGTGCAGCATAGCCTCTGAGGAGGTTTGAATAAAAAAATCCCCCACAGACTGGGATGTTTGAGTACTTGGTCCCCAGTTGGTGGCGCTATTTGGGTAGGTTTAGGGGGTGTGCCCTTGCTGGAGGAAGAAGTTCCTGGGGGGCGGGCTTTGAGGTTTCAAAAGCCTCGCTCAATTTCCAGTGTCCGTTTTCTGCCATTGGTGTTAGCCAGGATCCTGTTTCTGTGTCCTCTCTCCCTAGATGTTTAGGTAAGGGCAGAGTCTCATGCTTCAGCAACTTTGTCACTTATGACACGGTGGGTCTCACAAGTACTTGCTTCTACCTGGTTCCAGTGACTGAGTCCAAGTCGGTGGGTACCTGTGTTATTTGGAAATTGTGTGTGTGTGTACATGTGAAATTGATACAAGCTGGAATCTTCTGGGAAAAGTGAACCTCAGTTTTGAAACTGTATCCATCAGATTGGCCTGTAGGCAGTCTGTGAGGTATTTTATTGATTGATGTGGGAGTTGCCTAGCCCACTGCGAGGCAGGCAGTCTGAGATATTTGAGAAAGCAGGCCAAGCAAGCCAGTAAGCAGTACTCCTGCATGGTCTCTGCCTCAGTTCCTGCCCTGACTGCCCTTCAGGAGGAGTTGTGAGCCAGATGTGTAATCCAGCTAAGCCTTCTGCCCTACAAATAGGTTCTCGTCAGCGTTTAGTCACGCCAATAGAGATTAAACCAATGCGGTTCCTCCCTCTCTGTAGCTCTTTCTTGTGCCTAGTACCCTGTGTGTGTCTTTCTGAGTATGACCCCAGCCTGTGGAACGCTGGCCAGGTAGGGTGCGCCTTCTTTGCTGGGCTCCTTCAGAACCTCAGCCACAGGCCCTTCCTGGGCGCTGAGGTGGAGGGGACAAAGCTGAGGTCCCCAAGGGCAGATCCTGGCTTGCTCTTTATGCTGGGAATAGTTATGTTTTCTGAACAACTTGTGCCCAGAGGGAATGGTGCCTGGGACAGCCACGTGACACCCTGTGGCAGCATAGGTGTTCCAGACAAGTAATCGGGTACTCTGAAGGATCCACTCAGACAGAGCAGAAGATGCTGAAAGCAGTAAGCCATGTCAGTGAGCAGCATTGATTCTGCTAGTTTCTCGTTCACCAGCAAACAGGTATCTTGCAATCTTACTACAGGGAAATGTTTTCAGTTAACAGACAAATGAACAAATGGACAGTTCCGAGAGATAGAGTTATCAAACAATTCGCAAACTCATGTGTCTTTCTTAGTGGCCAGAGAAAAACCACAGTAGTGGTGTGGCATTTATACCCACATCCTGTCCAGCAGGGAACCACTCATCTTAGAGATCAGTGTTCAAAGGAAATGTCAATGATGGAGCCCCATGATGACTGGGCACGAGGTATTGGGAAATCGTATTAATAGTGGGTGTGCCCATGAGGTCAGTGCGTTCACCTGATTCACTTGAGAAAATTCTGTTTAAGAATCTGAAACAAAGAGTGTGTAGCTGCTTACACCTTGTAGCTGCTCATACCTTTAACTTGGGAGGCAGAAGCAGGTGGATCTCTGTGAGGCCAGGCTGGCCTATACATCAAGTTCCAGGACAGCTAGAGCTGTGTAATAAAGAGATACTGTCTCAAAAATAATAATAAAAATAAACATTCATAACAGAAAGACACCGTGTCAACGATACTCCTTGTTGTGTCTGAGTAGACAGCTACAGGGGATTTAGGTAGCTAACGAAAGAGCGGCAGGGAATAGTTGCTGGTCTGAAGATCCTGATTTCCACTGCTGTGGAATGCTCCATGCTCGCACCTGTAGAAAAAAGGTGGGTTAGTATTAATATGACAAGTACATTAAATGATAAGGTCTGTATGGAGGGTGGCAAGGGAAGGGGCCCAGAAGTTCTTTTCTGAGTGGCAGAAGGTTGGATATCATGGAATCTATGGAATGATCTCATTGTAGAAACCCAGGAGTGCTGTATTGGAAAGACTGCTTAGCACTCCTGGGCACGCGTGGCAGGCAGACCCTGCAGGAGAGGAGAGTCCTTGGTGGACCATGCCAGGCTCAAGGCCCAGGCCTTGTCTTCAGAATTACCCTCCTTTTGCACAGCCTACCTCATGTGGCTGAATCCTGCCACATCCTGCTGTCTTGTCCTGCTTCCGGCTTCTCTTGGTGGCTGTACTGCATGGTGGTGCAGCATGAAAGTTCTGCCAGGCCCTCTCCTAATTTCCGGGTGTCTGAATGCCCCCTTGCTGGTCGGCACTGCCACCCCGCCTTCAACTATGACATCTATTCTTCGCTTTTTCTGGAAGCCGCTTTTTCTGGTAGCCTTGCAGGCTACCCATGTGCAGAGCAGGCCCTGGCACATAGTAGGTGTTTGTTTACTGCTCTAGTTGTGTGGAACTGGGAGAGCGGGGCCTAAAAATGAGGTGAAGTCTTACACATTAGCTAACCTCATTCAGAGCATCAGACAATTTATACTCAGGGTTAAGTCTCCTGGACAATCAGAAGCATAAGCCTCATGTGGCAAAAACGTGTTTTTCCCTAGAAGCATATAAACAAATAACAATAGCCAGCTGTAAAGAACAGTCCAAAGTGAACTCACTCCTATCTGCTACACCTGGCAGGGGCACAGAAACACATTCCAAGAACATCCCATGTCATGGAGGTACAGAGGTTACAAGACTCTTGTCTGGTTTACTTGGAGTTTTCTCACGAGGTCTCAGAAATCTCCTCAGACGGTAAACAAGAAAGCCACAGAGCAATCTATGCCATTAAAAGTTCCTTTACAAAGGAGAAGGTCCTGGAAGGAATGAACAGGTGGGCAGTGAGAGCACTGAAGCAACTTTCCCTCTATTGCCTTCTGGTGAACTATGGAGCCGGACTTCCTGGATTAGAATCCTGTTCAGCAACCTTGAGCCTTTATTGCTGGGTGGTCAAAAAAGGGTTGATAATAATAATAAATAATAAAGCTGTGATGAGGATTAACGAGCAGACACAGGACATGCGGATACTGCAGTGCCTTGTCATGTGGTGAGCCGTGCACAGCAGTCACATCAGAGCTGCAGTCACGTCAGAGCTGCACCTCCTCAGCCCCAGCCTGGGCCAGAAGTTTATTTGGCTGTGTTCTCTTTCTTTATATATTAATGCTTAGGTAGTGCTTATGTGTCAGGGACTATTCTGAGGAATGTACAAATATTAACTTACTTCTCATAACAGCTGTATGGTGTGGCAGCCTCATTTGGAGGAGAAGGAGAAACTGAGCCACGGGTCCTAGGGCTGAGTGTCAGATCTAAGCATCCTGACTCTGAGCCCTGCCATGTGCTCTCTCCTGGAAGTAAGGGGATGTTCCCCACTTCATGTCCTCATCTCCAGGTCCTGATGCTCTCATGAACTGTGTGCTTTCCCTCCAGGGCTCCCATCCACTTGGGCTGCCAGAGTCAGCAAGAAAGAAGGCAGGGTGCTCATGTAGTACCTGGGACTTCTTGTATTGCTTATCAGGAGTTCAACTGAACCGAGCATCCTGTATTTTAGCTGACACTCCTGAGTCCTATACCAGAGGGTGGTGAGGTGGCTTGGGCCATCCCTCTTTTAGGAGGATTCTTAAATCTCTGAGGTCTGGCTGGGCAGGGGTGGGAGGGCCAGAAGGGCAAGCATTCTACGAACTCTTGTAGGCTCCACTGACGTTCTTGATGCAACAAAGAAATGGAGGCAGGCTGGCCAGGCCGGCATGAAGGAGAGACATGCTGGGGTAGGCAACAGCATAGAGGTGCTCTGGGAGGTGGAGAGAGGAAGGTCAAGGGATGACAGCGGAGCACTGGCGTGTAGAGTAGGAATAGTGGGACAGTGGGAGGCTCACTATGGAGAATACCCCCCGGCAGGACAAGGTGTGTACTGCTGAGTGCTGGTCACGGTGTGCATTGCTGAGGAGGCCCTATGCTAGCCCTGATTTCAAAGACCCAACAGAGTTCCAGGCAAGAAGGCTGCGTTCTCCTCAGGAACCTCGTAGGAAGAACTCTGGCTGCCCTGTGAAGGAAAGCTGGCAGGGTGGGGTTGGGAGGCAGGCAAAATCTTGCTGACAGCTTAACAGTTGGGCTCCTTTTCTTGGAATTCTTGGCCCGTTCTTGAAAAATATAATGCAGAAAATTATTAAGAGCGAGGCATTTGGGACGTTGGTGCTTTTTGGTTAAGGACCTTCTGTCTGGAATGTCTGCTGTTAGAGCCAGGAGCTGAGGCAGAGAGGAAGTGACTGGCTTTGGGTTGAGGGGTGGTAACTAATTGGCACTGAAATCAGCATCAGGCTGAACAGGAAGGAGAAGAGTCGAGGTTTCTTTGAGGGTTTACCTGCCCGGTGGGTGAATGTCGGTTGGCCTTGACTAACTCATACGCAGAAAACTCAGACTACTGAGAGAGGTTGCAATTTTGTGTCTTAGCGACTACTCACTTCTGACATGACCAGGTTCTTAACAGTGAGCGATTTAAGGCCATAAAAGAATTGTCATAAACAGCTCTCAGGAGCCAAGAACACAGCCCGGATTTTAAGCACATAATGGAATCATATCAAAAGCAAGAGGGGCGGCAGTAACCATAAATCCTGGAAGTGCAAGATCTGTCCGTTGTGACATGTGTGCTGAAGGGAAACCAGATGTGCACGCTGGGAGCAGGGACAGGAGGGCCCCTTTGCGAAGGTGGGAGCCCCACTTCAAGTTGGCTCAGGATGTGTTCTGCATGCCTCAGCTGGAAGCCCGGGGTCGGAGGGCAAAGGCAGAAGCTGAGGTTACGTGGGTTGGACTAACAGACATTTCACAAGGTTCTGCGATTTTGCCTTTGAAGGCTCAACACTTGGCATAACTCTTTAATAAAACGTGTTTATTCCAAAGAGGAAAAAAAAGCAGCAAAGGCATACAGAACTCGCTGGAAGTGGGCAAGAAACATGCGAAACTAGGCTGCCGTTCTGTTCCCAGGATGGGGCTGGATTGTGTTGGGTTGCAAGGCTGCAAGCCAGCAGCTCACTGGAGGTCTGCTGGGAAGAGGGATGCCAGGCTGGCAGCCTGGAAAGAAGTCGTGGGTTCTAGGTTTTGGGTTCAGGAAGAGTATTCCTGAACAGGTACTTGAGACTGACTTTTAAGGACAGGTGGTACTCCATAGGGAGAGGAGAATGAGTGAGAGTAACCTACAGGGCCACAACACTGGAGGCACGAGCTAGAAGTTAGACATGGCTTACGATCAGGGAGACAACTGCCCGGTGTGAAGACAGGGCATGAGCAAGGATAGCTGGACCAAAAGGCCCTCCTGGCAAGAGTCTTGGGTGCTGGTACCAGGAGCATGTACCTAACTGTACGGGAAAATTGGATTTGGTGCTTGAAGTCATTGCAACTCTTACTACTTAAGACAACAAACAGGAAACAAACAAGCCAAAATAAGCAAAAACAAAACAATGAAACAAAACCCCAAACCAAGCCTGTCCCACCACTCTGAAAACCAGTACAGCCATATGGAAGAAAGGGCTGTCCTTCCAGGATCCAGCCCCGGCTGCCCCTACCCCAAGGGCCTTTATTTAATTACAGTCTTTACCTCCCCCGCCTCCCAATCTTTGTTTGCTAAGTGTCCTTTCACAAGATCTCCTACCTCTGTTGGATCCCTACTTTAAGTGCCCAGAGAGGCTTAGCAAGGACCCTGAGAGAAGGTGCAGGCTTTGTGAAATATGTGTGAGTGCAGCGGTTTTAAGTTTGGGGGTTGAAATAATTTTCTCTGGTGCACATCTGCAGTGTGAGTTTAGGAAGCCCTCAGAGCCCATTTCCTCCTCCCTCAGCCACATGCCACCTCCAGTGTCACAACAGTTGAACTGTGTCAAGGCCCTTAGCAGGTGGCTGGGCTGACTATAGCCACTGAGGCCCTGGGCTCAGTCCACTGGGGTTCCCGTGAGCCTCCCAACATTATTATTCAGAAGGTCTGGGGTTTTGAAGCACTGGCTTACCACAACTTGGTTTCTAGAACTAAGATTGCTTTACAGCGTCTGGATCCTGATGCAGCTACCCATTTTCAGTGTGTTGGATCGTGGCTACAGTCTTGTGGTGTGTACTTTGAATTTTGGATAGCGCAGGGGGCTGTAAATGTGGACAATTTTACGGGTGTCTTTTCAACCCAGTCTATTGTTTTTCTTGATGCTGAGCATTCCCAGATTTGCCTTTATCAGAAGCAGAGCAGGGCTCCTTTTCCGTAAGTGCCAGGAGCGTTGGCATCTGGACTGTTCCATTGGGGGCTCCCACGTTTCCATCTTAGACCTTGCAGGGTAAAGCACTCTCATGGGAGAGTCAGGGTCCTAGCTGAAGCTTCCCAGTGTTCAGCCTCCGCCTTATCACTGGTCAAAGCATGGCAGGCCTCTGGTAAGGTGCAGGGCTGCTGGTGGATAGGGTGGGTAACCTGACTCTGGCAGGCAGGCTGTGGGTGCTGGGGAGTGTTGTATGTGCCTTTACTTGGTGTCTGGGATTATAAAAACATTTGGAGACAGCAAGAACACACAATACTCCCCTTGCAAAAGAAAAAAAAGTATTTGTATTTGTAGATTTTTATTTTTTAAATGAAGGCACCTGGTTTGCTTAAATTTGTGCCTTTGAAATGTCTGAGGGCTGAGGACTGAGCTCGTGGAGGAGAACAGAGGGATTGTAAAGCCTGAGCATTTCCAGGGCTGCTGCTGGCTGTTCCTCCCCACCACCTGGCCCAGCCTGCACTGCTCCCTGTCTGGGTGCAGGCTTAGGAGGAAAGACAATAGCTCGCCTGTGCAGCACTTCAGATCAGGTCTGGACTTCAAGTTTGGCTGTCAGCAGGGCAACTCACAGGAGGCATTTTCCAACTGTAGTGGCCCTCACTGCTCTTTCGGAGGTTAGCCTGGTGATGGGGAGGCCCGCAAGAGGCATGCACCTCCCAGACATGGCTTCCGGGGAGAGAGTCAGCCTTTCTTTCTAGAGGCAGCCCCATGCCTGCTTCTGATGATGCTGACAAAAACGGACCCCTATTGCTTGTACCCCCAACAACTGCCCTTTGGTGGCCCCTTCTTCTGACCACTCCTACCTGCTGATGATCCTTCTCCTCTTTCTCATCTTTGTCTGGACTATGTTGAGTTCTCGGTCTCCATATTCCAGAGGGCAGAGCTAGGGTTTCTTGACCTTGATGTCTACAGGGTCCAGCACACGGCACACCCCCAGGGGACACTGGTCAACCACAGTGACCTGTTCACTTTGTTCCTTAAGAGATTCAATCATATCTGGATCTTTGTGCTGTGACCCAGAGAGTCAACCTCAATCAAAACCCACATGTGAAAGTCTCCAGCTATAAAGCCTGGCCAAGCCTAGGCTTCCTTCTCTCTGGCACCGTAGCTTGGAGGGTGCCCATGAACCTCCTCTGATGCTCTTTAGAGGGGAAGTGTTCATTCATGAATGAACTTACATAAGCCTTTGTCTTCCTGTTAGGCCAGAGACTCTCTCATCCTTACGCCCATTTCGAAGATAAGGAACCTAAGGTGGAAGGCCAGGAAAAGTACCAAGTACAGAACGCTACTTTCCTAACCTCAAGTCTTTGACACTAGGCCTTGGCTTCATGGGCCTCATCTTAGACCCCATTTTATGGGTGTCTTTTCAAATAGTTCCTGGCCAAGGTAGATGGCATCTAATATCTTGAGGCAGAACCGTGGTTGAAATTCTTACTCCCTCACTCAGCCTTCACACATCTCCTGCTGGGTGCAGAATGGGCAGTGCTGTGGTGTTGCTCAAACACATGAAGTACTATCACTTCTCACTGGTGATGGCTGATCTTGGTTGCCAATTTGAAACATCTGGAACGATAGACCTCAATTGGGAAATCGCTTCCATGAGATTTCCCTGTGGTCCTGTCGGTGGGGCATTTTCTTGATTGCTGGTTGACGCAGAAGGCCCAGCCCACTGTGGGTGGCACCATCCCTAGGCAGGTGGGTCTGGGATATATGAGCCTGAGAGCAAGGTAGTGAGCAGCATTCTTCACTTGGTTTCTGCTTTAAGCCTTCTCCATGGCTTTTCTCAGTGATGGACTATAATACCCTGCAAGTGAAAATAAACTCTCCACAAAGTTGCTTTGGGTCATGGTATTTACCACAGCAACAGAAAGCAAACTAGAACACTGTTGCAGTTATGTGACATGGGCACTACATTAGGAGTCTACCAATGGATAGATATTGCTGGCTAGGGATACAGAATGACCAGTGAATAGCTGTTCTTTGCCAGGGGGCCAGTACTGCCAACAGATGGACACCACTGACCAGAGATACTGGTTATCTGTCCAAGGAGCCTCTCAGCAGGTTAGCTAAACAGTTACGTCTCTGACATTGGAAACCTCAGCTTGGCTAAGCAGACCTGACATTAGCACTTGTGAGGCTGTTGCTGGGTGACAGCAGAGGAGGGGCAGAGACAGCAGGAGCTCTGAATGGAGGCGGGCTTGTGTGTGAGTCCTGGCTCTGTCCCTTGGCTGTGTGACCTTTCTGAATCTCCATCCCCTTGTTTGAAAATTCTGCATTAAGCCCATTTAGCACATAGGAATACTGTGAGACTTACATGGAGAATAACTTGTAAAGTGCACAGCATAGCAATTGGCACACAGTACACATGCTAGACCTGTTAACTGTTGTCATCAACATTTATTTATTTGTGCAACATGAGTTGATTTTAGTTGTCTTATGAGGCACCTTTCAGGTACAACCAAGAAACATAATGATTTAGTGGTCTACTACCAAAGGGTCCTTTTGAGTACCAATCTTCTGCACTCTGGTCACCAAAATGAACAAAGTCATGGCTGGACATGCTTTCAAGACACCCTGTCTATCACTCATCCAATCCCTTACCCCCTCTACACTTGCTTCACACAGGAGCCTATGCATTGGAAGGTTGGACTGAAGAGCAAACTTTCACAACCCTTGATTTATTATTTATAGCCAATAGTTGCCCAATTTTCTCTATATTTCTATGTAGAGACTTTTTATGTAAAACATTTGAAAGAGTCCTGAACATTCTGTATATTTGATTGGAACCCTGGGGGTATTTTTCCAAGAATATTTTATGAGAAAGAGACAAGTGATAGCTGTTTATACTGGACTGGTAACCATGGAGATGAAATTCCCCCAGATCAAAGTCTAAAGGTAATTAACGCCCTGCAAATTACAGTGGTTGAACTTATGCAAAGACACATGACTCCACTCATGGGCTAAGCAGCCAAGGGAAAGTCTCTGGGGGAAGGAAAAGAGTTAGCGAGCCTTATCAGCAAAACTGTGTCCCCTGTACCTTTCTAGAGGGAGGGTCTCTGAGGGGCCTGGAGTCTGGTCCAAGGGCTCAGCCTCTGCAGCTGTCACTCAAGTGCATCCTGACCCCTTTTCCTCAGATCCACCACCTGAATGGTCTCTTTTCTGATTCATGGGGCTGGAGGTCATGGATGTAGGCCCTGAGATGACCACATATGCTCGGGTACTCATAATTCGATGAGAGGGTCTTGGTCACGATCTCCATTTGCTGCCTTCCTACACTGTTCTTTAGAACAGGTGGGTTTGTGGGGGGAGGGTGGGTGCTTGTCATCCTGTACAAGCTGCCCTGCCAGCAGATAGTCACATCCCACGTGTTACTACATCAACTCTTACTTGGCGACCCTCGGAGGTCGCATATAACACACTGTCACCATGCAGTGACGGTCCCAGGATTGGCCTTCCCTCCTCTGTCAGGTGGATACCCACTGCGGGATTTCAGCCTCCAGATGCCCATGTGGGAGCATCGGAGGAGGATGCTTTAACACAGTGCTCGCTGGGCTGCTGCACTTAGCTGTGGCACTTTGTTGAATTACTTAGTATTTCTGTGACTCACTCTGTTTGAAAAGAGTAGGTCTCTGGAGGAGGAGACCACAGAGAAAGCACTGCCAGCACTGTGCCCAGCGCCTTGGGCCAGATGGCTACGAACCCCACCTTGCCAGCTGGAAAACTGAAGCATATAGAATGCAGGTGGCCTGCCCAGGGCTACCTGGATCATTTTGGATCAGGCTGTTTGAGGAATAAAGGAGTTAAAATATCAAGTCACTTGGTTTTGACAGAAGAGGAAAAGACACCTGATAGTTGGAAGGTGGGGGAGCTGAACTAGGTAGGAAGTTTGATGTTGTTTGTGGATGAGAGAGCAAGGCCTGGATGTATTTAAGGAGGAGGCAGAGGAAGAGTGAAGCTGCGCCCTCTCTCTCCCTGATCATTTTATCCAGCAGACATTTCTTGGTGTCCCTTGGCCTTTCCCTGTGCAGGGTGTCATGATGGAGAAGATACAACCCCAGGCCTGGCTGTAGTACTCTTTGGCTTGCCTAGGATTGGGGCAGCCTCTCTGGGAAGCTTGTGAAACTTCAGAAATGGTGGTAAGTCAGAACATGGCAATGATCTTGGAAAGAGCCTGTTCCTGTTTGTCCCTGCCATGACATATCTGAAAGGGGTGGGGGACCAACCTATTTGTCTTTCTACATATTCCTTGAGGCTTAGTGTATCATTGGGCTGTGTTTGAGTTGTCAAGGATACCTCTGTGGTGTGGCCTCATCACAGCTTCTCATTCTGGGAACTTGTCTTGGCACTTGGTTGTTTGAACGTAGGTTAAACTAATAAGGTAGGAAAGATGCTTCCAGGCCTTCACAGCTCCGGGGGCCATGTTAGCGGTTGCTGGCACATTCCAGCTGGAACCTGTTGGGAGGCAGATGAGTAATGTGCTCTGCTCACTCCAGGCTAGGAAAGGCCTGTTGCTACATTCTCCACGGGCTACTCACAGTTCCCAAAGCTGGGAAAACTGGGAACTGCTGGGTCTGAGGACCCAGACGTTGGGGGCAGCACTGCTGGTCCTCAGATAGAGTCTAAGCAGGAATCCCAAAGAGACACTCGTGCTCTTCTGTTTGGCTATTAGACTGTCCAAACGTTAGATTTCCCCCTTTGGAATGTCCCCAGGAATCTCCTGCTGGGAACCTGATACCAGCCAGAGGGGGAGAGATTTCAGAGTTTGACAGCTTGTGAGCCCATTGAGCCAGAGAGACTAGAACAGGGACAGGGATGAGGTTGGGGAGCCTCACACCTTGACCAGAATTGCTTCGTTACAAGCACTTGTTTTGGCTCCCCCCTCACATTTATTTATTTAATAATAATTCTTTCCTTTTGTGCCATGTGGGTCCTGGGGATCGAACTCATACCACCAGGTTTGGTAGCAGGTCCCTTTTCCTGCTGAGCCATCTCACCAGCCAGATGTTTCTTGTTTTCTGTTTAAGTCTAATCTCATGTCAGAGCTCAGGTTATGGGCTTGCATATGGGGATATGGGCACTGAGCTCTTCATTCACCCCAGTGTGGCGATATAGGCTAGGTTTCCTCTCGCTCCTTTTTATTATCACTTTGTCTCTTTCGCTGGTATGTTGAAGACAAGTAGCTGAATCAGCTTGTTAGGGCAGCCGCAGCCCAGTCTCTGACCCTCACAACTCTGGTAACACCTGCCGGGTATACCTTGAACTGAACTAGGCTCCTCTAGAGGGAACATTGGGTTGCTTTGAATTCCAGGTTTTCTCCCATCCCCAGGTTTCCAGCTCTGCTCAGTGGGCCCCCTTCCTCTGTTCCCCCTCGCCCCCTTCTTTTGGGCTTTAGAGCCAGTGAACTGTTCAGCCAGACTTACTACCCTAGCTTTTGCCTGCTACAATCTCGTCACCCCCATCGGCCCACCTGAGTCAGGGCCTGGCCAGGCAAAAAGGCATTGCAGTTTCAAATTCCTCTAAGTAAGGCTGCAAGACCTGAGTTTGAATCTAATATACTGACTTGCCCATGGCTCTGGGTTTTAATGTCTCTTGGCTCTGGTTTCTCCATTTTTACAAAGCAGTTAACAATGCCACCTGTAGTTTTTTTTTTTTTTTTTGTGAGGGATGGCGTCTGCGTAAGCCCCTTGTACAGGTCTGCCTGCTTGCCTCTTAGCACATGGTGGGCAAGTATCCTCCTTCCAGCTCAGGGCAGACACTGGTGTCTAAACCTCCTACCTCCTCATAGGAGCTGGTGCCAAGCCAGAGCCCACAGTCAGTCCCATGAGCCCCTACTATGGACAGCATCAGTGATGCCACACATGACAGGGTGAGTTACATCCTTATCCTCACATGCTGCTCCGTGCAGAAGCAGACTCAGTGTCACTGGCCACTTCCCACCCATGTGTCAAGCAGTGGGCAAAGGGGAAACCACGTATTCCAAATCCTTCTTCCTTCAGCGGACGTGATCATGAGGCTATGCGCTTCTGATGTCCGGGGAAGAGGCCAGTTACCAATGAGCTTTGTTTCCACCCTTGTCCCCATAGAGAGTTTGTATGGATGGCTTGGGTCCTGGGGGTGTATTTGGAAACTACATAGAATGCTTGCCCTGTAGTTGTTGAAGGAACTGTTATTGGAAAGCTCTCAGCTGAGCTCTGCAGCCATCATGCAGGTTTCTGGGTAAAGAGCCCCCAAATGAATACTGGTCCTTTTGTAGGTCCGTCACATGGCCTTACACACTTCTTGTCTGTTCAGGTCTGGCAGCAGGAGGCTATGGGCAATTGGTTAGAACAGCTGAGGAGGGAACCGTTGGGATCCTGCATCCAGTCAGTCTCCTTGGGTCTTTGTTGATTAGGTTGAATGGGATTCAAGAAAAAGAAAAGGCTCACAGTGGCCTACACTGTGGCATGGAGGCTGTTTCACTGTCTTGGCCCCTGCCCCTCAAGTCACTCAAGGCCATGTCCCTTTTAGGAGTTCTAGACGCTGGCACTTACCCTCCACAGTACAGCTAGCTGCTGGCCACTCTGGGATGCTCTGTGAAGCTGCTGTTAGGAGGCAGAAGGCGTATGACTCCAGGCAGAGGCTAGCTCATTAGGCTTAGTGCCTCCTGTGATTACCATGTAGGTTTTGAGGAGCCCATTCTTCCCTTTCAGCTCCAGGGCAGAGTGGAAATCCTGATGAAGAAGGGCAGCCTGTCTGCGAGCCTGGCATTGCTTTTGGTCATGTGCTCAGACAGCCCCTCCCTGGGCCTCAGGATGGGTGGTGGTGCCTCTCAGAGCCTGGGGAGTCAGCCTCCTGAGGCTGGCCGATTTGAGTGGTGATGACAGCCTGCTTCCTGCATGCCTCAAGACCCATGGAGCTACTGGAGTGTGGAAAGCAGGGTCCATTAGCTTAGGGGCTGCACAGAGCTCCCCCAGCTTACTGGCTGAAAGAGAGGGTAGTTTCCTTTGTGTGGCTTGTCGACTTGACACACGTGAGAAAGGGACCCGGCATTGAGGAATGGCTTCCAGCAGATTAGCTTGTGGTCGTGTCTGTGGGGCATTTTCTTGATTGCTAATGGTCAATAGTACTCTCCTAAGACAGGAGGGCTTGCGTTCTTTAAGAAAGGTAACTGAACACGAGCCTAGAGCAAAGCAGTAAGCAGCATTCCTCCATAGTCTGTCCCAGTTCCTGCCTTGGCTTCCCTCAATAACGGACCATGAGCAGGAAGAGTAAGCCAAATACACCCCTTCCAAGTTATTTTTGGCCATCACATTTTATTACGACATAGAGGACACTTGGAGTATGAGGCTGATGGTTTTGGGGACTTTTCACAGTTCCACATGGCTTGGTGACTACCTCAGCTGTGAACTTGAGGGGGAGCCGAGGGCTCCCAAATCACAGGGCCAGAGTCAGTGCACTGCTCTCTGCCTGGTTCCTACCCATGGTGAGGCAAGCAGCTGCGCACAGGAGAGCAGGAAAGTGTGGGTATGGGGTAGGAAGTGAATCCAGCAGCCACAGTCCTCTGAGTCCTTGCTAGAGGCTGAGTAGCTCTTTGACTGGAACTCTCTCTCAAGAGTCCTCCGAGGACCCTTGTGTGTGGGTTCACCTGACCCAAGAGAGGAAACAAGTAGAGGCAAGGAAGTGTTCACTTGAGTCCCACAGACATGCTCAGTAGTCTGTCCCAGACTGTCAGTCTCAGGAATCTGTCCTTATAACCCCAGGACCAGTATGTGTCCAACTGGGTGAATGAGTAAAACATAAAAACAAGCAAACAAGCTTGGGTCCGGTGCCTGATGTGGGTTTCTGTGCCCAGATAGGCAGGTGCAGGCCCTTGTGATAGTACTGAGTTACTTGGCCTTAACTGCTTAACCAGCAAGTGGGGTCTGCTTGTTCCAGACCCAAGGAACATGGAGGACAGCATCAGAACAGCCGGCGACCACAGTGCCTGGACAATGTCTCCCTACACTTGCTGACTTGCATGTCTGGGTGTGTCCCACTTAATATCGTGTAGTCACAGAGCTAGAGGGACCTCAGAAGGGACTTCAAGGCTTTTACTGTGGCACTGTCCCAGTCATGAAGGACCACGCTAGAGTGCTTTAGAGTCATAAGAAGGAAGGTTCCCTAGTCTACAACGTTGTCCAGTGTGCCGATCAAGGGCGTTCCCAGCTCACAAATTGAGAATCTGAGTTCATTTCCTCAGATTCCTTCAGACCATCAGTGGCATGGTCTCCTACTGTCCCCAGCTGCAGATAGGTTCACAAGAACATGCCGTGGGCTTGCCACGAGGAATGGCTGCTCATGTGCCACTTAGAACAGTCTCTGGTACAGAGTAAGTGCTGTGTGGGTGTTCATGAAATGCAAACACCAAGCATCATTGAAAGATGCTTTTAAGTAATTTTAGGTGAGAACTGTGGGCTGCAAAATTATATACATTATGCTTCTAATTTTATGTGTACACAGGCATTTATAAGTGAGCAAATGATTGTCTCTGCTGTAAAAATTGGATGGTTTTGTTTTCTTTATAACATTATATATTTTCTCTATTATTTACAGTAGGCACGGATTACTTTAATTAAAAAAATACATTTAAAAGCAGTGTTTCTCAGTGCCAGACTCCAGTCCCATCCCTGTTTTAAGATCAGTTCTAAATGGCGAGTACTGTGCTCCTCTGAGAGGCTGGAGTTTGTGTTTGAATGTCGAGAGATGATGGCGGCACAGGCTGCCTCTTCCAGGCTCTTCTCTGTCCTGGGTGGTCCCCATCGCCTGTAGAAATGCCATGGGGATCTTTATCCACAATGGCCACTGTAGACTGAGTTTTCTTTGAGTACAGATTTCAAGAAATCTGAGCGTTAAATGTCTCTGCTGCCTGACCCTTCTTGCTGGGAGCTGGATGTCTTTGAACATGTGAGTGAACCTGAAGATTCACCCATGCTGAGAAACATCAACATTGAAGTCTCTAGTTAGGTGACATGGGTACGTGGGAAAATGATGATGATGATGACACAGAAAATGCAAATTCGGAGAGATGAGCATGTTTGCTGGTCGCAGCCAGCATTTTATATATAACTTATTTTCAGACTTAGGGTCTAAGTGGAACCATGAGTTTTCTCTCTCTCTTTTTTTAATTGCAGACCTTTTATTTTTCATTTCATGACAATGTGTTTCTGGGTCTTAATGCTCTCGCCTAAGAATGGAACACCAAAGTTTGTCATTTCTTAAAGAATTGGGTACAAAAACTTTTCCTAAATTCAAAGAATGAATACATTTACAGGTGTAAATGCAAACATTCCCAACTCAAGGCGAATAACTCTCGGTGGTCAGGAGGGAAAACACTGCAAGGGAAACTGAGTCCTTCCGGCCCATGCTCGCCATAACGCACTGGTGTGTCAGGAGCACCCAGCAGAGGAGAAGAAAGTACACAAGGAGCTTCATTGCCAGCAAATCCAGCTTTGCACACGCCAGAGCCCCTGTCAGCAGTGAGCACGTCAGGGCCATTGAGCATGGCAATTTCTTTTTCCATTCAAAAGGACACATCGTGTAGACTGGCAGCAGAGAGGGGCCCTGTGTTTTCTATGCAGAGGACTCTGAGGACAGTGTCAGCCCTGGAGGAAAGAATGACACCTGGCCACTTAATCAGGGCAGCCAGGCTCCAGACTCTGTGGACTGGATTTGCGTCGGCATGCAACCACGCTGCGTCTGGGCCTGCCTCTGGACAGAGACCCGGAGATTTGTGTGGACTTGCGCTCTGACAGTCTTGTTTTCCTCACCATAAAATGCCCATGTTTATGGAGCGGCAGTAAGAGCTGCAGGTCTGTCTGGGCAAGGCAGGGCGATGTGCTAATTGGGATTCCACTCAACTTTAATTTGAGACCCTAGAAATGCTCATTGTTTGCTTGAGTCTGACTCTGTTTGCTTTTAAATTTTCATTTTAAATCCATGAGAAGCATTTATCTGCAGAACATCAGATTTTTTAATTCTCTAGACAGAGGAGTCCAGATACGTGTGTAGAATGGCTTGAGGTTAAGACACAGCTCTCTGTGTCTCAACAATGGCTTCATCGCTGCCCCAAACAGCCAGCTTTTGTTGAGTTTGTTAAACATGTCAGAAACCCAGGCTCAAAGAAGTTAAGCGGCTTGCAGGGTCCCTGTGGAACGAATGGCAGATCTGGAACTGGAGCCCAGCTCTTTTGTCATCTCATGTTTAAGATCCATGGTTCTCCCTGGTACACAGGACGTGTTCCCTTCCAGGGAAAATTTCTGGGGCCTGCATTCTACAAAAGGCCAGCAAAGGGATTTTTGGAAAGAGAGCATCTTTACCTTAGGTGCCTTTGTTTTTGTGGCCTCTGAGCAGACCTCATTAAGCATACAGACGAGGATTTCCAGGCCTGGAGAAGCAGCCCTGAGTGCGTTTGGTTTGCTTTTATAGTTTAGAGGAACAGTAAAACAGATGAATTTCACCCTGATGGCTTGTGAAAGAGTGAATTAGAATTCCTTGCCTGGGAAGCCCATAATTCTTTCTCTATTCTCTGTACGCCCTCCCTCTTCACAGTGTCCTGCTGTGACCCATTCTGGGCTCATCTCAGCCACAGGAACTCTTCCACCAGGCACATGGTCTGGACCCCACAACCTCAAAGTGTCACCAAGCTAGCCTGTCACCTCCTAGGCGGCCTTCCAAGAGCTGCTTCTCAGGAGCTTGGGTTCCTGTATTCATTGTACTTACTGAGTGAGCTACAATGTCCTCCAGCGCCTTCATTCCTGCATGCTTGCCCTGAAATTATCAGTGGGGAAAGCTATTGACATCAAAGACTAAACCGGACTGTGGTCTACTTTTATGTTTTACATGGATAGATTATTATAGTTGATCCTTAGTCATCATGGTTTGATCTTAAATGTCCCCAAAGAGCTGTATCATAAAGGCTTGGTCGTCAGGTCAAGGAATTGTGGGAGATGGTGGAAGAAGTTAGATCATTGGGGATGTGGCCTTGAAGAGAATTTTGGAGCCCACGCCTTCCCTCTCTTGGCTTCCTAGCTGCCATCAGGTAAACAGCTTTGCTCTACCACATC
Organism: Pachyuromys duprasi; assembly: GCA_028658305.1. Classification (NCBI taxonomy): domain Eukaryota; kingdom Metazoa; phylum Chordata; class Mammalia; order Rodentia; family Muridae; genus Pachyuromys; species Pachyuromys duprasi. Next base: position 44,531,830 of record CM053743.1, read on the forward strand.
CTTTCCCATACCTACCATCTTACCACAGGCCCAAGACTATACAGCCTAGCCACCATGGGCTAAAATTTCTAGGACACTGAACCAAAATGAGCCATTATTCCTGTTAGGTTGATTTTTCTCAAGTATTTCATCATTGATGGAAAGCTTCAGATCATAGCAGCCAGAAGCGACAGATTCATTTCAGTGTGTATATACTTAGACAGGTGTGCGATTCTTCTTCCATCCTTCATCCACTTTGGAAAGTTAGTGACCTGTTTGCTCCAGGAACTGTGTCGAGCCTGGGCTTCCTGTGTGGCACAGTGTCTCACCGCTGGGAAGGTGAAGCCCAAACTACACTCTGGAATGAGACATGTAATCAGAGATGTGTCGCTTGCACATGCAGCTGCTGATTGTCTTCAGAGGAGGATTGCACATGAATCCTCATACAGAGTATGGATTTTCCCTCTTCTAAACAAAGTAAATCAAAACCCTAGGAACTGTGGGCAGTAGTCTGTTTGCTGCCGTTATATCACTGTGGCCGTGATACTGGGCAGAGACACTTTAGGGAAGGGAAGGTAAATGTTGGCTCCCAGTTTAGAGGGTTTTGATCCATCATGGATAAAGGTGGAGGGATGCTCATGGTGGTGGGAGTACATGGCAGAGTGTGCTCACATCCCAGCAGACTAGCGGAGAGACTGGCAGAGCCAAGCTGACATCAAAGGGTCGGTCTCTCGTGGCCTACTTCTGTCTATTAGGTCTCACCTCCTGAAGGGCCCAGCCTCCCAAAATATCACCACTAGCTGGGAAGCAAGCACTCAAAAACTGTGAGTCTATGGAAGAGGTCTCATATTCAAACCGTGACAGATAGAGAAAGCAATTCCATTAGCTGAGGATTTCTTACTGAATAATGGTCAATTATTTCCTAGGAAATGTATCCTGGAGACTTCGAAACAGGCCGGTTTGTATCTCAGCACTTCTATAAATCAGTGTGGCAGTTGAAAAGGAGGCAAAAGTAGGTGGTTTGTTGTTTTGTTTTTTGTTTTTGCTTTTCTGTGTAGATCTGCTGTCCTGGAACTCACTCTGTAGACCAGGCTGCCCTCAAACTCACAGTGATCCACCTGCCTCTGCCTCTTAATTGCTGGAATTAAAGGTATGCACCACTACTGCCCAGCCAGGTTAGTTTATTTACTGGAGTCAAGTTACTTTTCCACCCCTGCCGCTGACTTCTGTGAGAGTTGGTAACTGTCCTTGCCCACCTCTGTGTCTTCATTTCTAACATGGGGGTTACACTTGTTTCATGGCTCTCAAGAATATTTTATGGCTATGAAAGAGCTTAGGAAGTTTTTGTAAATAAATGAAGGCCCTGGGAGATGTGCAGTTTAGCCTTCGCCAAAAAGATCCAAGCCTGGAAACGTGTCTGGACAGCAGATTTGTTGCTTGGACCTATCCCTGGAATAGCACTGAAAGCCCTGTGTAAATATTAAGACACCCCCTTTTCTAGGCTCAGAGTGGGTTTCCCTTGGAAGGTACATCAAATGGCTATTACAGTTTCGGCTCGTTAGCTAATGGCCGCAGTGGGATTAGACTCAGCCACGAGGATAAATGCAGCTTGTGTAGTGCATATCAGAGGTGAGCCACTGCTGTCTAGGGAGTATGCTTTCACTCACACTGAGCTAGCCTGGCATGTCTCCCAGTGGGCCAGCGAATGAGGCAGTTCCCAGAAGGCTGGGAGCATGTGTGGCGGGGCAGGATTCACCCTGGGCTGCTCCTCTCCACCCTTGTCAGTGTAGTTGCAGTGTTCGTGTTGCGGCATGCAGGATGACAACACCCGAGGACTCTGTCACAGGTTGGCTTGCTTCACAGCCCTCATCAAGGTGGAAGTAGGCAGGCTGGGTGGTAATAGAACATGTCTCATAACTGTTGAGAGACCTGCGGCTTCCCGAAGTGACCTGGGACACATTCTCAGTCTTAACTGGAAGGAGCATGAAGCGATCATGGACCTTTGGAAAATTGTGTGGAAATTCTATTTGAACGCAGGGGCAGGCATTTTGGATGCTGAGATTCAGTCATCATGATTTGGCATTTTCTACAGGTGGAAGGGGTCATGGGGTCATGTGGAGTTGTACCTTTGGCTCAAGAAGGCAGGACACAGAGCCTGTTCAGGGTGGAGGGACACACAGACCTGTTTCCATCCTTGTCCTGTGGCTTAGAAATCCTTCCCACCATGACCAAGGGAGAGAGTTTGAGTCCATCCTGTGTAGAATTAGCTTCGTCTTTGAGAAGGCCAGTTGTGGAACAGTTTTCTCTGAGACGAACCTTCTATCTTGGAGGACACAGGATGTTCTGAGGGGAGGTGCAACATTTTATCATGCAGAGAAGACCATTAAACTGGAGAAGCAAACAACTCATTGAGTTCAGGAATCCCTGAGATTCGTAAGCCCTCTCCCTCCCCGTGCATATATAAGCTGAAAGATATGGTCAGATAAGCTATGTTGGCCTATCGGATGCTCAGATCAGCCAAAGTACCTGGAAGAAGTTGCCTGAAGGAGGCTCAGCCCAACTGCATTCCCCGGAAAGAACACTTCCAACCTGTCAGCTGCCTGCAAGGTGTGCAGGGAGCTCCAGGTCCCCAGGTTCTGTCACCTATGGTAGGGTGGTGTGCTTTGGTGCGGCTGTCTTTGACTCACTCCCCGTCACCCACATTCCTTTAAGTAATTACTGTGGCACTCACTGGTTCAGCAATTTTGACTTTGGTGGTATCGGTACTTTAGTCTGTCGTTGGCTTCCATTCCAGGGTGATTAGATGTTTGTTCATATTTCCTGGAGAACAGGGCCACATAACAGCAGCTAAAGGCAGGTGAGGAACAAAGCATGTGTGGTAATCTGTGTAAAAAAGAGAATTGTTTGTTCATACATGCGGATCTCTCTGGAAGGATATACTAGAAACTAATGGGTGTATTGTGAAGTGTGTGTTGGGGGGAGGGCTGAGGTAAAACAGATTTACATTTAAGTGTGCATCTATTTTTACTGTTTGGTTTTTTTTTAAAAAAACATGTGCTTATATTACTTTACGATGTTAAAGCTCAGTTTTAAAAGTCAGTTATAAGTGCACCCTTATTTAAAAATGTCTGTAGGCCATTTAGTAACAAAAATAAAAGAGGGGTGTGGAGAATCTGCCAGCTACCAGTAAAACAAGCCCAGTCTGGATCAAAGATAAGCCTGAGGCCAGCTCTGGCAGGGAGAACCCAGGCAGCGTGAGTGGGTGACCCCGCATCCATCCACACGTGCAGAGACACAGGTGGATGGCCTTTCTTCTCCCTGCACATGCAGGAGGTGCCTATCTCCCATGGCTCATGTTCTAGCTTAAACTGTGTTTCTTGGGCCTGAAAAATTACAGCCCCAAACCTTGCATGTGTGCTGATTTTATTCTAGCTATTTATGTGCAAGACTGATTTTCATTTGGAGTTATATGCCCCGTAGAAACCCCTGCAGAGTCTCATACTTTATGCAAAGTCAGCTCTTCAGCAAGAGTAGGTAGAATGCACACAACAAAATAGGATCATTTCTTCTGGATTATTTGTCCCTGTCCCTCCATACCCCGTCCAGGGCAGTAAAGATTTTGGTGCAAATATCTCTCATTGTATTTTATGACGAAACTGTCCAGTAAGCTGTGGAATGCCTCTTGATGGCTGCAGAATGCGTTGCTCCATCTAATCGTCTGACTTGCTGTACACTCACTCCTGTTGGAGCTCTTAAGGCATGTTGTGTTTACTTTTCTGCACAGTGCTTTAGCTGCCTGGAGGACCTCCCTCTCCAGACCAGAGGCAATAAATGCTAAGGGAGTTTGCTGAATGGTTCAAATAGTTCAAGGTCTTTACGAAGTAGACCTTTGGCTCTTAGTCGTATAAAATTGCTTCCAGAGAGCTTATTCACACTTCATGCATAATTTTCTTCGGTGGGGTTTTCTGATTCCCGTGTTGACAAAAGCCAGAAGGCACAGCTGGGGAAGTAGATGGACACTCTGACAGCAGGAAGTGGCACTGCGGTGTCACAACAGTCTGCACAGAGACAAGGTTCTAAGAGGCACAGTGTTGGGAAATGGGTTGGTCAGAGGGCAGTAGAGTCCCTCCCGCCTGTTTTGAAATCATGCAGGAACAGATGCATGATAGATTATTCTGAATATTCAGTGTAAGCTATGCTACACATTTTTTTTTGTTTGTTTAAAAGAAGAGGGAAGACAAGCAGCAGTTTTAGAAAAATTCTAATACTAGAAATAGTTTAGAAATTATTTTACATGTTTATGTGTGTGTGTATGTGGAGGCTTGCGATTAACATTGGGTATCTTTTCTACAGTGCCCCCAATTTTATTTTTTTGAGACAGGGTCTCTCACAGAGCCTGAGGCTGGGCGATGCTGGCTGGGCTGTGTGCCCAGTGAGCGTTAGGATCTGCTTGTCTTATGAAGGCTGGGTGTACAGACACATGCTGCCATGCTGGGAGTTAGGATCTGAACTGAGAGCCTCATGCTTTGTGCAGAAGACACTTATATGACTGGGCCATCTCCCCGGTCCAGACATAGTTAAAATTTTTACATCCCATGGTGCCAACAGTGTTGCCTTAACACAATAAAGACCAATGTCTAAACTAATAGCCGAAACTGTACGAAATGTGAAAAATAAATAGAGATGTTCTTATTTATTTATTTATTTATTTATTTATTTATTTATTTATTTATCCACCAGTATGGTAGGAATGTCCCCTGTAGATTTCCTGCTTTATGTCCCTCCATTTAAAAAGGCGTAGGAGCAGAAGCAAAAGGCATTCTCTAGAAAACAAACAAAAATCATAAAAGAAAAGACTCCTCAGCATCTTAAAGTGGTAAAATTACCTTCCAGAAGCTTGAAAGCAGCAAGAGAAGGATTGGCATTGGGTAAAAGAGGTCAATAAGCTGGCAAACAACTGCTTTGCATGCTGTAATTTTTCTTGCATACCAATAACGAGCCAGTTGGAAAAAATACTTAATACAGAATATCTCATCTTGATTGTCTTAATGCATAAAATACCCAGGGAGGGGTGGAATGAAGACACAGGATGGACACTGAGAAAAACTACCAAACAGTTCCAAAAGCCGATAAAGATTATTTGAATGGACAGAGATGCATGCTGTGCTCATGAATCAGAAGAATGTGGTTTTACCAGGTTATGTGTCTCAGACAGCCTGTAGAGGGATGGTAGTCAAACCCCTGGTCCCAAGTGCTAGCTGACTACTTACTGGTTGTGTAGTCTTGGGCAAGTTACTAAACTATGGCCTCAAGTTTCTTATCCACAAAATGAAGGTGGTAGTGACATCTACCTCATGCAATCACCGCACGTCTGTATTTGTGGAGCAGTGAGGACAGCACCTGTTTTGGAGAAATGGCTCAGTAAATGTTAGCTGTTTGGTGTTTTTTCGTATCAGTTTCTCTAAGTTCTGTTTTCTCTCAACTTATGGAAATATGCAGACAAATTCTCACAGGATTTGGGAGAAACTCTGCAGAGATTATCTACTCTTTATCAAGTTGATAAGAATAGTCAAAGTTTTGAAAAATGAGAGAGGCAGGGCTGGAGAGACACTCAGTGGCTAAGTTCGCTCTTATAGAGGACCTGAGCTCGACTCTCAGAACCCAAGCTGGGCAGCTCACAACTGTTGATAACTCCAGCTCTGCAAAGATGCATCATCTCTGGCTTCTGTTAGCACTACCGCTCACGTGCACATGCTCACACACAGACCCACTCCCGTGAGTGCACACACACACTGAAAAACACAGAAAGTCCAGCATGAGAGAGGCAGGGGCATTTGTGTACAGACACTCATGTGTCACCCAAGGTCCTGTTGACCACAGGATGGTGGTCTCAGTATGAGAACTGGGAAGTTGATGGACAAGACGAAGCTTAAAGACAGACCTGACTGGATATAGGAAAGCAGGGTGTTGTGTCCACGTCACAGCGACTGGCGACAGTCGCTTGTGAACACACCGGATGCTTCACTCACTAGCATTGTTTCCATGTCACAGCGACTGGTGATAGCCGGTCGGTCAACAGATCAGACACTCATTCACTACCAAAAGAATAGTTTCTTTATACCAGTGCTTACCAAGTTGAGCCAATGGCTTCACAACCTCTGGGGGCGGGGGGCACATGTAAGATTCCCCAAGCTCCAGTTAGGCGTGCAGGATGGAAGGTGCGTGGTTCGTTAAAGTGTGGGAACTTCGCTAAATAAGATTCATCCAGATGTATTCCAGATGGCCGAGCGGGCGAGTGTGGAATTGCTGTCCCGGAGCCTGAAGATGATATGAGGGCATGCTCATGCCCTCTTCTCTCTTATTTTTATATAATAATAATAATAATAATAATAATAACAACAACAATAAAAAGGCCATAAAGGGCATGAACAATCGAACCACAAAAGAAAACGTAAAAAAGGAAAATGCCAGACTTCACTAACATTAAAAAATCTACAATAAAACAATGCATCATTTTTCATAATCCATGAGGGGATCGCTTTAAGCAGGGTCCAGGCATGTGGAGGATATAGTGAAGTGGTCACTTTGGTGTCCAGGTGTTGAGTGAGCGTACTGGACCAGTTTTTTTTTTTTTTTAAACAAAATGCTTTTTGTTAAGAATCTGAAAAACAGCCATAGTGAGGACCAAAAAAAAAAACCCCTGAAAGTCTATGAATGTTCCATAAGGAAGAGTCGTGGAGGCCCACGTAGGCTTAGAGATTCAGGCATTCATGGTTTCATCATTTTAATAGGAAAAAATTGGAAACAGATTAAATTTCCAGCAGTATGGTAACAGTTAGCTACGTCATAGTCCATCCGCATGATGGGTAGTCTCGTCGTTAGCAGTCATGTTTCTCAAGAATCCTGTCACCAGATGACATGAGAGGGCACTCACTGTACGCTAGCTGAAAGTACCACCCTGCAGTCTACAGAGAGGAGGACTTGTTGTTTTTTTTTTTTTAAATAAAAAATAATCAGAGACAGAAACGTGGAAAGAAGCAGAGAAATGAGGCTAGCATGTGAATGGAACCTCGTGTCTGGGTGGCTGATTTGGGCAAGTTTCACACCCTCCTTTTCAGGTTTTCTGATTTCACAGCATACTTATATTTATGATGAGAAAAAATGTTAGAAGGTAATGAAAATATGGGACCAGGCAAGAGATTTTTTGACATGAGTTTTACTAAAAGGTGACAATGCGGCAGACAGCAGCTTGGGATGTCGTAGGTAGCTCGGCAAAGCAGAAACAGAATCAGATTGTGCAACTGTACAGGAGCCTTGAGGGCAGATGGGGAGGCCAAAGGGAGAGGGGCAAGGGAGCGCAGGAGGCCAGAGGGCACCAGAGCCTCTCAGAGACGCTGAAACCCTTATGAGTCACCTTTCAATGAAGATTCCTTGGACCTAGCACGAAGACCTGTTTCCAAGGTGCCTGCAGTATTGTATTAGCTGCCTATCCTCATGTTGCCATGGCAACAATGTGTGGCACATGGATAGCCCTTCTTGGCCCCGTTGCTTTGAATGGCAAAAGCTTTTTAGTATCAAGACCTTGCTCTTGGGAAGTCCTGCAGTTGTTTAATTTGGTTTCCTGGCTAAGATTCCTCTCCTTTTAATTCTTCTCCCAGCACTCAACCATATGTTGGATCCCGGATGTTCATTGGCCTAGAACAGCTAGTAGAAGCCGGCGCTTCTCTGCTGGCATGGTACTTATTGCCTGGGGGGTGGGGCAGCAGCCACTCTGAAAGGATGATAGTGTCTACCGGAAGGGACATTAGCATGGCTGTGGAAGGCTAGTCTCAGGGCTGGAAAAGCACTAGGCAGCTCAAGGATCTAGAAGTGACTGTAGGCTTGCCCCATCCCTTCAGTAGGCTTCTGGCCCCCTTTATAGAAAGCAGTTGCCTTTGGTAATAAGTACCTCAAGGGACTCTAAGACGTAGAGTCTTAACTCTAAGAGTTCTCATCCCTGTAAGATTGAGAGGAAGTGCCCATAGTTAGAATTATTATGACCTGTTCTCCTCAGCCTTGCCAAAGGTTAGCCCTGCTCAATGCCAAGTGTCAGGTGTTGTACAGAGTGTGCCCAGCACTTGTGCAGCAGGACTTCTGGGAAGGCATTGCCATTGTCACGACTGCCAGGGTGCTTCAGCTGTTGCTGTGGCTACTGCTTGAGGCATCCCATGAGGAGGTGGTATGTTTTCCAGCCCACCTTTGCCAGAGCCTGCCACTCTTGGGCATGTGTGCAAGGGCGTCCTGTGCCAATTCTCCCACTGCAGAATGTTCTGAGGATGGAGGGCAGTGGGTGTGAGCCTGGGGTGGATGTGGTTATTCCCTGAAATTAGCATAAAGCCTGGCTTTGACCTTCTGCCTCGCCTTCCAGCATTTGCAGACTTTTGCTCACAGGAATTTCCTTGGCTGGGCCCTTAGGAGCCCCTGGGCAGGGCCCATGAGTCATCCGAGAGCTCTGGCCACTGTGCATGATCCCTGATCCAGAGGAGTAGAATGCTCACTTTTCAACCCCCAGTGTCAAGAGATTGCTAGAGCGAACTGGGCCCACCATGCAGTGGCTTTGTAGAGTAGATGCAGCCCGGTCTTTGGAAATGCCCACAATTCCAGACTTATATTAATAGAGATTAAGAAACGCAAAGCACACTAAATGAAAGACACTAAACTGAAACAAAAGTTATCTTAAAATTACTGTGAACAAAAACACACAGTAAGTTCCAGCTTGGTGATGAATGTGCTGCAGGAGCTATTGTGACAGTGGTGTGGCAATGGCTGCTCAGGAAATGCTGTTCTGTTAAGTGAATGTTTCCTTGATTTGTCCATGGTTTCCGAAGTGCTCAGTTGCAAGGTAGAGGAGACTGAAAGGTCCAAATCGGTTTAAATCAGGAGGAGACCGGATCATCGTTTTCCAATTTTGTGCTGTTTTGTTTTTTGTTTTTTTTTTGAAGTTTGTTTGACTGTCTGTGGGGAAGATGGTATGCATTTTTGGCACTTTTTTGGCTGTGTTGGATGGTAGAGGCTTCTTCCTCTTACTGCCTGTGGCCGACAAGTCAGGTGTGTGGCAGAATTGTCCGTGCAGATCAGATAGCTAAACTCTGCTCCTGTAAGGAGATGAGGCGAGGTGGCAGCGCTGTATGTGACTTGCAAGTGTTCTTATAAAACAAGCTTCCTGATTTTGCTACTTTGATTGGAATGAGCTACAGAATAGTGCCTAGTTCTATGAGTTAATTCTATATATCCTGTGATGGCCCGAGAGACCAGATCGACCACATGAGCCTGGGTGTTGTCTTTATGTGTGCAGTGGCACAAAGGAACTGGGCACTGTGGTTACTCTGGGTCTCCTGCTAGGCACAGACACTTCCTTTTTAGTGCTCTGCCTTCAGTTCCGTGTTGGCCTGATCATCCAGGCCTGCCTGGTTGTCCTTTTACAGTGGACACACACAGATTGTCATGGTCCTGGTCTAGCTTGGCATCAAGGTGTGAGGAACACGGGGAGAAAGGAGAAATTTGGACCACAGTAGAGGGCGGGAGCTCCTAGCAGCTAAACTAGTTCAAGGCCACCTCCGGCCCAGGTTAGGTGGAGTTGAGAGCGGCTTTATGCCTGTCCCCTGGCCACAGGCCCTGCGACAGTCCTTACTGGGCTGGGGCAGTTCCAGGAAGATGACAGAAAGGATAGGAACAGCACAAATAACGGGAAAGCCCCATCCCTCTTTCCTCCCCATCTCCCCCCTCCCTCCTTCCCCTCATCTTGGAGGGATTTCAGAGGCATCATGACCAAGATGGAGGATGGGATTCAAATGCACCCTAGACCTAATAACAGAGATTTGTGGAATTTCATCTTGCATGCCTCAGTCCCCAGAGGCCACCCAAATCCAGATGAGCACATGTGTGAAGACAACGATATATGTCCACCTCACGGGCCAGCAAGCTGCAGCTGGGGCTAGGTTAATTAGGCTGTGGTCCCTTCGTAAAGACCCCAGAATTAGAATAAACATTCAACCCTGACTTCTAAGGAAGAGGTGCCACATTGCCAATTTTGTTTGGCTATGAGATTGCTTTGGAGAACTTGAAGGCTGCAGTGGACCTAAGGGTTACCCAGTGCCAGAATCCCTGACATTAGAGTGGATTTGAGGCAGTCCAGATACAAGAAAAAATAAACTGGATTGGATGGAAAAGAGAGAGGAGGGAGAGAGAGAAAACTAAACCGCATGGATTGGATAGTCAGCCAAACACCTGGGTTGGAATCTGAGCTCAGAGGCCAGGCCGGGAATGCCAAGAATTCAACACCTGTGCTCAAGCTTTTGCTTGCCTCAGAGGTCTATGGTGGGATACCTCTTCCCGGTCTGCCTCTTGAGGGTTAACCAGGGAGAGAGTGGGTAGTATTGTCAGGGCTGTGGTGAAGGTCTGGGCTTTGAAGTCACATAGGCCTGGCTTCTGCCCCAAGAGTCACCGAGGATAGAATCCAGCAAGGAAGGAAGAGATGGAAAGGAAGGAAACCACTGTCACCAGCAGGCTAACTTTGTGGGTAGCACATGCACTGGGCTTGAGAACTCCTGAGGGCAGGAGAAACAGGTCCTGAGTTGTCACACCAGGGTAGGGGATCTGGGGCATCAGACCTCAACTTCCATAAGAGCTTTTAACTGCTCAGCCTTCTGGCCTTCCTGTCATAGGCTGGGCAGGCCCTGCTCATCCAGGAAAACCATAAAGGTATTTAGGAACTTGCAGTGGGAAGTTATAAGGTGATATGAGAATGGTCCAGGGGAACAGGCTATGTCCACCAGGGATGGCTTCCCAGGGGTGTATGACCTGATTGGTTCACCCATATGAATGAACTTTCTGGGAGCCTGGTGTGGATTTGTCCATTCAGAAGGCAGGAAACTGTCCTCTTCAAGGGACAGATGTCTGGAATAGAACATTGCAGGCTGCTGGGGTTGAGTGGAGACCACTATTGATCTCTCTATCTACGCTTAGCCTCTTGACACTGGAAAGTTCTCTCAGGCCCAGCCAGTCCCTGAAGATACACAGGCTTGCCTGGCTTAGGAGGAGGCCCTGGAGAAAAATCCCACAGTGAGGCTCATTCTCACAGATGGCAAAACCATGTGAAGGAAGCCCAGGCAGAGTCTTGACTTGAGCGTTCAGAGCCCAGAACTTCAAGATGGAACCTGTGTGGCTTCAATGACATGTCCCTCATAGGCTCACAGTTTCTGGACATTTGGTTCTTGTTGCTGGTTGAGTTTAATGGAGGTTTAGCAGGTGTAGCATTGAAGTACATCAGTGGGACAGCTTTGATGTTTAGGGCTTTGCCCCACATGCCTTCCTTCCGCCCCCTGTGCTTCATGCTTCTGGGTGAGGGTGTTCTCAGCTTCCTGTTCCTGCGGCCATGGCCATGCCTGCTGCTTGCCACCATGCCTCCCCACCACAATGGACTCTTATCCCTGTGGAACCATAAGCCCAAATAAACTCTACCACAATTGCTTACAGCCATGGTGTTTAATCACAGCAACAGAAAAGTGACTCCCAGAGAGCCATCTGGTAGACTCTCAGAAAATAGACATTTCTCTGCCCCCTGGGCCTGCAGGTGGGAGGATGGAACAAGAAGGGAGGACTGAGCAACAATTTAATCCTCTAGCTAGCATGGTCCTGGTGGAGCCTAGCCTGAACGCGGCAGCACTGTCTCTGTACTGGTGTATAATCTACCCACAAGAAGCCAGGAGAGAAGGCTTGTGGTGGGTGAGGGCTGTGTGCCTTTAGCTCCCAGTATTGGCCCTGAACTTCCTGCATGAAGCTTCCAGCCAGGGCCTTGGCCATTCTTCTTTTGCAGTCTGTGAGGTGACCAAATGGCCTGCTGAACTGAGCATGGGGTCCTCTGTGGGTTGGGGCCATGGTTTATTTAGGAAGGAATGGCAAATGAACAGGCACAACTGGAGTCTCACCACTCAAAGCTCTGGCTGCCTCTGGTGGGGTCTCCTTAAATGGAGGGAGGTCTTCCTAAGAGTGCCCAGGGCACACTGTGCCTCACACTTAAGACCGTGGCATCACAGCCACACCCCAGCCACGCTCTTGTCTTGGCTTCGTCTTGTAACCTCTATCTCCACAGAGCTCCTGTCTGTTCGGCAGCTCAAGAATGGCTCTTGGCAACTGGTACTGTGACAGTTCTTATTTTAGAAGGATTTCAGGCCGACTTAGTGCTCTGGGAGGCCAATCCACAGTGACCCAGCAAATGCCTAATTTTCCAGAACTAATCTGTCCCGCTTGCTGTGTCCCCTTTCGTCTCTTCGGATCAGCATAACTGTCAGAGTGGCTTGTGTTGTGTAAGGCGACAACTGTAATCTCGGATGAATGGAGAAGGAGCCCGTCCTAGGATGAGTCGCTGAAGCACTGCACGGTGACGAAGCTGTCAGTTTAGCTCTGTAGGAAGGGCGGCCATGTGAGGAGTTTCTCAATCCATCCTCCCCATGACGTTCACTGGGCAGAACATTGGGTATCTTTGCACTGATATGCAAAGGGACAGATTCAGAGTCAGATCCGAGGGTAAGGGTGCTCTTTGGGACACAGCAGTCTCTGCCAGAGATGGGGGCCTGTGTGTGCTTTATCAGCCCCCCCCCCCACCTGTATGATTGCTGGACATGCCAAGGCTAGGATTGAAGAGGTGCATTAGACTCGGTAACATAGTCTTTTTCAGTGAACACTGGAGGCAGAGATAAAGGTCATGCTGTAGTTAGTAGTTGACAAGGTCAGAGAGCCTTGTCTGCCATTCTGCAGTATGTGGGTTTCATCTGGAGGATTATGGGGGCTCCCAGGGTTTCCTGCAAGCCTGAGGAAGGCTGTGGAATGTCTAAAGGATTACTCAGGTGGCCATTTGGAGAATGGATGGTGATTATGGAGGCATGCAGGCAGAAGACCTGTTAGGGAAACAGGCGTGTTTCCCAGGTAAAGCAGTGGTCCCTGCACTATGGGAGAGGAAGACAGAGTGTGGAAGAGAGACACATTTAAGGATATCTAAGATTTAAAACTTCAGTGGGCTTCATGTCTGTGTGTGGGGGCAGTGGTGTAAATGTGAGGGATTGCCTGAAGGGCCAAGAAGGAAAAGTGCAGTTTCCAGTTTGGAAGTAAACTGCGAGCTCAAAGTCAAAGCTGACTTTAGTGTGTCTCTTTGGGAATATGCCTCTGAACACAGGCTCTCCAGACCACAACAATACTGTGAAAGACAGAGGGAACGGCCAGAACAGAAGAGTGGGAAGAAAATTCAAACCAATATTCTGAACTCTTTTTAAAATCATCATTTCCCAGATAATGTCATTGTACTAATTTGAAAAGGAATGAGCCAACTCAGTTTCTATTTGTGACTGCCAACCCCATGAATACTTAATGGTCTTGGATTACGCAGCTTCCAGCGGTGGCTCTCACGCACTCAGTAGGTTTGGAGTGTGAGGAGGGACCGGTGAGGGGCACTGATAGGCTGTGTGCCTCTGTGTATCCTGGCTTCAATAGCATCTATTTTGAGCTGAGTTCTTTCTGAAACTCTGGCAGGGTGAGGAAAATGAGCATTCTTTCTGCTCCTAGGGCTGGCTGTCAGAGTTGAAGAGATGATCTGTTGTGACAAATGGCAATGGCTTCAGGTTATGTGGGAGGACTGCAGGCCTCAGATGGGTAATTATCTCTGCGGCTTAATGGTGTTCGTGGAGGGGGTCGATGGAGCAGTGGGAAGATGGTAGGATATGGATGGAGATTATTTTTACAGGGTTCTTGTAAGTGGGTTATGTAGTCTAAATCACAGATATCCCCCATGAAAAAGAAAGAGGCCCGGCTAGGAGAACCTTGAACTTGAGGCACAGTGAAACTTCTCACAGGTGCTGCCCTGGACCAAATTGTACCCCACCTCTAAATGCTTATGTTGAAAATTTAGCCCCCAGTGTGGCCGTATTTCTAGATAGAGACAGGCTTTTGGGATCGAAGTAAGGTTAAAGATACCAGATGAATGGAGTCCCAAGTGAAGGACTGGAGACTAATTTTCTATGTCCGCTTGTTTCTACTACTCTGTGTTCATATGCTAAGAAAGACAATGGGGTCACACCCAAAGAAGATGGCCCGTTGATAAGGGGAAGGACTTTTTCTAGATTAGTGCTAGCTTTCTGATTGTGGACCTCCAGTCTCTGTAACTTTGGGGCATAAATGTCTGCGGTGTTTGGGTAAGGCAGCTGGAGCTGACTAAGACAGATATGTGCATGTGAGGGTGACAGAATGAGAGCATTTGATGTGAACAAACACGCCTTCTGCCATGGAGCCAAGATTGGGATCAATCACGAACACCGAGCCTTCTGGATTTAGGGTTTTAGTCTAACAGGATTACAGGAGAGAAGAGATACTATCTTTTCTGCAAAAGTCGAGTAGTGGATACTTTCCCTTGTTCAGTTTTTGCTTTTTCTGCACAAACACTGTAAGCTCTTTAAGGAACTAGAAATGTAATTTATATCTTAAGTTGCAGAGTGCCTGGCACATGCCCTGCATGACTTCTGATTCAGTAACAAGGGGAAAACCCTTTCATGCCGGAGTTTGAGCTGTCTTTAGAGCAGGAGAGGGCCAGGCACCTTCTGCCACTTCCACGAATTTTTGGGGTACCTTGCCTGTGGCTCTCTCCTTTCTTAGCCCAATTTGCTCTTCACTAACAAGATAAAGGAGGGACCAATGCTAGCATCATCTGAGTAATGGTGGTGTCGTTTGTGCTTGGCCCATGGGCCATGCTTCTTCCTCACTGGGGTTATGACGGCCATTCTAGTAACGTGGGGGTGGGGAGGGGCAGTGCCGGCATGGGGTCCCTTGCGCAACACAGTGAGCCGCCAAAAGTAAAGAATGGAATCTGAAATCGCTTAGGCGATGCACTTTAACAGAGGTGGGATGCAGTAAGTCCAACTCTCGCAGCTCATGGCAGAAGTTTTTCTGTGCAGCCGACTGTGGTTAATGCAGAAGCCCGTGACTGATTGAAGAATGCCAGGGTAGTTCTCAGCCCCCTCCAGGCTGAAGGGTCATCATGGAAGAGGGGGAAGAAAGGCTGTAAGAACTAGAGGTTGGGAGGACCATAGAGAAACAGTGTCTTCTGGACTTGACAGGTCGCTATACTCATAAGCTAACAGTGGCTACTGCATAGGGCCCGCACAAGATCAAGCTGGGCAACACTGTAGCATGGAGGGGAAGGGTCTCATTAGCTTCCCCATAGCTGAGGACCTATGGACAGCTGATTGCTTCTGGGGAGGGAAGAGTCAGTTTTATGTAGGGATGTGGTCCCTGGTACAATGATGAGATCATGCTCGGGGGGCGCCCTGCACCTGGAAGCATAGGGGTGGGGTACCGTGGACTGGACTGGATAGTTACTTTGTTTTTTCAAAGGCGGTGTGAAGTTGAGTGTTAAAGGGGTAGGTGTGGATATAGGAGGAGTTGGGGGGGCAAATATGATCAAAATACATCACACTCCTAAAGAATTAATAAAATGTCCTATTTTAAAAAGGAGTGTGTGTCTTAGGTTTTCTATTGCTGTGAAGAGACACCATGACCATGACAACTCTTGTAAAGGAAAACGTTTAATTGGGGCTGGCTTACAGTTTCAGAGGTTTAGTCCATTGTCAACATGGCAGGAAGCATGGCGGCATCTTATGGACAGATTCCTTTTATGCCAGCCCCTTCATCTTTAATCAGCAACATGCTGGCAGATGTTCAATGACTGGCTTTCTGGAGGAGAGAGGAAAATTCTGTTTCTATTTTGCCATTGCCTGATTTCGAGCCATTCATATCCCCAAACGAGGCTGAGAAGAGACAGACAGTCATAGGAAGCTCTCATGGAAATTATGGACCACTTGCTTCATGCCGCTGCCTCTTACACCTCAGAGGTGGGAGACTGACTTACTCTGGCCATCTTTCCTTTTATTTTGGGCCTGTCTGATTTCATCCCTCAAGCACAGAAATTCATCCACCCGTCTGTCGTTCTTTTACATTCAGTGGAACGTCTAAAAAGAAAGCTTCCAGCTGTCATTTCTAGTTCCTGTATCTGCATATGTTGAAGGGACAGTAGAGGACATAAGATCATGGCTAAACAGTTACAGTACTGTTTTATTTTTGCTTTTTATTTCCTGTGTGGAAGCGCTTTGCCTGCATGTATGTCTGGGCATCACTTGGAGGCCTGGTGTCCACAGAAACCAGAAGAGGGCATTGGATCCCCGGAACTAGAGTTACAGATGGTTGTGAGACACCATGTGGGTGCTGGGAATTGAACCCTCCTTCTCTGGGAACAGCAGCCAGTGCTCTTATCTGCCTAACCATCTCTTCAGCCCCATGAGAATAATTATTTTTGGTCAGTTTTGCATAGTGATCTTCTACTTACCTCTAGATCGGCTGCTTCTAGATTACTCCATCAGCCCGTGTCTCTAGTGACCTCTAACAAGTTCAATAAGGCTTTGTGGAATCCCTGGGCGGGAGACTGGGATGAACTGAATGAGGCAGTCTCAGCTCTCAAGGGGCTTGGTTAGGAAGGGAGGGGCACAGCTGGCCAGTGACCTAAATGCATTGTTTTGAGGAAGAGACTGTGCTTTCACATTTCTGTGGAAAGGTCACTTCTGACTATGTGGTCAGAGATGACATGAAATTTTAAGCCATGGTGACAAATCATCTGTAAATTGCTGCCATGATCATCATTTTCTATCCCCATTTTCCAAAGCACAGAGATGGACCAGTTAGCATGGCTAACTTCTCAGAATGGAGACCAAATTCCCAGTGGAGTGCTGGGCAGCTTTTGTCACAGAAGTCTGCAGGAATCAACTCACGTTTTCAGTGACAGCCTGGAGAGTCACCATCTGATCAGTATATGGTGAGTCCCCAGAGCCACTGTTAATCCCATCAATAGCCCAGCATGGAGAGCCTAAAGCTCTCACCCTAGAACCACCCTCCAGAGCAACTGGACACACAGTAGCCAAGGACTCAGATGCTGGGCTCTGCTCCAGTGTTCAACGCCTGTTAACCCCGAGGTTGAGCAATACCACGTCCACACACAGAGCAACACGTGTGCTGGGGCTTGCCAACGCAGGCCATGAGGGAGCTCCTGCTGAGGGAGCTCCTGCTGAGTGTGGTCTACTTCCCATGGGCATGCAAAAGGAGGTCAGGCCCTGTGCTGCCTTGGTACCGAGGGAAGAGGGGGCTTTTGTCAGGAGAGAGGTAGAGTGTGAAAGGTGTCCTTTAAAAACCAGTTTCTTGGGGTTGCAGGGACAGCACAGCAGTTATGAGTACTTGCTGCTTGCTCTTGCAGAGGACCAGGGTCCAGTTGGTTCCCAGTATCCACATGGCAGCTCACAACTGCTTGCCACTCTCATACCCAGGCATCGAGAGCATTGCACACACACGATGGGTGGACATGTGCAGGCATGACATACACAGAGGATAAAAACAAACCAGCCTAAACAACCACAACAAAACCCAACAACCCCAGTTTCTATTCAATGCGGTTACTCATGGCGCTTGTGCTGACTGGCATTTGCTTAGCAGTCATTTAGATCTGGACTGGGTACTATCCCACCGGGACCCTTTCTAGTAAAATAGGGATCAAGAGCTAACTCTGCATAAGAGTGCTTGATGGGCAAGCATGAGGACCAGTGCTCACATAAGAAGCTGACATGCCTCTGCCTCCAGCGCTGTGTGGAGCAGGGAGCAGAGGCTCTATGGAACTCACTGGCCCTCTGGCCCCCAGGTTCAGGGAGAGGCCTCATATCAAAGCCAGAGGGGGGAGCAATGGAGCAAGACACCCGAAATTACTGGCATTGCACAATTGCTGGCAGCCACAGGGCCGATGTCACCGTGTGGACATGTGAAAAGTCGTTCTTGGCTGATTGTCACTTCAGTAACAACGCTTGTTCCTTTTGAGCATGCCTGCTAGGTGTAATTGATACTTGTAACACATTTTAAAGTATACATCATACTTGGTCATTGAAACGCTGAGCAGAGGTGTGTAAGGCAGGTGTCAGTGAAGCAAATAGTTGTCTCTGGATATGTGAACAAAATCCTGTACTTTCTTACAAAACAACCAGATATTTTAGTGAAAATGTTATTCACACTTTAGTGAATGAGCAAATTGGATCATGGAAATCTGGTGTGAAAGTAGCTGGTAGTGGCTGGGGGAGGCCGAGGCTCTTCTTTTTGAGCGGCTTTCGGGTGAGGCCAGGCCTGCAGATCATGAGCTGGACTCTACAGTACCTGAACATGGAGGTTGGCCAAGTGTGGCTGAAGCAGCGATGTTTTGCTGCAGGGCTGTGGGGTCATGATAGGGCATTCTACCAACACCAACTCACAGGAGTAGCAGGCTGCTGAACTTTAGAATAGCAGTAATGTGTTTGATTTCAGATGTCTCGATGGCTATTGCTATCAATGCTTCCCCTGCCCCACCCCAAACACACCCCAGCACCGGCGGTGAGTGGCTCAGGACCAGTTTAACTGAGATGCCCACAATGACAACTTTCATACTCAAATGGTTTGGATTTAAAGGAATACAACCTGACCATGTTGTTTACTTTATATGGGCTCTAGAACCTTGTCTCAACAGTCTGTAAGTACCTGATGGGATTCCTCTGCATCTCGTTCAAGAAGCCAGAGCATGTGTTCTCAAAAATGAGCAACAGTCCTTCAAATTTGTTATCCTCACCACAATCTTTCATCTTCTTTTAACAGCAATGATTAGATAGTTCAGCTGGATTGGCAGTTTTAAACTGGATTGGCAAAGTCTCAAACATCTTAAATAGCACCAGCCTTGTAGCCAAGCTATCAGATTAAACAACCAGCTAGGACTGGGAAAATGGGGGACCCCCCCCCTCAAATGATGCGCTATGCCAACAGGTATAAAAAGCCCTTTCAGGATGCTCCTCGAGGCACAAGTTACTTGGCAAGGCCACTGGTAACTACCAACCTAGCACGATGATCTTAAGACTATGAAAATAAAGTGATTTTTGAACATTGAGAGCTGCAGCACAGCCAAGATGGTGCCCGTCCGTGAAAACTTTGAGGCTTGCTGCTCCCGAGTGTAAGCTGTTCCAGGGGCATGCATCACCGCGAAGCAGATGAGTCGGAGGTCAGAGTGAGGAGATGCTGTGAGGTGGAGTATCAGCGAGAAGGAAGCTGGAAGAATTTAAGCAGGAAGGGGGCAGGGGTTCCATGTGGTCCTCAGATGAGGGACGAGGCATTAGTGAGTGGGTTGAGACACCTCAAAGCAAGTGGCTGCCCTGGTTTTGGAAGCCCGATAGAAATATCTGAAAGACCTGGGAGATGGTCCAGGCAGAATCAAAGTAAAGCAGTGAGCGTCTGGAACATTCAGTGAACACAATGGGAAGCCCGAGTCTTAAGAACAAGGGTCGTGTCCGGAGTGAGAGCCGCAACCAGGGACTAAAGAAACAACCAAAGCGGATCAGCCTCAACCAGAGCGAAACAAAGCAGGGTCACAACAGGATCACTGATGCGTAAGAGTGACTTCAGCTATCTTCTAGAGCAAGTGGCAACACCCTTTAAGGGATGAGAGTATTATTTAGAGTCCTAGAAAATAGGGATCCTGTCAGGAATGCAATAAAAATTGTTAGATATAGCAAGAAACAAGAAAGCAAGAAAAAATGAAGCTTACAGAGGAGAGCCAGTATATTAAGAACTTAAAAGTAGATTTAGCATGAAGATTATCATTCACAGTTGGATTGTCCTTATAATGTGAAAAGCATAAATATCCAAAGTAAAGAATTATTTAGATTCCTTCATTTTAGGATCAGAAACAAGACAAGAATGTCCACTCTTATGTTTCTATTCAACACCGTAGGAGCCATCTTAGTAAGACAAGACAAGAGAAAGAAAGGCATACAAATTGGAGTAATGCAGGCCCGTCTTTATCTGCAACCAATGGGATGAGGTATGTACAAAATCCTATAGAACCCATGGATAAAAATACTGGAATTAAATTAGCATCTTTATGAGGCCACACACAAAACTGATCAGTCTGGGGCTTAGTTTGGAGCATGTTAAGTTTCAGATGTCAGGCTGGCTGGCAATGGGACTTAAAGTGGAAGATTTGGGGGAACAATGGTGTGGAGAAACAGATTAGAGGAGACAGAGAAAAGGCCCGAGTGACTGAAATTCCCTAAATGAGCACCGAAGGAAGAAAAGTAGGATTGAGGGTGATTTCATATATTAACTGTGACATTTCACATAGTTGATGATGGTTTCTCTGAGCCCTGAGTACAGAGGAGGGACTTCCTGGGCCCACGCTGTGGTGTGTACTCCGTGGAGAGCAGTTTGTCCCTCAGACTGCAGGGAGCTGCAGGACCTCTGCCGCTGTGGGCAGTTCCCGTACATGCTCGCTGCTTCCACTGGTGGTTTAGCGGGTGCGCTGCGGTAAACTCCAGGCCGTCTCTTCCTCTGGCTTTGTATGCTTTATTATCTGGTCCAGTCCCCAAGTGGGGCCTGTTGTGCTCTGGAGTTCCATAGAGACAGGAATGCTCGAATACATCACCACCAGCAACACTGTCAGCCCTGGGGCTCTCTTGGTGGTGTTTCAGCTCTGCCCCACCCCCACACCTCAGGAAGATGAAAAGTCAGTGCCTTTCACGTGGCCTTAGGATATTGATGACTACCGTAAAATATGGAGCCAGATGGATTTACAATTTTTTTTTTCTGAAGACAAAACATAGCTTGCCTCTGCTAAGATCGTATCTACTTAATGAGCAGAGGCAGTATAATTAAGGCCTCTCTCAGATGCTGCAGGCATGCCAGGCCTGCTGGAAACTTCGCATGGTTTTCATAAATCAGGTCGGTTTGGACCTTCACGTGCTCAGCGGCTGGCGCTGCCCTGTGTTAATGGAAGCTGTCACGGTGGCATTTTGTTTTCTCTTCTCATAGCTAGCCTGCCCTTGATCGAGGGGAGGCTTCTCCGATGTTGTCGACCATGGCCAGGTGGCCGCTCTTAAGGCAAAGGCAGACCATGGGACGAAGGAGCGTGGCTGGCAGTGGGTGGAGTGAAGGGTCTACACAGGGTTCTGGGAATGAATCCTCCTGCTCTGGGGGACCTCGCATAGTCCTGAGTGAGGCAGCCCTTGGCCAGTGAGCAGCTCTCATTTTGGTGGCTTTCTTGGCTGTGATGGATATAATAGGTCTGAAAGTTTCCCCCAAAGAGCCCTGTGAATTAAGTATATTTGCAATTTACATTCTAAGCAAGCTGTGTGCACTAAATATGCTGGCTGCATTGTTTTCTTGGCTCTTATTCATTTGTTAATAATGTGTTGTTTTTTTGGGAAATGGCCCTTACTTTGTTGGCTTGGAAGAGGAATCCAAGGGAAATGTGCTGAATTCTGTGCTAGAATTCAAAGCAACACGTGTGCAGGAACGATTTGGTCAAATAAGCTTAAAGTTCCCTAAAATCCTATAACGAGTAGGTTCAGACAAAAGATGGACTGTGGATGGTTCAAAATGGCTTCTGATGAGCACACTGAACACAGCGAGGGGTCTGGGGCCCCAGGGGCCCCAGGGAACACGTAACCATAGCCTCAGAGAGAGAATCAAGGGAGGGGATGGCCCAGCAGGTGCTGACCCTGTGGTGCACAGCAGAAGGAGGTGCTGAGACAGAGAATGGTCTGAGAGTTCCATCCAGGCTTGCAGAATGGGCTCAACCTGGTCACGTGTGTCAGCTTCCGTGTCACACGCTTGCTGGACATGATGCCTCATTATGAACTGGGTTCTTTTTACAGCCACAGCTGCTCAATTATGTCTCTGGGTTGTTTCCTGATGGGCAGTAGGGAAAAGCCGAGAACAGCTGCAGCCTGAGTGAGGAGGCCCGAGGTTTTTGTGGGCCTGCCTACCGCATGGAGCTACACTTGCAGGGCTTGGAAATAGGTGGGAGTTCCTAGGCTCCTCCATGCTGACCACTAAGGCCTTCTGGCCTCAGGTGCAGAAGGAAGGTGGGAGCACAGTGGCCTTGCCTGTCTGCATGCCCACAGAGGGATGACTTGCCATCAGCTCTGTCAGAGAGGTCAGGGCAAACAGCGGCTCACCTTTGAAGGCTGACCTTCCAAGAGAAGGTCCTCTTTCTGTGGAACCATCCAAGTTTGGACCTTAGGAACGCTCTAGTTAGTCACCTGGCAAGCCCACCAAGTCACACAAGTTCTCAAGCAGGTACCAGCATTTATTTTGGACCATTATGGGTCAGATAAGGTCACCTGCACCTTATCTTAATCCTCAGTTAATTCTCCCAGCCCTTCTATCTCATCTACTTGGCACCAGAATTATTATCTCATTTTTCAGATGGGGAAATGAAGGCCCAGGAAGGTGGGTAGCATAGGATGGGAGAGGCAGATGGACCGGTGCCTCATCACTGTGCTAGAGTAGGGCACGGGGAAGGGGGAACGATGAGGTGTTCTCACAGGCTCCTGAGAACAAACAGAAAACTTCAACAAGTGGCTGATGGGAAAAGAAGCCTCCTGAAGCAGGACCAGCCTCAGCCCAGGTGTTGCTGCGTCAGAACTTAGCTGGGGCAGGTTCTGAGCGAGGAGTCTGGTGTGGGAACCTGGCATCTGGAAGACAAGTAGGTAGGTGTAAGGTGACAGGAGACATCTGACATCCTGGAGCGAGCTATTAGGATCTGGGGCAGTGATGGCTACCTTCCCAGTGCAGATGTGCTTGCTGACACCTGACAAGCCCTGTGTGTTCAGGCCCCTACCTTTTCCGGTGGCTCTGCCAGCTCCTGACATTCATGACGGAGCTAGAGCTTGTTCTGTGTTTCTGCAATGGCCACCATCCCAGAGGCTAATGCACATTGTCTCTGGTCTTTACCATAGGCCCTGCCAAGAACTTAGAAAACCAAAACTCCTAGCTGGGAGCAGTGGTACATACCTATAATCCCAGCACTCAAGGAGACAGAGGCAGGTGGATCTCTGTGAGTTCCAGGCCAGTCTGGTCTACAAAGTGAGTGCAAGGCTACACAGAGAAACCCTGTCTTGAAAAACCAATCAATCAAACAAACAAGCAAGCAAACCAAAAACAAAACAAAACTCCTTTGGGCCAGAACTTCTTTGGAAGCCCACACGGCCGATGTTGAGAGACCTGGGAGCCAGCGCCAGGTCTATGGATTGCAAAGTTGTGCCCTTCATGTGATGTGAAGGGCACATCTCGGGAAGACCCATTTTCTGCTCATCTTCTCCCTGAAGGCCACTTACTTTGGTGTGAGTCAAGAATGAGGCCATTTATCACCTGGCTTTGCTCCCACTGGTCAAGAGTAAACTTCAGCTGTGACCAGCACAGAGGCTGTGGGAATACGTATTCTTGATCATCTCCCAGCTGTCTTCATCTCAGAGCAGGCAAAAGCTCGGAGGGTGCCTTTGCTCTGCTCAGGTACACACCAGGAACAGAACCAGCTTTCCTTCAGCTAACGGGCAACAGGAGGATTGAGACAACTCCAAGAGTGAGGACTCTCAGACAATTTCTCTTTTGTTCCTTCTGCTTCTTTTGGTTGTGTTTGGAGATGTACAGATGTGAAGCCACAGCTGGCTTCCTCCTTTCTGTGAGGGCCCCCGATAGCCAGTCAACTGAGTTTTCTGTTGTCATTTTTCACAGGTTTAATAGCTGTTGGCAACCATGTTGTGTTATTCTGTTCACATAGTTATTCTCCGAGCGTGAGAATGCCCTAAAGCACCTCAGCTGTGGCTGTGTGCACTGGACGCTAGGAAGTGGCTCAAGCCTGGGGTGTGTGCGTGAAGGCAGGAAAAGAGAGTTGGTTTGTTTGTTTTTTTCTAATTAGATACATCAACCATTGAGAGCAAAGCCTGCCACGTGTAGTTTGTGTGACCTGTGAGTTTGGCTTCACCCTGAATTGTCATGACAACTGCCTCGTCTTCCATAGTTCTCTCAGCAAAGAGTTCATGGAATGAAAGGCTGCCAGCCCCCCTTGGTAATGACAAGTGGTTGAGCCTCAAGGAGGACCCCTCCTCTTTGTGCCCGTGCCTGCTTCTCATCCATTCATTGTGGGCCATGAGTTGTCTTCACAGAGCAAAGGCAAGAGCTGCTGCCTGTGGTCCAGCAAGGTGGGAAAAAGGAGCAGTGTGAGGAGGAATCTCTTCATTCGGAGTCTCCAGGTTGGAGCTCAGGCCGGGAGGGGCAAGGGAAGGCTAGGGACCTGCCCAGATGGATGCATCCAGGCTGCACATACATGGTGGGGTCTGCCCACAGGTGTGAAAGAAATGGTGCTAGGGAGTTTCTTTGTTTGGGTGGTTTTTTGTTGTTGTTGTTTGTTTGTTTTTGAGTCTTGCTAGAAACAAGCTTATGACTAGAGAGAGAGGAGAGAATCCTCTCTTGGTAAGCCTCCAAGAATGACACCTCTAGCCCTTGAGGTGAGAATAAGGGGGAACTTAATCCCCACCGAAGAACCTGCAGGCTCAGGGAAAGGTGGCGGAAGGCGCTCTCCAGGTCAGTGCACATGGAGGAAGTGCCCACTCAGGCTCCTGTTTCAGGGCCTCAGGACTATTTGGCTGGATCTCTACTAGGCTAGCTGATCTAGGAGACTCTCCATACCCTGGGGTTTGGGGCAGCTGCGTGGTCTCATGACTTCTGACCTCAGACCTGTAGCCTGCCTGGACCCTGGATGTCTAGTGATGACTTCACTTTCCTTGGCTATACAGTGAGCTTCTAATTGTAATCCCTGTGACGTTTGGAGGAGAGTTGCCGTATATGCAGCATGTAGCCCCTCAGTCCACTGGGTGATAGAATGGCAGCAGAGCTGGAAGGTGCTTTTGCCATCAGTGTTGTGCTGTGGAATAACTTTAGATGGCCATGGCTATTGCATGACAATGATGCCCAGTTCTCATCTGCCCTGCATTTAGTTCCTCTCAACGTCAACACATTGCACAACCATGTGTCCTGAAAAGAAGATCCCCAGAGTCTGGGAGAGATATGCACTCCTGAGCTCACAGTAGGCAGGACAGAGCCACAGCCCTGATGTCTACCCATATGTGGTGAAGGGATGTGGCGAATGTGCGACGGGAAATTCTTCAGCCTTCAGGAAGGAGGATGCCCCAATATGCTGCAGCGCAGGTGACCTCAGAGGATATGATGCTAAGTGAGAGAAGCCGGGCACAGGAAGACAGATTCTGCACCACCTCATTTCTGTGAGGAATCTTTGAGATGAAGCAGAGCATGGAATGGTTGTTGCTAGGAGCTGGGGGATGGGAGAAATGGGAAATATTGGTGAAAGAAGGTAAAGTTTCACTCTCACGAGGTGGATAAGCTCTGGAAACCTTATAATTATAATAATACCATAGTGCATGTTTGCAATTTGGTGAATAAGTAGATCTTAATTGTTCTCTCTCTTTCTTTCTTTTTCAAACATACACACAAACACACACACATGTTCACATACATACACACAATACATACACAGATACATGTATGTACACACAGTATGTATATGTATGCACATAAATATATATGTATGCTACACAGATACACAAATGTACATAACAAATGTATGCACACAATATATACACACATGCACTGTACAACATAAACATACATACACATGACACACATAGATACACATACATGTAACATACAATACAACATATGCCTACACTATACACATATACATATACACTCATACACATCCACATATACACACAGGTATACACGCATGCACACACACACACAGTAACTGTGAGGTGATGAATTGGTTTGATGTGACAATCATTTCATATTCTATGTGAATAATATCGCTTTGGGCATCTTAAATACAATTTTTGTCAGCAATGCCTCACAAAAACATGAAAATAAACAGCTTTGGAAAGGATGTTTTACAAGTTGAAAAGGACCAAGAAAGCCAGGCATGGGGCCAGAAAAATGGCTCAGCAGGTTCAAGTGCTGAGACGAGCTGAGTCTGATTTCAGGATCCTACACTAGAATTGCCCTCTGACCTCCACACATATCTGTGGTTCCTGTGTGTGCACACTCACATGCACAGATGGCACAGACCTGTGATCTCAGTGTAGGGAGACTGAAGCTGGAGGATGGGGAATAAGGCTGAAGTAAAAGAAAATAATAAAGTGTATACTCTTAGATCTAATAGATTTGCTTGGAGGACATTAAATCACACAGAGTAGAATTTACCTCCAAACACCCAAAGATAAGTCATATGCTAGCCAGCCTGTTAGAGATAAGCAAAATTTACAATGCTAAGGTATTGACTTTTGTTCATCAGAACTGACCAGGTATTAGGCCCATCCCACAAAACACACTCAAAGGGACAGTGCAGGGTCACAGCTACCCTCAATTTCTGGAGTTCTGGTCTACCATTAAGTCCCCCATGCTTTTATCAGGGAAAACATAACCCTGCCAGGTGGACAAGATGAGCCTAGGTAAAAACTCTACAAAAATACTAACACTGGTGTGCCTAAAATAATTTTGGCAATATCTTTGCTGTGTAAATCTCCCATCTGCCCAAGTGGCCAGACTTGCAGTCTCCTGTCTCTGTTTAAATTGTTCAAAGTGCAACCTGGGGCCAGGACCTGAAAGGATGGCCGCATTTATAAAATACAAAAGCCTGAGGTGTGCATATACTGGTAAAATGTATTCAAGGCTGGCTTCTCCTTGGGCAGAAGGAGAACCAGCCATGCATGTTTCTTTTCCCAGCAAAGAACTTTTCCTTTATTATTTTCTAAATGTGTGGAGTAATTTCTTGAGAAGGCATGTTATTTTACAGGGCATCCTGGGTTACATAGAGAGAGACAGGGGGAGGGACAGGGGGAGGCTCGGGAAAGACAAAAAGATTGAGAAATAAGGTTGGTACCTAGAATTTGGATATTATGGTCTTTCTGCTAGCTTCAGGCTGCACAGCAGGTTACTGTGGACAGACTTCTCTTATGCTCCTGTTTATCTGCAAGATCCTGAAGTCTTGACACAAGTAGGTAGCCAGGGCTTGGAGATGCTGTCAGTGACTGCTATAAGATGTCATGCCTCAGGCTTTTGGTATGAGGAGACCATTAGGGCCAGGGTGACCATCATCTCGTTTAGCGATCAGCAACCTCCCACCTTTAGAGAGGACCCAGCTCAGAACACGTGCAGAGGAGCCTCCTGCACTTTGAGACACAGAGATGGGGGAGGGGAAGATGTCCCTGCCTTATGTCCACAGCTAGGAAGGCATCTCCAGGCTTCCTGCGGCTGTAGAGCCAGCCTTTGGTCCTCCCTGCCATCCTGGGGCCAGTGTAGGGTTACAAGGTGCTCCACAGAACAGGTGCTGTGGCAGGAACCCCAGGGCCTGTAGCTGTTGTTGGAACATGACTCCTTGGAGCACAGGCCTCCAGGACCCTCCAGGAAATTCCTCTGTAAACGTTCAAAGCTTTGCTTAATTTCCTGCCCGGGCCTGTTGTGGTAGGGGGAAAGGTGTTGGCCCAGAGGGCTTAGGGTCTGTTTGGTGCCTTCCTGGCTCACACTAGAACTTTTCCTCTGGCACCTTCTGGGGCTGAGGTGGGAGGCCTCTGCTGGGATCTTCATTCCTGGGTTCACTGAGACTCCTCTGAAGGGGTTGTCCTACATCTCCCTTTAGAGAAGCCTCCTGGTAGACAGTGTGACTTCACATGGAGCCATGCTACAGCCCAGGGGTCCTGGGGGCATCCCACAGCAGATGCACCCCACACATCAAGTCTCAGGACGTTCTCATCAGACAGGCAGCCTGCCTGGCGCTGGGGCATGGCTGTCAGCCAGGCATGTACACTTAACACACATTCCTTCGCCAAAATTGTAGGCACATTAATATTTTGAAACCTCAAATCAGCTCTTTTTTAAAAACCAGAACCACATGCTGGCAGAGGCTACGTGCTCATGGGCTACAAGGTTTGCACCTGGATTGCGATTCACGGGTTGCTTGGTAGAGATCAGCTCTGCATTCAGTCCGGTGTGCCTAGGCAGGGCCCTGCCCTCCTGGGCTTGGGCTTTTTTGGCCATGAAACAAGAATGTTGGAGCAGGGAATCTTCATGGGCTTATGGCTTTATGGGTTTATGGTTTTTGTGGGGTTGGAGACTCTGAAGTTCACTGGTTTATAGGAAAGTTTATGTGAAATCCACAAGGGCCTATGATTGCTTGTAAATGTTTGAAATGTGTTTTTTTTTTTCACAAGTCTAAACACAGGCAAAATCGACAAGAATGTAAACAGTGCCCAGAAAAGCCCTTTCTGCTAGAGCTTGCTGGAGTCTAGATGAGGATAACGGTAACAAGGAGGCTGCAGGAGGTAGAAGGTGGAGGTAGAGGCTTCAGCCGTGGCTGCCCAGAGAGGAGACCAGCTGCTTGATGTTGGGTACGGCCATAGTTCTTCACCTCTCTCCCGTAATATGGACTTAAACGCTTGTGTTCCTGACTTCCGGCTTCTCACGAGAGGCCCTTGCCAACATGGAGTCCTTCTTGAAGGCCCCAAACCCTCTGGGAAGATGGGGTAGAGACCCCAGAGGCAAAGTCCAGCCTGAATTGCTCCTTTCTCTGAGCATTTAGCAGCCTGGGCTCCATTGCAGATGTGGCTGTGGGGCCAGCACATAGGCTTGTAATACGACAACTGGAAAGACAGGCGTCTTGATCAGTGTGGAGTCAGCAGGCTGGGGACCCTCAAGAGCAAAACATGGGTCTACAGCGCTTTCTTCTTCTCGTGTCTGTGCTACCATAGACAGTGCTGGGATCTGACCTAATGGTGGCTGAAGCCTGGAGAGAAGGCCGTGGGCAGGAGAGTCAAAGATGGAGCAGGGCTGGCCTGCTGAGAATGGGCCCGTGGGCCTGGCTTAGCCACCTTGAGGAGATGGCTCTGTCCCGAGATTGGAGGATGTAGCTACAGTGTGCTAAGTACAGGGAGAGTTACCCCAGGCCACACAAACACATGGCCGAGGTCTAAAGCTCAGGGGCTGGACCAGAAAGTGGTGGTGACAGGGAGTGAAGATCCTGGACAGGGCAGCTCTGCCTGTGGCCTGGGCAACAGGAGCCTTTTGATGGCTGTGTGGACGAAGGAGACAGCGTGTGCCCACCACAGGGCCTTAGTCATGGCCAGAGCACAGCATCCCAGCTCTTGAGTAGGAAGCTGAGAATCATGACTCATTCGAGGTCGACGGAATGAATGGAGCCCTTCCCACTTCCACCCACTTTCTGTGCTCATCCTGGCGGGCACCGTTCTCCGCTTTTGCCTTTGCGATTGTTCATCTCTTTCAAATGTGCCCACTTAGGCTTCCCGCCGGCTCATTGTTTCAGCCAGCCCATAGTTGAGAAGAGAGTGGGCAGGGATTTCTCCGTATGCGTCCTTACCCAGTGACAAAATGACCTCTGTCCTCAGAGGGGGGGAGGAGGGTGTAGAGGGCTCAAGGCAGGGCCTGCGATGGTGCAGGAGAAAGCTGCATGCTGTTTTTCTCACAGGGACAGCAGAAGCACCTGCATGCATCCTGCCCATCCTCCAAGCCTTCCTGTTTGAGAGCCAGCTCCGGGGCCAGCAGCTCTTTCCAGCCTTACTGGATTGGTGAGACTTGTGCCATCAGCTTGCTAGTTCCTGTGTCAGTTCTCCTTCTCCACACACTGCTGGCCCTTGCTACCCAGTGTGTGGTTGACCATCTGGGAAGGGCCATGGCCATCAAAGCAGGGGCTTGAGAGTTGATCTGTCAGGAGGAAGGGGCAAGAGGGCAAGAAGAGAGCATTCATGAGCAGGTTATGTAGGATTTCCGAATTTCTGGAGAAGGCTCCGAAGCTCTCCGAACATTCCTTGAACAAGACAGTGTTCGCTTTGTGACCCTGAATTGAGATGTTATGAAATCAAGGCTGCAACTTGGAGACAGTGTGAGCCCGAGAGCTAAGGGGCCAGATGTGACCAATTTTTTCCTCAACTTCAAATTCCGCAGATCCCGAGTGACCCTTAGCTTCCCCATTTCTCTTTCTAAAAGTCTAGCCTACCAAAAACAAAGGTCAAAGTGACCCTGGTTACAACAGGACCAAGTTTGATGAAGGACTAGTTCTCCTTGGCTTCCTTTTCCATGACCAGTACACGCATCGAAGCTTGCCTAATCACCAGGTTGGGAGACCTTGTCAGCATCCAAGAGGCCAGAGCTGCAGTGGGAACAATTCACAGGCAATGTTTGCTGCTTATGGATAGAAGGGGACCTCTAGGCATAGAGTTCTCAGCAACCAGCCAGAGCCACCAGGAGGGGACAGTCTTGGAGCTGACAGTCTTTAGGACAACAGATGACCCAGAGAAAGCATAACCTCCCACATAGCCCTGATTGTTAGAAAGCGGTTGTGATCAGCCTGGCCTTGGCCAGCATCTGAGCAAATGATAGTAAGTACTCAGCTCAGTGTCAGCCTCATAGGAAGATTCTGGAAGGATGGTTTGCTTAGAATCCAACAGAACTGAGAACATCGAGCCCCTGGCACCTTTTCCTGATTGCGCTGGTTCTGTCTTTTGACCATCAGCAGTTTTATTTGCTGAGCTTTACTTGGGTAATAATGTGTGGGTATGCTCCCTGCTTACTCTCTGACATCATCTCCTAGCACACCCCCTTCCCCGTGCCAGTCATTAGAGCACTGCAATGCAGCACTTAAGACCACCCTTACTCCTCTGCTTTGTGATGGTGGAAGTGGGCTTTGCACGTGTTGTCCCTTGCTTGCTGACACAAGGAAATCTTGCCAAGTGAGAGACTGGAAAGAACAGGAGGTTGTCTCTTTCTGTTTCATGTGAAACTGGTCAAGACACCCTGAGGTTCAGGCGCATGGTTTCAGTTGTGCTGGGCTCCTATGGGGGATGCTTTTCTCCAGTGCCTGATTCATCAGAGGAAGAGTTTGAGCTCCCATAGTACACAGTGGCTGTCATCTCTCCCTGTCCCCAGGCATCTTTTCTGGAAGTTTCTTAGTAGAATTTTTCTCCTTGGAAACCCTAGCCTTCCTGCCAGTGGCTGTACAGAAAGCACATCCGGTGTTAGGTAGCCTTCCGGGGCACCTTCTCCTGATACCACAGGTGGTGTGATCCCAGCATCTAAGAGCTCCCTGTGGTCCATGCAGCAGGACTGTGCCCTCCTTTGGGGTCTTCTTAATCCCAGCCACTCAGGGAGGAAAGGGCTTTTTCCTATGATGTAGTGGCCACTATTTATGTCTGCTATACCTGGAATTTTCAGACTCTCATTAAATCTTACTGGTTATCACACCAACCCTGCAACAGCAATTCTGTTTGCATTGCTTATGAAGCTTCTGTATTTATATTTGACTTTATAAACAGAACTTTGAGCAGGACATTTGATTGTCCCCTATTATGAAGAAAGAGCTAGTTGGAAGTATGGAGCCACATAGCTTTTTGGGCATTGCTAATGGTCTGTCCAGGTGCTCAGAAACTTGGGTGGCCAGGATTATATTAGTGACTAGAAAGTCAGAATGGGCACTCAAGCTGTGACAATGTGCTTTGTGAATGTCTTAAGCCACTCTAGAGGACATTAATGAATAGGTGGACAGAGTGACTTGGTTGGTAGCTGTCACTTAGCAGTCACCCAGGGCTCTTACGGGAGCCCATGAGAATGGATATGAGTTGGCAGGGCCATGTAGAGGCTTGACAGGTAGACTACTCCATTAGAGTATTATTTTGGCTAGCCTTGTACCCGGGTGCCTAATCTGTCTGCAGGAGAGGCCAGCCACCCAGTGGCAGAATGGTTCCATTGGCCTCTGCTACCATGCACATGACAGATACTTGTCATCTCTGGACTAGATGCATTTCTAACAATTGATTTGCCTTCTCAGCGCATACCATTTCTGCCGGTGCCACCAATGATGGACACAGGATGAGCTGACACCTCAGTCATTGTTAAGGCATTCTCTGGAGCCCTCTGACCCCAGCTTAGGAAGTGAGCAATGGGCCACTGCCATAGAGCGAACACTTCACTGTCTCCCGTCAGCTGGAAGTGGCTGTACCAAGCGAAGGCAGCAGTGACTTACTAAAGACTCAGCCGCAGGATCCCGAAAGGACAGGGCTCTGATTTGCAGGACAGGATGTCTTCTAAGTGTCACAGACCACAGATGGTGCTATCTCCCCAGAGCCAGTATGCATTCTTCTAGAAAGGAAGGAGTACAACTGGAGGCCACATCTCTCTCTCTCTCTCTTTAAAAAAACTTATTAATTTATGTGTATGAGTGCTTTCTCTGCACATACACCTATGTGACAGAAGAGGGCATTAGATAACATTATAGACGGTTGTGAGCCACTATGTGGTTGCTGGGAGTCGAACTCAGGACCTCTGGAAGAGCACCCCTCCTTTTTTAAAGATTTATTTACTTTTATGTGCATTGGTGTTCTGCCTGTCTGTCTATGTGAGCGTGCCAGATCCTCTAGAACCAGACTTGCAGACAGTTGTAAGCTGCCCTGTGGATGCTGGGAATTGAACTTGGGTGGTCTGGAAGAGCAGCCAGTGCTCTTTAACCACTGAGCCATCTCTCCAGCCTGGAAGCCACAGCTCTTACTGTTTTGCTTCATGAATGGTGGCTTTAAACAGGGCTGTGGCAGCACATTACCGCCTAGGTGTGACACAGTCTTCGTCACCTTTAAAACAGAGCAGCCATGACTACCTCACAATCCTGGGACTGTCAGCACTCCCTCAGAGGAGGAGGAGGAGGAAATGGAGGAGGAGAAGGAGGAGAAGGTGGGAGGGTCGGTCGTTAGTTATTCCTGTGAGAGTCCAGTTAAGGCCTCACTCTGGCCTCAGCTGGATGTGGCAAGGGATGGCGCTGGACTATACAGGAGGCGATGGGGAACCAAACAAGAGGCTCCATCTGTGTATGTGGAGTTCAGGACTACCATACATGTCAGGGCAGGTTTTCAGGGATGTGATTTTGGGGACTCTCTTATGCCCCTTATAATTAATGCCCTTAGCTCTTTTCTGTTCCCCTTTCCCTTGGCAGAAAGTTAGGACAGCCAGCCTGTCCTGGGAAAAGGTGTCATGGAGAACATTTGAAATACACATGTTGGAGTCTAGAACAAGCAGTCCCAGCCTTGCTCCCAGAATCTACTTGCAATAAGCTTCAGTGGTGATGACAATTTACCAATATGGCTTATGTTACCAAATATTGCTGAGGGGCCTGGGGAAGGGCCGAGAGATGCCTAGAAGTCTGGCTAAGTTTCCAACCCCCATGAACTTCCCTGGGCGGTATAGGAGCTGAAGGCAGCGAGGGTCTGGTGGGGAGGTCCTGCCTGAAGAAGGGACTGTAACTTTACAAAGCCCCAGCCGGAGGACTGGGGTTGACCAGGGATTCTGTAGCCACGCCTGCCTGGGCAAGAGTCCTCACGGCCCTCAGAGGGATCTCTGGGAGGCTTTAGTGATACTGAACATTTCAGATGATGGCGGCACGGCTAGAGGCGGTGCTGGCCGGCAGCTCGCTGTGTAAAGCCTGTGTTTCTTAGAGGCAGCAGCTTTCAGAGAGCTACAGTCTCCTAAAAGCAAAGCTGATGGTGAGAGCCAGTGTGGAGAGTGGATAGGACAAGCATAGATGCTCCCTGTCTCTCCGGGGACAGAGAAAGAGCTGAGAGGGTGGTAATGAGCTTGGCTTCTGGGCAAGCATGATGGTTATGCTATGGGGAGTCAGCTTCATGTATCTATTGCTGGTTTACAGCTTCAACCACCATCCTACAGAAGAGTTCCCAACCTTGCAAGTAGGCCTAGGCTCACAACTATAGCCAAGGTTCCTATGTTCCTCTAATATTGTATAAAGCAAAAGCCTTTTCTGGGGCACAGGCTATGCTTAAGACTCTTGTGAATGGAAGGTGGAAGCTTTGTCATGGGGATTGGGTCTGACACACCTGTAGAGGTGGTGGAGACAGCAATGGAAGAGGTTCTTTCTACGTTTCATGATGAGCCAGAAGTTACCTTGTAGTCACTAAGGGAAATCTCAGCACAGGGCAAAGACCAATGAACCTTATGTGTGACGGTTGATTTTCCATGCCACTTGGCTATGCCACAGGGTCAGACTTGGATCCAAGTGCAGTTAATGTCCAAGCAAGTAGCTGTAGGGAGGAGAGGTATGGAGGGCCTCGTCAAACCAGCTGAAAGTCTTAAGAGCCCAAGCTGAGGCCTCACAGAGATGAAATTCTGTCTATGGTTTGCAAAACTGCCCCCTGCTGGAGCATTCAACTCCGTCCCCCAGTGGACAGCAGGAGCTCAGTTGTCCTCACTCCTGTGTATACTCCCAGCAATCCTGAGCACAGGCCTTGGCCCAGCCTGGATGCACAATAAATATTTCCTGTATTGAAACGACATCCATCTGTCGGAGGCGGTGTGAACAGAGCTCTGCCTTGGGGCAGAGGCGGAAGCTGAGGGGCCTTGGAGGGCCCTTCCTGATCTTAGATCCTGTGACAGTGAGTGGGAAGTGGTCCAGATTGTGAATATGTTGTTGGGAGACAACATGGGAAGGGAGTCTAGGATATGAGAGTAAAATTGAGGTTTGGGAGGCAGGGTATGGGAGTCGAGTGACATGAGGGGTGGGTCCCACGCTTCAGCTGGGGTGACGAGTCCTTCCAGTAGGTGAGGACATCTTTCTGACAAGCTAGGTACTACCTCTGCATTTCCATGTGTTAACTCCTTTCATCTTCACAAGACTTTGTAAGATAAGCTCCATGCTGACCCCTGTCCAACATGGGAGAAAGGAAGAACAAATAAATGAAGTCGCTAGGAAAGGGTCCATTGCTCTCCCCTAGGGCCCCTTTTCCAGGCAGAGCCCCTCTAGCAAAAGCAAGTGGCTTTTCTTTGTCTATCATCTCTAATCCCAGCAGATCTCAGCTGGATTCTGGTTCCCCGAGTTTGCCAAGAAAGCCCTTCGGGGTGGGCAAATTTTTGGGACCCTTGGTATGTGTCGCATGCGCCCTGGTGGTCTTCAGTGAGGGGACAGATTTCTAGGCAGATCCTTTTCACTCAGTGCTATAGAGCTGGTTCTGTGGCCACATGTGCAATTCATAAAGTTGGTCTGCCTTTTCCACAGGACTCGGTTTCCAGGGCGTTTTGGCCTGATCACTGTGAGCTCTCAAGAGTTCCTCGGAGAACTGCTGTCCACAGCTTGCTCAGCCCCGCACATCCTCTGCGCCTGTGAAGTTTGGCACGGGGATTCTATTATTGCTCCGGGATCACATTTTGGAGTTTTATTTTATTAATATTCTTTCTCTATGGGGAGTTTTTGTGTGTGTTTGGGGGGGGGCGGGGAGGCCCTAAGTCTGTTTTCTCTAGGTTTATCACTGTTCCCAGCAGGCATGCAGACTTGGCCCCTTTCTCTCACTTTTGATCCCATTTGCCACGTTGACTCATGTCTTCCATATCCCGAGGGCTGGCCCTGTGCAGTTCATAGAAATCAAGGTGTGACCTTAGACAGGGGCCATGTTTATAACCACTGTAGACCTGCAGCTATTGTACTGGGCTTTGCAGTTTCTTTGTACACTAATTTTCTCTCAGCCAAAATAAGCTTGACTTTAAGGCCAATCTTAATATTGCAAGAATTGATACTGGCCTCCTGCTCTGACCTCCTCCCATGCTGGACTGTGGACATTCCCAGAACTGCCCTGGCTAGCCCAGCAGGCATATCTGCGCTGGCTACCCTGTCTCTCTTCTTGTCCTTCAAGGTCTGTGGCAAACAGGTTGCTAGTTTGTGCCCAGTGGAGGCATGGCAGCTGTGAAGGATGAGGTCTCTTGGGCCTTGGCTCAGCCTCTCAGTAGCTTTCCTTGGAGATCTGCTGTCCTTCCTTCTCATTGTAATGGGTGTACTGTATCCACCCCAAAGCATTTGCTTTGAACGCCTGGCTCCTGGGCCCTCAGAATACATCTTATCTGGAATGGAGCCACCGAGATGGGGTAAGTTACATTAGGAAGTCATGCTGCCTAGGAGCAGGCCACTTTTCCTGATGTCCTTATAAGGGAGGTCACAGAGACAGGCAGGGAGAAGGCCATGTGGTGCTGAAAGCAGAGGCTGGAGCAAACCAGGAAAGGCCGAAGATTGCTCTTGGCAGCAAACCTTCAGAAGCTGAGAGGAGGCAAAGGGTTTCCTTCCAGGCTTCAGAGCTATTGAGGCAACACAGACACCTGATCTTCTAGCCTTTACCGGAGCAAGGCAGTAAGTTTGTCTTTAGCCACGCAGTTTGGAATACATTGTAAGTGCAGCCATAGGTGCTGAGCCTTCCCTCCTGTCAGGGAAGCAGCTTTCCCATCCCTCGTCACAGTCACACCCTCTCTGGGAGGGCCAGGATTACTCTCCTCAGTTCTCACCCAGCAGAAACACTAAGTGTGTGTTCACAGCACCGGGTGCCCTTTCCAGAGGCTGAGTGTCAGGCAGGCCAGGCTGGGAGAGCTGCAGTGGCCTCTCGCTCAGTCCCCTCACTACCTACAGAAGTTAGCCTGGCTAGATGACTCTGGCCGCTTCGCTTCGACTTTAAAGTTGACATCCAATGGCGAGGGTTTCCTTACTTCTCCTGTCGGGCAAGAGGTGTTTTCAGAAAGCTGATGGAGAAGTATAAGACTTGTGAAAGTTGAGCATTTATGACACCCTGCTCCTTTTTTGTAATTTTTTTTTGAGACAGAATTTGGCTGCCCTGGCAATCGCTTTGCAGTCAGGAGACTTTCCAAGAAGTTCCAGCCTCTGCCTTTTCATCTCTCTACTGGTTTTGGCACAAGGGCTTCACACCTGGCTGTCTGTTCTGTTCTTTAGTGACTTTATCAAAGACCTGAGTTCTCACACAGGCCTTGAAGACTGGATTGAGCATGTCTGAACTTAACCCTGACAGTGTGTCCATCCCTGCTCCACCAACTATAGTGTTCACAGGGAGAGCACAGTCTGAGAAGAGATGAGGACCTGGGCTTTGGTGGGAAGGAAAAGAATTTCTGCACAGTGACCCGTGAGCCACACGAGCTGTGGTCTCTGAGCTTTGAAACACGAGTGGGTGCGCACGCTCTGAAAGGTTAGTCTCAGACCATTGCTCTTCCAACAAATGTTCATCCAGTGGCTGTCACGTACCAGGTACTCATGCTCTGGGAACAGTGACAGACGTAGAGGTTACACCCCCTGCTCTGCCCTGTTTTCTTTCAAGACAATAATGAGTGGAGAATGGAAGGTGGGCAGGTGGTTGCATGCTGGATGAATCAGAAACCAATCGGGAATGGAGTGATCTTGATCTGGGTCTGAGCAAGCGGCTTGAGGCGGAAGATGTGCAGAATGCGTGACGCCGACAGTATGTTTTGGTGCCTTGGTAGTGTCCAGCAACTGAGAAGTCAAGGGCTGAAGTGCCTTCAGACTATGTGGTAGATCTTGCAAACTTCCTGGCCAGTCCTTGGCTCAGCTGGAGGTATAGGAAACACACGGTTACACACTTAGGTGAGAGCTGTGCCCTGTGCTTGAAGCCGTCCGTGCACACTGCTCTGCCCGTGCTGACCCTTCAACAGGATAATCACCTTCCCCAGACAATCTGCAAAGATTGGGCTCCGGATTTGACTCTTGGTTCTTAAAATCTACCACCATCCGGAAGGATGCTCTGCTCCTGCTCAGGCCCGAGGCTGTATCTCTCCTTGGCGGCTTTTTTTTTCTGTTTCTGTTGCCTGATGAGATCCTTTCTTTCTAATGACTCACAGGCAAGCTGTGTTCATGGGGGATAAGCAGGGTGTGTGTGTGTGTGTGTGTGTGTTTTGAAACTGGGTGTTCTGGATCCGAGAACAGTTAAGTGTAGAAATACAAGTGGCTTTGGTCCATATTGCGATTGGTATGGAAGCCTCCACTCATTCCTCTGGCTGTAATTGTGCATATTTTAATCCGAGCACACTTGTAGTCCATGTGCATGAAATTTAACTTTGGCTCACCCAGCAGGGTCCTACATCTAGAGACTTAACTATGAAGACTACCTCTTTAAAAGTTAAAACGCTTTGCGATTCCTGTGTGGTTATAACATGGATGTCTGTCCCTTTTGTCTTTCTGAATGAGGACTGAGCATCTTACCCAAGGTCCTCCTTCTTGCTTAGCTTCTTTAGGTGTTCAGATTTTAGTATGTTTATCCTATATTATATGTGTAATATCCACTTATAAATGAGTATATACCATGTGTATCTTTCTGCTTCTGGGATACCTCATTCAGGGTGATCTTTTGTTGTTCCATCCATTTGCCTGAAAATTTCATGATTTCCTTGTTTTAAACTGCTGAGTAGTAGTCCATTGTGTAAATGTACTACTATTTCTGTATCTGTTCCTCAGTTGAGGGACATCTGGGTTATTTTCAGATTCTAGCTATTACCGAATAAAGCTGCTACAAACATGGTTGAGCAAATGTCTGTTGTGTAAAGACCTGGAGGGGACAGGAGCTCCACAAGGAGAGCAGCAGAACCAAGAAATATGGGCCCAGGGGTATTTTCTGAAACTGGTACTCCAATCAAGGACCATGGAGATAACCTAGAACCCCTGCACAGATGTAACCCATGGCAGCTCAGTCAATAAGTGGGTACCTTAGTAAGGGGAACAGGGACTGTCTGTGGTATGAACTCAGTGGCTGGCTCTTTGATCACCTCCACCTAAGGGTTAGGCAGCCTTACCAGGCCACAGAGGAAGACAATGCAGCCAGTCCTGATGAGACCTGATAGGCTAGAGTCAGATGGAATCGGAGGAGGGCCTGCCCTATCAGGGGACTGGGGGAGGGGCATGGAGGAGATGAGGGAGGGAGGGTGGGATTGGGAGGGAATGAGGGTGGGGGCTACAGCTGGGATACAAAGTGAATAAACTGTAATTAATATAAAAACTAAAAATAAAAAATGTTAAAAAAAAAAAAGATCATGGAGATGCCCTGTATGTTCCTCTCAGTCTCCCGTTCTAAAATTTTGAAAAACTGTGTCAGAGCCTCCTCACCAAGGTGAGGATGATGATGCCCTCATGACAGCACTTCTACCATGAGGCTCATGCCCACTCTTCCATCTACAGCAGCTAACACTGCTGTGACCATCATTTCCATAGTTTTGAAAGATGTGCTTCCATCACTCCAACTTTGGTGACTTTTATTCTTCACCAGCAGCCATTTGGATCCCCCCCCCAATTGTTTGTTCTGTGGTGACAAATGGGGTGTGACTCCTCCCTATCAAAATAATTGGCTGTGTTACCTAAGATATTTACTCTGTGTCATAGATTCTTCATATATAAGATTGGGGTGATGATAACAGGGATCAGAAGAGAAGGGTTTTGCGGTGGCTTGAATAGGTTTGTCCCCATGGATTCGTGAATTTGAATGCTTGGTCATAGGAGAGGCACTGTTAGGGGTGTGAGGAGGTAGGTTTTGAGCTCTTAAAGGCTCAAGCTATGCCTGGTAGGACACTCACATACAGCCTCCTTCTGCTGCCTGTGGATGGAGATGTGGAACTTTCCAGCCCCTTCCAGCACCATGTCTGCCTGCAGGCCACCATGCTTTCTACATGATGGTAACAGACTAAACATCTGAAACTGTGGGCCAGCCCCACTCAAATGTTTTCCTTTGTGAGAGCTGTCACGGTCACGGTGTCTCCTCACAGCAATGGAAACCCTAACTAAGGCAGGTGCCATGGACTAACCAAAGTATCTTGTCTCAGAAAGCAGACACAGCTCTTCCCAGGTTAAAGCAGCCTGTCAGTCATGTGGGTCTTGTTCATGTTTTGGATAGTGCTAGGTTCGGCAAGCACAGGGTAACCATTGCCTGTCTCTCCTTACCACACCCCTGTACTTCACAGTTCAGACTTTGACTTTCCAGTGGTCCCCCAAGAAGGAGGACTGTGATCAGTTCTTAAGGACACAGGTGAAAGACTGCAGATGTGTTTCCCGTACTTTCACAAAGAGTAAGTAGTCACCCAGAAGGAGGTGCTCAGCTCCAACCTCCTCCCTCATCTCCTTCCGTCAGATCTATACCTGCCTCCATCTAGGCAGGCAGATGTCAGGGCCGGAGAGTGGCAACAGCCTCAGATAAGTGGGGGAAGCAAGCCTCCTGTGCCCAGTTGGCTGTAAGAAGTGTCTGGGAAGGGCAGCCATGCTCTGGCAATGGTCTCCTAGTGTGCCTTCCTGGCATCTGCTTGCCCCATATTACCATGGTGAGCAATCCTGAGCCTGCAGCTGCCATTTTTTGGTCCATGGCCATTGGAAGGCCATCTTATTGATGCATGAATGGAGACTCTGGCTTCCCTTTCCTTCCCTCTCCTGAAAAGCATCAGCCCCCAGCATCTCAGTGCTGTGACCCCCTTGAGTCACACATATTAGCGTCTAACAAAAGTGAGTCATACTGTGCAGTTTCTCTACTTCCGCTCGCCTTTTCCTTTCCAAATTGATCCCTCCTAGGCCTTCTCCATGTTCCCACAGGACTTTGCTTCATTGTTCTTCACAACTGCACACTATGCTGACCCACCATGTTTCTGAGTCACTTCCTGCTCATGAACCAGTCCTACGTAGGTTTCTACCTCTGGGGGTGGCAGCGAGTATCCGTAAGACAGATGCCTGGCAGTGGAATTGTGGAGCAGAGGGCAGCGATGTGAGCACTTTCCACAGGCGATGGCCCGTGATCCATGCCTTGCTTCATCTAATGTTGCTCACAGGCCACATGGCCCACCTACCTTGGCTGTCCTCTGCCCTTCCCTGCTGCCACTCTTCATTCTTGCCAATCTGCTGGGGCAGGGCGGGCATGGGGGAGAGATAAGGTCTTGTGCTTATTTTTAAATGTGTTCCTCTGGCCCCTGGGATGGCTGAACATATTTTCTGCTTCCTCTCTGTCCACCTGCATCTCGGGAAATGAGGCTTGGAGGAGCACACCACTGGCTCAGGCCTGCACCTGCCCAGCTCAGCTCACCTCTGGTGAGGTACCGCAGTGTCAAGCTTCCAGTGCTGAGCTTCACAGAGAAGGTTTAGCGGGATTTAATTGCTTAATGGAAAGCTGCTGCAGAAGCAGGCCCAGCACTCCCAGGGGCCTGTAGCTCATGTTGGGAAAAGGAAGGACGCTTCCGGGTGTAACACCGGATTCCCCTGTTCTGATGACTGCATGCTATCATCCCGTTGGTAACGGAACAACTGCATCCAGCCCGCTGTGTGAGTCTGTGATGGATCCTGCGACGATGCTGTAAGCAGGGAAAGCCCCAGGCCTGTGGACAGCAGACCCAAGTTCCAACCCCAGCTATCTCTGGAAGGATGCCATCTTGCAGCTTTTGACTGGCCTCTCTGCTTCCATTGCCCGTGTGTCTGCTGTGGCCCTGTTTTGCTGCCACTGGCTCACCCACAGTCCTGCGAGCTCTTCTTGGTTTTGCGAGGTCTTCATCTGGGTGGGTGTCTTCCAAGTCCCTGTGGGCATTCCAGCCCCTTGCCCCTAGAAGCCCCAGGTGGTTCTGCTGTCCCGTTATGCTGGCTTCCATGACAGGCTCACTGCTAGCAACCAGTCCCTATTCCACACTGCTTTGTGGGCAGGGCAGCTTGCTGTCTTGTGTCAGCAACACCAGGAATGCATACCGTGTCCGTGATGCTTTGCCATATCTATCTTCTCCTTCTATGAATTGCTTCTTGGTCAAGTTGACCAGTCACTTAGGCCAGAGACCTCAAGAGTCAACCTTTGGGGCCTCTCTCTGCGATAAAGAACTTTCTTCTGACTGCTCACTCCCCACTGAATACAATTCAGATCTAAGATCTTGTCCTTATTTAACTTCCTGCTTTTTCAAGCCTTAGTTCCTTTCATGCTTCCGATATTCAGGTCAGACCTGGCTTCTGGCAGTTTCTCAGGGAGACTCCGCATCCATTGCAAGCATTATTGACATCTGAGGCAGGCTCTTCTCCATGTCTGTCCTGTGTTCTGTGAGGTGTTCAGCTTTATCCTTAACCCCTAGCCCCAGCAGCAGCATCCCCTCTCCCTGTCACAACCATCAAAATGTCCCCAGGAGTCAAAAATCTCATCCTGGTGAAAACCAGAGCTTCTGAGTTATACTGATTCACAATGCAACGCTCTCGCCTAGATCTCTCCACTCCCGACTCCAGAATGCAAATTATAGAAAATGTACAGCATGGCATTGTTGGTGGGGGATAAAGCATATCCCCACTCTGGAGACTGACTATGGAAATTATTATGGAGTGTCTTCCAAAAATCTAAAGACAGAACTATATCATCAGCTAGATGACTTCTGGGTACAGACCCAGAGGAATCAGGCAGCACACTGCAGAGGCACATCTGTGTTTCCCAGAGTGCTGGCCACAGTCACCAAGATGCAGGTTTATCTAGCTGCCCACCAACATAGAACTGGATAAAGAAAATGTAATTACATATATTGTGGAATTTTATTCAGCAAGGAAGAAGAAAGAGATTGTGTTGTTTACAGAAAAATAGACAGAACTTGGGGATCATCGTGTTAAGAGAAGTAAGCCAGACTCAGCAAATACAAATATTATATGTCTCTGTCTTGGGTGTGGAATCCCGAGGGGCAAAGGGACCCTGAAAGTTAAAAGGGGGACAGTTAGGGATGTGAAGGGGATAGAGGGAGAGGGAATAGGGGATAAAAGTTGTTGCCTTAGTTAAGGTTGCTATTGCTCCAGTGAAACTCTGTGACCACAAGCAGATTGGCAGAGATGGTTTATTGGGCATACATGTTATTAGGAAAATGCACACATAACTAATCACTGATCATCACTGCAGGAAGTCAGGACAGGAACTCAAGCAAGGCCAGGGCCTTCTCTGGGACCCTTGCCTCCACTCTTTCTCATTGTGTAGTGCCTATCTGTGATGTAAGGGCCAAGCACCCAGTCCACAGATCTGGAAAGATGCTGTGATTAAGAGCTCTGAGCCTCAGAGAGGAAAGCGTCTCCATCATGAGAGGCTACTTTGAGTAACTTGTTCACTTTAGACCAGGAAATAGAGGTGGGGATTTTTTTGCTTTTTTCATTTTTGTTTTTCTGGTGACCCCGTCTTCGAGTCTTTCATGTAAAGAATGCATGTTCAGGAAGAACTCAGCCCATGTGAGGAGAATTGAACCCTGATTCCTGTCACCCCTACACCTATCAGCTTGGGTGATTGTCTTCAATCTTGAGGAACTGCTAATGTCATGGATCAGCTGATAGCTATGGCACAAAGTTTCCTAATGTTCTGTCACTCTGAGAGTCAGAGTTTAGAGACCAGGTTCCATCCTTCAGAGTTAAGCTGAGATGACCAGGGGCCTGGAACTGGAAAAGAAAGTCGTTCTGTTTCCCACTGGCTCATTTAGGAGGATGGAGGACTCAGAAGGGAGTGGCTGTGGGGAAGAGAGGAAGGGGGTCGTCCAGAAGGGCAGAAATGAAGTTTGTTTTACATTGGTCTCTCAGAAGAAGGACTATTTACCCTGTGAATGGAAGTCTGGAAAAGCATAACCATTTGGGGAGGAAGCCTTTCTAGAGTGTCACACCCCTTCTGGACCGTAATGATGACGTCTTGTCTCTTCCTCACTTGAACTTTTTGTCTTGTCCTTTGTCCCGTGAGTTCTACACAATGTCCTGTTCTGTGATCTGGAGCTTGCCTTGTGCTTTCCCACCACAGAGATTTTGGTGCCCTCACCCTCCTTGTCTATACTTCTCAAATCGTCTCCTCTATGTTATCCTGACAGTTGCTTGGCATCAGGTGTCTACCAAGACTGCCAAAGGAACAGCTCTGAATGAGTGATACACAGGGCCATAGAGTCCCTGCCACTGAAAGGCTGTTCAGTTGCTAAAGCATCTCCATTTGTCACCAAACAGTCATGTCCTCAGGAGCATTCATGAAGGAGAGGCAGTTCACTTATTCTGCCAACGTGTCGTCACCTTGAACACAGCCCTAGGTGTAACGTTAGACAGCACAGGCATAAAGGTAAAGCACATCCAGTTCCTTTCCTCGGGAGTGTGTGCTGGTTAGCTTCAAGTCAGCTCCACACAGGCTGCAGTCATTTGGAAAGAGGGATTCTCGATTGAGAAAATATCCCCTTTAGGCAAGTCTGTATTTCTTTTCCTTGATTATCGATTGATGGTGGAGGGCCCAGCTCACTGTGGGTGGAGCCATCCCTAGGCAGGTGGCCCTGGATGCTATTAGAAGTAGGCTGAGCAAGCTGTGAGGAGCAAGCCCCTAAGCAGTATTCCTCCAC
This sequence comes from Pachyuromys duprasi, assembly GCA_028658305.1. Classification (NCBI taxonomy): domain Eukaryota; kingdom Metazoa; phylum Chordata; class Mammalia; order Rodentia; family Muridae; genus Pachyuromys; species Pachyuromys duprasi. Next base: position 44,575,957 of record CM053743.1, read on the forward strand.
GGCCTCTGCTTCAGCTCCTGCTTGCAGGTTCCTGCCTTGAGTCACTACCATGTCTTTCCTTAGTGGACCTACATGCCAAATAAACCCTTTTTTTCCCCAAATTGCTTTTGGAGTTTTATCATAGCAAACACATGGAAACCTAACTAAGGCAGAAGTTGGTACCAGAGAGTAGACTTGCCGTGACAGACCTTACCATATTTTTGTGGAGGGTTGTGGTAGCATTTGAACTTTGTGCTAGAAAAATCATCAAAGTTATCCAGCTCTGTTGGAGCCTGGATGATAAGAATGCAGGAGGCGAGGCCTGGCTAGTGGAATTCCAGAGGGAAGTTCTGAGAGTCCCTTCAGGTTCTGAACTAAATTAAAGATACAGTGGCTGCAGTTCCATGTGATCGGTGCTCGGCTACTGTTCCTTCTGTGTCATCAGAGAAGGGGCTGGCTCCCGATCACTTGCTGACTCAAACTGATTTGCTCTACATTCTTCCTCTGATTTCCATGTTCTCTCTTCTTGATGAACCTTGTGTGGCCACCACCCCTTCCTCCTCCTTCCTGATGCTTCTAATGTAGCAAGAGATGCCCTTCACCCCTGCCATGTGGCTCATGGTACTTTCTTTGAGGTTGTGTCCAGAAGTGCTGACTTTCTTAGTCTAGATAGGTCTTAGAACCCATGTGGAAGTTACGGTGCAGCCAGAGTGTAGGACTGACCCACAGGCAACACAAAGGAGGTACCTCAGGATTAGACTTGGAAATAGCATTATCCATTACTGTGAGACTCAGGCTGTGAACTTCGCCTTTTTCTGCCTCAGTACCACATCTTCCATTAGGGCTCTGGAGCAGGAAGAAGACAGGCTCATCCTACAGGTTGTAGCATCCAGTGCAAGAGGCAGTGATGGGGCTGCCTGAGGGCAAGGTGGCTCCAGACACACTCTGAGGTACCTTCATGCCGGATGACTTAAAATCTCAGCTAGTAAACATCGGTGTTTTTAAGGAGACAGAGGTAACATCCTATCGTCCAAATGAACTGAACTCAAGAGCTTATGCACTGATTCGTGGTTTGAAATTTGGATATGAGCTATTTATAGTCACAGCCAAGTAAAATGTAACCTGACAGCTATTAGCTGTATCTAGTTAAGCAAAGTTAAAGAGGTGGCATTCCGGCATCTTCCAAATCCTGAAATAACGGCTGCTCTTCAAAACCAGCCCAGTCTGGTCCTAGCTATCTTTGTCTGTGAGTGGTGTAGGTTCAGAAGTCAGCTTCTGGTTGCTGACATAACATGACCGGGTCATTTCAGGCAGTTGGCATCCATTCACTAAGCACCTTGGGCCTGGTGTAAAGGAACATGGCGCCATCCTACAGGCAGAGATACCTGTGTAGGAAAAGACAGACATGAGTGTTGAGAGACGAACTCAGAACCCATGGCGGTTAGTGAAAAACCACCCAGGGCAGCCACAGTTGCTGAGGAAGTCAAAGAGGCAGGAGGGTCATGAGGGGTTCTGCCCCTGAACTAGACACACAGGGCAGTTAGTGTGACCCCTTACTTTTTTGCAGGAATGGACAGGTTATTCAAAGGTCAAACAAGGTGAGTCCCTGCAACAGGTCCACATGGAACAGCAGCCCAGGGGTCAGGGGAGGCTCTTCATAGGAAGCAGGAAGGAAGTACTCAGACAGATGACTTCAGAGATGTCATAGTTCTAGGAGGGGGAGCAAACAAATGTTTGGTTATTCTGACAGCAGCCATCCTTGAGTGAACACCCAGCGTGAGATTGGGCTGCTGCTAAGTCCTTGTCACACACAGCCACACGCCACACTATGTTTTGCTTTCTCATTGTCAGGACAGCGGCTGTGAAAGGCCAGTCCACGGTTCAAGGGTAACAACATATAAGGAGCCTATCTGAGGTCCAGACCAAGGCCTCTGCTTTGCACAGCCAATGCTCTCGACTTCTGCCATGCATCCTAGCACCGAGATGTTTGGAAGTGGAGAGACTGTCTACAGGGGTGAGGTGGGGTGGGGCTGACCTGGTTCTGAGACAAGGAATGGAGTCCATGTAGCCTTTCGGGTGCTTATCTCAGAAAGTCACAGTCAGGATTAGAGATAGGAAAAGGATCAATCAGGCACAGTCTGCTGTGCAGCTGCTTTGTGGGTTAGCAGTTGTGAATTCCACTGGGGACTTCGGAGGACAGTGTATACCATAGCTCAGAATTATTGTCTCAGTGTGAAGGAGCTTGGGATATCTGTTACCACACTGATCACTAACTGCCACTTGGGGGCCCTTTCCAGAGCCCCCAGTTCTCTTGCCATATAATGGC